>JABTTQ020000388.1:29-454209 GCA_016081115.2 Rehmannia glutinosa | reverse complement strand
TTGTTTTCCACTATGTCTACCTCCTCTCACCATGTTCAAGACCCACGTAAGTGGAGATAAAAAGCATACAAAATATGTAAGAATTAAGTATCTTTGCTATCATTACTACATTAAATCAGTTGTTCATTTTTCCTTCCTTTCTCTCTCATTACTATTTTAAATAAATTTTTATTGCTGTGCTCTCTACTACGACTCTTATTAGTAGAATAATGTGAACCAATAACTTTTCATGTAGTGTGTGCACATGTCTATTACTATGTATAGTGTTTTAATACACATTGGTTTGATACTTTTTGAAAATGTAGAAGGTACGTGAAAATCTCCGGTTTTTAAGGAGGAGCAATGTCACCTGGGCAGTGGCGTAAGCATGCCAGCAGTGACTAGTAACAACTATGACGCTCATTGTAGTCATAGCCCCTGGTACATATACTTGATGTCAGTGCACTTTGTCTTGATTCCTTTGTTTTTTTTTTTAAACCCACCATAAGTCCATAATAGATGCATCTAAACCATGTCATACACGTATCTAGATATGTTGTTGGATATATATACATATATGTATATACACATCTTTCTTTTACCATTTACAATGTTGTTCTATGGTCGTTTTGACAAATAGAAAGATTTAACCATCCATCCCCATAATTTCAACCTATAAGAATTTGCTAAATCCTCCTCCAATCTAACACATGTTTCTATTGGTGGGTTGGTCCAGATAATTTCATAGTAAAATTGAACATCTCTTATGTCTCTTCGAATTGGGGACATAATTTTCGCTGAAACTTATATAATTCTATGTCATCTCTCTTGTCATTAAAAAAATAAAAATCAAGAAGGACTAGTGTCATGTTACTTGTATGGCTTTTTGCGAATGCATATAGCTGGATCTAAACTTTCTCTGGGCTTACAGGAAGCTTCATCATTATGAATTCCAGTATTTAAATATTTCACTACAATCATGTATCCTATGAACTAATATTATATGGAATCTAATATAGTGAACCATTGTACTATCGAGTGCAACTAGTGCACAGAGTATATCTTCAATTCAGGCTCATACTATCATTTAAATAACTCACAATAAAACAAGGTTGAATAGAACTTCTGAGAAGAACACTTAGTTTAGAACATGAAAGATCTTAGAAATTCCCTTGATAATCCAAGGATAGATGGTGTCTCAAATATAAAACCCTGATAATAATTTGTTATCTTCATTTTAGTGCCTTCACTAGCTTTAATTTGTGCCCAGATTGGTAGGGCAATTTAACTGCCGAGGCTTTCAAGAGACTGGGTTGCCACTGGTGAAGCTGAGTCATGTTGACCACCAGAATTGATAGTCAGCTGGTGTGTCCTCAGTACCTCCAAGGCCTCAGCGACTTTTGCTTGCAGTGCTTCTGGAGATGCAATAAGTTGCAGAATCTCTGTATTGTCCAACTCCAGAAGCATTCCTGTAACTTTGGATACTTTCTCTGGCTCCAACTCCTCAACAAGAGGATATAGATTCTCACCCAAGACTCTACGCCCGCTCTTCAGGTGTCAATTCTGCAAGGAAAGGGGCTGCTCACCTGGTGTCATATGTGCAAATTGAGAAGCCAAATCACGAGGTGGAGTGTTGGGGGATTGTGGTCTTGCAGCATCTGGACCAGTATCATTCATTTTCGAACATCCCGATGTCATATAGATTTAGAAATAGTTCATCAGTATCATCTAGTCCAAAGGGTAGGCGGGCAACAAATTTAGGCATGGGCTCCTCATCCCAGCTGCTATCAAAAACAGGGAGACGATGATACAGCCTTCCCTCGTCTGGTTATCGTCAATGGTAAATACATTCTAACAATTAACTTCGATGGGTGAATAATCATATTTAATTAGTATTAAAATTTCATAACCATTGTAATAAGACTTCCTGAGAACATAGAACTGGGCAAATATTTCATATAGTTATTTTTTTTTTGCATCAGAGGTGTTACAGATGCTCAGGTAGCATGAAAGCATACTGGTACAAATATAAAATATTAGAAAGTCAATACCACATGAGTTCAAAAATAATGAAATTTCCTTAAAGAACCAAATTTTTTTCGCCTTAAAGGGCTTGTAAAGATGTATATAATCCCATAACCAGTGCGCACACCACTTTGATTCAGAAATCAAGAGAACATAATGAGATAATTACAGTTACACAGATCCGTGAATGTGTTTCACACACATGTTTATGTCTCAATAAATATTCAGGACACGGTTTTAATTGTAATGGTCAAGGACACAGTTTTAATTGTAATGTTCAATTTAGCATTTGTTTGTGTGATTTTATATCTTTACATTTCTGAGTTGAAAAATAGAGGCAAGAAAGCATAAATTTAATAGTTACATGAGAAACGCACGGTTAGATTTAGGAAGCCACACACACAGAAATATATATTGTGTGTGTAGATCTATGAAACATAAAACAACATCCTTCAACCTCTCTCTGAGAGAATGAATACGTCTATAGTTGCAAGTGTATAGAAATAAATCCAAGATTACTGAAAACTTATAGCCACATAAAATTCTTACGAAAATGAGATGGGGAAAAACATGGTTGGCGTGACTAGCTATGTGATTGTGTTTTTATGTAGAAAGATCGAGTGATAATGACTTTCGTCGCTTTAGAAGCTGAGAATAAGAATGGAAGAAAAAGAGGAGCAAAGAAGGATAATATAATCGAAGGTTTGCTGCGGTGGGCAGATTAGAGACACATAATGGGTTTTTATAGGACTGGACACCTAATTTCATTTATTAAATACCTCACCTACAGCGGTAATTTAGAAGGCGAGTAATAATGTATAATAATTACGACTTACCAAAACATATTCTCGTAGTTAATGTTCGTAATTCTATGTGTGATATGAGTTGTAAACACTAATGTGCTATGTAGAGACATTATTGTAGACTTCTGGTGGGTAATGTTGAAGGGGTCCCTTAAATTTGACAAGGGCCAAAAAATAAATCTGGGAAAAGGTTTCTATGTCCTAAATTATTTGCGGAATCACCCAACTATTACTTCTTATATCCTAATTGAATGAAAGAGAATGGAAAGGAATGTGTACATTTTTTTTTTAGCTTATGAGCGTTAGTCATTGCTAAAGCTGTGGGTTTTTCTTTCTCTCAGAAACTTTTTTTCATTTATTTATAATTGAGTGACCAATATCCAGTTTTTCAAGTGATTAAATTACAACAATTGAAGATAAGTTTTGTCATATAGTGGGGTCTTCGTCATGAGGTTGAATTTTTTTAGAAGGCATAATAAATTTATGCGTTCACTAAAAAAGGAAAAGAAAAAACTTATTCCTATTGTGGTCAAACTGCATGCAAGGAAACAGCACGATTAAGATTTAGCTGCATTTCAAGGGTGTTAAAAAGCTAAGAACACATTTTAATACTTGAAAGCACTATCAGATATTCTAATATAAAATTCCTGAAGGCTAACTAATTTCCTCATGGATAATTGAGTTTAACCAAAAATATTTAGTTTATTTATTTTATTATTTAGTTTATTTTTTTATTGACCATTAATGCGGGATACTTGTTAATTGATAATATTAGTATCTACCAGTGAATTAAGCAGACTAAGGATTGATATTTTTCATTGTTTTAAATGGGTTTTTGAAGTGTCACTGATTCACTCTATCAATAACCGAGCGGAAAAAGTGATATTTGAGTAAGTGTTTGCATAATCTTCTTTGTCCGGAGAAATGATTCATCGAAATAATGAGCTTGAGCTGTTTCAAAAAAATTGCAATGATTTTGCTCAACTATTT
This sequence comes from Rehmannia glutinosa, assembly GCA_016081115.2. NCBI lineage: Eukaryota > Viridiplantae > Streptophyta > Magnoliopsida > Lamiales > Orobanchaceae > Rehmannia > Rehmannia glutinosa. The sequence continues at coordinate 450,412 of JABTTQ020000388.1, read as the reverse complement.
CGTTATCGTTGGGAACGATGGACAAAGTCCCACTTTTAGCCTTTTATTAGTTAGTCCTGGTAAATCCCAAAACCCAATCTCGGGAGCCCTGCACATAAAAAGTATCAATCCTGGAAATGAGAGGAATTTCGTATCTAAAAGGAATTTGGGTATCCATGTACCATATACTTCACCTGATATATTTCTCTTATTAAATTTTGTCATTCTGTTTATCAAAATATTAATTGATGTCTATGATACAAAAGGTTTACATAAGTATGAGACACTTCATGGAAAGAAATAAAAAATTGCCGACTACTCAGTTGCCATTATTACTAAGCCTCTCTCAATCTAGAACTAATGATTTTGGATGGCCTTTTAGGAATATGTCTAAGCCATATTAATTGTCCCTTGTGGTATTATAAACTGCCTAAACCAAGTCATTTACATGCTTGGTTCTTTTTTATCAATTTCTTTTTGAGATTTTACCTCAACATCCCAGGTTCAATTATTTTGCGTACATGTTACTAATACCCCAATTTTCAGCACCAGATTTCATTATCAGCTTTACTACCATCCCTCTTTTCCAGTACCTGCAAGATGGTATTCAAGTTTTATAATTGAGCATCAAGTAGTTTTGATACATTTAGGATTGAGATGCATGATTACAGATGAAACTGATGCCTTTGTTTTGAAGTGCGCATAAAGGTCACTGCACAGTTTATGAAATGTTATGTACAAGTAATTCAATACAGAGATGCATCTAGATTATTGAGTCAGTAGGATGGGTCTTATGAAATTTCACACAGTTAGTTTTCTGATTGAAGTTGCTGGAGCAAAATTAAAGAAATAGAGAAGATTTTGACTCGTGTGTATTTCAGTAGCTTATGGATGGAAAGACATGCCCCTGACTGCTGAGGAAAAATCCGTCGTTGTTGGTTTGAAATAGCAAGAGCACTCATTCGTTATTTTTCTTTACTGTCACACTTCATGCTTCTGGTAATGGGTGAGGCTAAGGAACAATTTTAGGCGATCGAAGTGTCAATGGATTGAGTTGTGAAGTATCCATGTTTCTTAAGCAAAAGAGTATGAAGGTTCAGTATCAGGTGAATGAAATGTCAATAGTACTTCTTTATTTTTCGATATAAAGGGAGCAAAAGTATCATTTTTGTTTTTAAGCCTTGGATCACTCTGATTACATGATACTAAGGTTCTTTACTGTGCTTGATTTGTTATGTGAAGTGATAATCACATATATCATAAATGTCAACTCAACTTGACATGCGTGTGACACTGTGACTTAACTGGTTTGCTGTTTCTTCGTTTTGAATGAATTGGATAGTGAAAAAGAATCAAGCTGAGTCATCTGTGAATCATGGACAAAATTAGTGGATTCTAGATTCACCATGCAAAATGAGAGCAAAAGAGGTATGTTGCCATCCTATATGAGAGTTATTAGTTTAAGAAGACATATAATAGTATATGTGATAGATTTTGTTGAAAGAAGCTTTGTTCACTCATTGAAAATGTAAATGTTGAGAGCAAATTTTTCATTCCCTGAATAAGAGCTCCAAGTATTGATTCAAAGTAGTTGATAAAATTTCCCTCAAAAAAAAAAAAAAAGTAGTTGATAAAATAATATTGTGATGTGTCGTATATTGGGATCAAAATCCCAAATCAAACATTTTCCTATTGAGTCTGGTCTCTGATGCTTTAGCACAAAGCAGAACGGCAGGAATTGCCTTTTGGTCGATTAAACAACTTGTGATCAGTGAATCTTGTTAATTATGCTATTATAAGTCTTCTTAAACTAATAACTCTCGTATAGGATGATAACAGACCTCTTCTTAAACTAATAACTCTCATATAGGTTGTCAAGTTTCCTGCACTAACAAGCTCAAGTCTTCATACACATTAAAGGATTTAGGCCCATACATGACAATTGTGTATGATTTCTATCTTGATCACTATTCACATTCTAAACAAAAAACATCTTTTTTTTTTGCTCATTTTGGTGTCGTTCGTATTATGTGCTTTCTCATGGTCGCCAGCACTAAAAATATTACCAGACAGTTTTGCCTAATGCTATTTTTTTCATCATGATCATCATTTTGACACTAGATAGATAGTCATGTCAATACAGGATGCATTAGATTATTATTTTGTGAATTCTGAGTTTCTTTTATTTTAACATCCATTTGTTTTTAGTTGTGGGCTTCAGGGCAAAGAAAATTTGAGGTGCTGGGATAGTAGAGAATGTTGACGCAATCTTTGTCTAGTTCGTATCCTCTATGTGTAGTTGCCACAGATCCAGTCCTGATTTGGCTGAATGGCTTTTATTCAGTTTGATTACAGCATCTTATTTATGGAGGCTGATTTGGTGAATGGACAGGTAGTGTTTTGCACTTTGTACTAATGATAATCTTCTGGAAAGCAAAAACTTATCAATGTGTTAGGAAATCACTGTAGCAAATATTGTCAATGTTGTTGTTTAGTAATTGTGTGGTTTTATGTCTTGCTGCCAAATCAAAGCTTTTATTTTGTTTTTTCAAGTTTTTCTTTCTAGGGAAACTTTAAGTCTTCATGTTGGTCTTTGTTTCGTTGGACACGTACCCACACCCCTCTCTGTAATGGTCTGCTTTCCACCTTTTCCAGTGTTGGATAATGTATATATTAAGTGGCTTGTCTCTAAACAACTCGAGCTCTTAACATTGAGGTGAGCATTCATATGGGTTTTTAAAGATATGCATAGCAAAGAACCTGGCCCTAGTTCTCAACCATCCATTTATGAAGAAATAAATTCACCTGATTGGCCTCGAAACATGAATACAAACCTGCAAGTGCGAGAGGCATGCCTGAGACATTTTATGTTTCTGCTAATGGCAGTGTTAGAATAATTGTGACTTACCATGAACCACTGATATAAACTTTACAGGGTGCTCTTTTCAGTAATAAAATCTGAAACAATTTCTCACAACAAATGACACGCGATTCCTGATTCTGTTGGTGAAACGCTTAAGGTGAATATTTGATCTCATGATAAACGCTAGGTTAGCCTAGTGGCCACGGGTATTACTCAAGAGGCCCGGGTTCGAGTCTCTGCGATGACAGGACCGACTTTTAAATATATATATATATATATATATATATATATATATATTTTGATCTCATGATGCCAAGTGTTAGCAGTTGTGTGTCATGTGAGTTACCAGTTGTGTCGTCTTGGTATTCCTGATTGTTGTTTGTAGAAGTAGAACCTTTCAATTCAAAAATTATTACTTTTCATGTGGAATGTATTACTTTTCCCATAAAAGGTATTACTTAATGTAAACAAAGTATTACATGTATGACATGTTGATAGAGGTTAAATATTTTGATCTCATGATGCTAAGTGTTAGTAATTGTGTGTCATGTGAGTTACCAGTTGTGTTGAAAAGTATCATAAGTGTGACATAATACTTATAATGGATCAAGAATCAACAATCATCGAAAGTCTGTGTCTATATGGGAAACAAAACATGATGTCGAAAATGTTCAAAATGAAGATATTAAAAAACAGGGTAATTTTTCTAAATCCAAGTAAACATTTAATGTCAGTAAGATTTAATAATAGTGGAATTATTATTGTGTTTGATTCTTTTATAAATCAATACAGGGAAGAAAAAGAAAAATCTTACTGAAATAAGAAAGAGGGAGAAAGATAATAGCAGACCAAATTGAAGAGAATGATCCAAATGTTACCTGAAAAAAGATAAAAATTTAGGTGGAAAAAAATGAAAGATGTGAATGTTACTGAAGACAGGTAAATATGTATAATGAGTTGTTTATATATATAATTATTGTATTTGTATGATTTTTTTATTAATAAGATTGTTGACGGTTATCTTTGATATTTGTTTTTGTTTTCAGTGAAGATGAAAAAGATTATCGGAGGAGAATGAAGAGGATGGGAAAAAGCAAAAAGTGAGAAAATTTCTGTCATATTAAAAAGTATCAGTTTTCCTCATAAAAGTATCACTTTCACTTAAAAGTATTACATTCTTTTGTTAAGTTGTTTCTAACAAATACTTCATATTTTTAATTCCAGAGATTTCATTATTCAGTGTAAACCTCAAGACTTGTTTGAGCTTATTAGTAATTATATGATTTAGAGGGTTGTTGAACTTTCAATTGGGTCATCAATTCATTTGTTAATGGTGAGGTTGGTGAAGAATTTCAACGGGCCTAGTAGGATATTGAAAATTGAGAATATGGGGTTTGTTCTGACAGCAGACAACATTCATGATGTTTTTTACTACTACCAAGGGGGAGAGGGAAAGTATGTTGAGGAACTTGAACATGGAGAGTGTTTTAATATTATTGCTGAGTTGAAAAAGAAATATGATATTGATGAGGATAGTTTAGTTTATAAGGTCAGAAGTGTCATTAAAGTCAGATTAAATGATGGTGGTGATGATTTAAGTGACTATTTGTAATTTTTTGTCTATTTTCATTTTGGACGTCAATGACCAATAGGAAATTGGATTTGCATGCTATTATATCATATGTAGATGTGGAGAGAATAGGAGATTATGATTGGTGTTCATATATTTTGAAGAAGTTTTGCATTGATGAATAAGTATAATGGGATTGAGTAAGAAAAAATGTGAGTGGTGCAATGTTGAACCATCTACATTACCATTGATTTCTCATTGGAATACCGAGAAGGTAAAGAGAAGAAATAAGGAAGAAAGTTTTGTTGTGTGATGGGGTAGGGTAAATGGGTTGCAGATACCTACCCTATCAGTTTGAGGAGAACATGCACCATTAAGAAAAAGCTTTTGATAAACATGATGATGAACCTTCACGTAGTCGATGGAAGCAAGTTGGTGAACAAGTGCATGAATCAACAAAACAAAGCGATGGTGTGCACGGTTCATTATATTACATAAATTTGAAATTACCAAGGGGGAAGAGATTGATGATGATAAGCTACATAAATTGGCTAGAGATGTAAGTTCATGTTGTATTTTGTAAATTATTAGTTTTTATTTGAAAAATATTGATTTTACCTTTAAAAGTATCCCTTGTATGATTCATTGTTGTAATATCTTTTCAAGTATGAAGTAAATTTTTTATTTGAAAAATATTGCTTTTATCTCTAAACGTATCACTTTTTATTTGAAAATTGTGACAAATATTCATCACTTATTATTTCTTTTCTTCTTTTAATTGTAGAATGTTAATGACGTCTTTCTATTGTTTAAGAGTGATTTCAATGTAATAACAAAATTTCACATGGAGAGATTCAACAAGTTGAAAAATGAAATGAAGCAAGATAAGAAGAATATAAGTTCTTGTCAGACTCTAGAGTTCATGAATATATTGACAAAGTTGTTGAAATTAAATGACATCTTTTGATCTGCTCACCCTGAGGATGACACTAGAAAATTGGTTGAGGACATTTATTAAAAATGGATATCCCAAAGAAGTTGAAGCGTCAATAATGGGCCATGTATCCATAAACATAGCCTTCTGTTCCTCTTCAAAAACTTCAACAACTTCTTTAGGATTATCCATTTTTTCGTAGTTGTCCTTAACCAATTTTCCAGTGTCATCCTTAGGAGTGAGCAAATCAAAAGATGGCATGTGATCTATCAAATTCTTTATTCTTTCAAAAATTTCAACAACTTTGTCAATGTATACATAAACTCTAGAGTTTGACAAGAAATTCTGGTTGTCAGAATTTGGAGAGGGGGAAGAATTTACATCCTTCTTATCTTGCTTCATTTCTTTATTCAACTTGTTAGATCTCTTCATGTGAAATTTTGTTATTACATTGAATTCACTCTTAAACAACATAAAGCCGTCATGAACATTCTACAATTATAAGAAGAAAATTAATAGTAAGTAATAAATATTTATGATACTTTTCAAACGAAACGTGATACTTATAGGGGTAAAAACATTACTTTTCAAATAAAAAAGTAACACTACCTACTTAAAATTAATTATAACATGAAATCGTACTTTAAAAAAAAACTAATTCTTTTAAAGATAAAAATAATACTTTACAAAAGACTATACAAACTTACATCTCTAGCCAATTTATGCAGCTCATCATCATCGAGTTCACCCCCCTTGGGTAGTTTTTCAGATTTATGTAATTCGATGAATCGTACACACCATCATCACTTTGCTTTGTTGATTCATTCAGTTGTTCACATGTTTTGGGTTCATCATCATTTTATCAACAACCTATTTCTCAACTGTCCGGGCTCTCCTCAAACTAATAGGGTAGCTATCTGCAACCCTTTCACCCTGCCCCAACACAAACTTTCTTCCTTGATTCTTCTTCTTAACTTCTCGGCATTCTAATGAGAAATCAATGTTAATGTATATGGTTCAATATTGCCTTGTCATTTCAATCTATGGAAATAGTATCAGCAACACCAAAACACAATCACTCACATTTTTGGTTTTATCATTCCCATTATATTTATTTACTCATATGCACAACTTGAACATCAATCATAATCTCTTATTCTGTCCACATCTACATTTGATTAAATATCATGCAAATCCAATTTCCTATTGGTCATTGGCGCCAAAAATGAAGATAGGCAGACAATTACAAATAACAACTTAAAATCATCACTGTGAGGTCCCGAATTTTTATACTATAGACGACACGATCCCGATATATTATCAATATTAACGTTACTTAAACTATTGCTTAATTACATGATAATGCAATTGATTTATGTTTATTACTTAAATATAATAAGTATTATTATTTTTTTCCTTACAACTCGATTCAATAAAAAGTGCTATTTAAAATTCGTTCTTTAGTATTTGAAAAATAAAATTCTTGTCGCCATATTTTTATGAAGATGATACTTACATTTAGTCATTTTCCATAAAGCTACTATTGCTCAATCGATCAACTAATTTTTATTTAAAAGAAACCATGTCTCAATTTTAAGATTTTGAAATATGCATTTCGATAAACTCAACATTTTACTCCAAATCTATTATCTCGAGTTAACAAAAATTTATTATGATTTTTGAAATTATTGGCATAAATTATAGTATTTGAACTTATTTTACTGAGAAACGATTTTATTCTTTTCAAATAAACTATTTCATTTATGATCTATTAAAACCATCTACTATTAATTTAATACATTAACCGGTTGAATTTCTCTCTTAACAATTAATTATTTTCTTGTAGCATAATATTTATTTAAATAATTTATTAATTTCGAAAATTATATTTATATATTTCGAAATAATTTCTATGATTTGATTAATTGCTTGATTGATATATTTGACTAGTATATGGTTCTAATTCTATTTAATACCTTAGATTATAAGTGATAGTGTACTAGAATTACTAGATACCTTATAAGTTATAACTAGATGACTAATTATAAGTAAGATAGATATAGTTGTCAAAAAAAAAAAAAGTAAGAGAGATATAAGATTTGGTTTATATGAGAGAGTAACAAATTTTGTCTTCTTCCTTTTGTCCTTTTCCCATTGTCTTATTCTAGCATGCTTCCTTTCCTCTAACCAAAGCAACTTTTCACCTTATCAAGGCAAGCATGAGCCATCCTACAATAAATCAATGAGTGTCTAAGGATATGAGAGGAGGGGAATGGCCATATCACTTCTTGGCCAAAGGAAGACTCCATCCTACACCACTTTCACCCAACACTTAGACATTTTCACCAAAGGAAACAAACATCTTCTTCTTTTATTTTATTAGGACCGGAAATTCTAAGGGTTAGAAGCTTCAAGCAAAGTTGGAAGACTAGTTACTAAGACAAAGGTGAGACTCTCTTAATATTCACCTTATCCTTCTTTCCTTTACTTTTTCTCTAATTTTTTCTATCATCTTGAGTCTTGACCCTCAAAAACTGACATTTAGGGGATTTCCTAAGAAAAAAAGGACTTGAGGGAGTTAGCAAAAGCTAGAGTTTGAGACCATTCCCACCAAAAAGCACAAGAAAATTAAGGTGGGTGAAACTCTTATAAAACTCGTGATTTTTGCATGAAATGGCATGAATATATGTGGTTATATTTTTTTTTTATATTTCTGGAAAATTTTCAGTTTTTATTAATGGGAAATTCCGAAAATTATATGTTTATGTTGGAATTATGATAAAAGTGCTTTTTGGTTAGAAAATAGCTTTTATATGCATATATGTCTCCTTATATATACAAAAAGGCATGAATATATGAGACTATATTTTTATACATTCTGTAAATTTCGATTCTTTTTGTCTCTGGAAATTTTGAAAAATATATGTGTATGTTTGGAATTATGATAAAAGTGATTCTTGTTTAGAAAATAACTTTTATATGCTTATATATATGTATATCTTCAAAATAGCTGAGAAATATGGAAAATATATTTGTAATATATCATATTAATATTCTGGACTTGAGGACTTGTGAATAAAATTGGGTTTGGATCTCTTTTGCAAATACGACAAAATATAGGGCCAAAGATGCTAAAATCCAAAAACTGTGAGAACCCATTGGAAATTTCGAAAAATTGGACTGAAATTACTGTAATAATATAGTAAAAATGAAAAATAATAATTGGGACCCTCCGGGCCAAGCAAATGGGAATATACGAAATTTTAGACACTAAATTGTAATTTTCCAAACCTTAAGGGGCTAAACTGTAAATTTCGAAAATTTGGACAGTTACTGTCCCAAAAATTTTATGAAATTATTTTAATTAATATTCTGGACCTTTAGTCCAAATTTCATGGAAAACGGACTTGAAACGAGCCATTAACGCTAAAATTGTCTTTGGGGTTAAAATGGAATTTTTTAGAAAATCGGTACTAAATCTGGGAATTTTTCGAAACTATTTTTAACCCACATAATTACTTTCCCAAAGAAATTATTAGAATTAGAATCTTGTTAAAATATTTTCCGGTTTAAGAGATATCTATTTTTTAAAAGTATCGGGTCAAAACAATAAATTGAGAGAAAACTCGGACTGACCTGCAATTTTCGAAAATTGTACCCCGAGACCCATAAAATATATTTTCTTATAATTTTTAGAAAAATTAGAGACTGACCTTGCCCTTTTCCGAGTCCGGAATCACAACTTATGGAATTTTATAACCCGGCATAAATTTTCCTCTTTAATTAAATGTTTTATTTTACAATAAAATTTTCCAAGGTTATAGGAAATATTTTATCTTCTAAAATTCAGTTTATTCATGAAATAATAAAATAATTTTATCTAACTAAAATTTTATTTTTAAAAATTATTATCCAAATTTACTTGGGATTTTTATACCGACTATTTGTACCGATAATAAGGTGATTTCCTCGCCCGCATAAGTTGAACTTTATCAAGAACTTCAAGATAATACACTTTGATCATTGAATAGACCTGGCTAGATTATCCCTCCCAGTATCTATGTCGTGTCAACGATCGATCGATCATATCGACGCGTCGAGTCTCCATGAACGCATCTCTGGTCCTCTTGATATCGGGTTGGTTGGTGTCACACTTTCGTGCGCAACCAAATAAAATGAATTGACGAATTTTTGGAATGGGATAAGTCGCGTATGGGATGGGTATCTTGGCTATAGTCTCATACCGGCCTCCATTGTCCAACTCCCAACCTCGAGCCGGATAGGAGAATCTGGCGGGCGATTGGGTCGTAGGATTCTGGGTATAATCATGATTATGACGTTCTCCGAGCTTAGTTGGCTCCACTGTGGAGACGTCGTGCAATCGGGATAGTGGCTACACTTATCGGCTATCGATAGAGGGATAAGGTGTATTGTTTGGGGAGATGATGTTTGATCAACACTTCTCTGCCGTATAAGGTGGTATGGGTTGGCGTCACACTTTCGTGTGCAACCAATTGATATGAGCTGACAGACTGACTGGGTTGGTGTCACACTTTCGTACACAACCAACTGATATGAATTGACGGACTGACTGGGTTGGCGTCACACTTTCGTGCGCAACCAACTGATTTGAATTGACGGACTGACTGTTAACTAATACTAATAAAACTATTAAGTATATGAGAATGTCATTGCACGTTTCTTGCATCAAAACACATGAAACGGTTTTACTGCATTAAAATATAAGCTCCACTTGCACATACTCACCACACCCACTGAGAATTTGTCTCACTCCCACCTATTTTTTCAACCAGAGGATGAGGTTCCGCCGGAAGAAGACCACAACGAAGATTTCGAAGCTACTGATTAGCTCTCTATTGTGTTGGACTGTTGAGACAAATTGAAATTTATTTTGTATTGGACAATTCCTAGTAATTTTTTATGTAATAGCCGGGCGTAGAACCCGAAGAATGATGGTGACGATGATTGAATTTTATTTTCTGATTCTGCAACGACTGTACTCTGACTTAGTTTATTTAATATGTATGAAAATTTTGGGATTTTGCTTTTTTCTCTGTTTTGGGTTATATTAATGAATAAATGGGCCGGCATGATAAATCGGCGTAAGTTAGACCGTCCAAGTCACGGCTCCCGATTTTGGGGCGTGACAATCACCGCCATCCTTTAATCTGCCTTCAATGACATATTTGACCTTATAAACTAAACTATCCTCATCAATATCTTTTTCAACTCATCAATAATATCAACACACTCCCAGTGTCAAGTTCATCAACATCTTTTCCTTCTCCCGTTGGCAGTAAAAAGCATCATATATGTTATCCGTTGTCACACCAAACCCCATATTCTCAATTTTCAACATCCTACTGGTACCGTTGAAATTCTTCACCAGTCTTTTCACCATTGACATAGGAATTGATGACCCAATTGAAAGTTTCAACAACCCTCCAAATCTTATACTTTTTACATTATTCTTCTGTTTATCACTCAAATAAGTTTTGAGGTTTACACTGAGTAATGAAAATCTCTTGAATTAAAAATATGAAGTATTTGTCAGAAACAACTTAACAAAAAAAATGGTTCTTTTATGTTAAAAGGATACTTTCCAATATGATATAATACCTCACTTTCCACTTTTTTCCATCATCTTCCTTCTCCTTTAATAATATATTTTCATCTTCGCTGCACACAAAAAACAACTTCAATGATAACTGTCAACAATTTTATTAATAGAAAACATGACAAATGTTGGAAATTATAAGATACGGCTTTTCGATGTAATCGAACGGAAGCGGAAGCGTGAGATTTCAAAATTCGGGTTTTAGATATAAGAACACAAGATCATGCTTATTAAACTTATTCAAACTAAAGGAAGAAAAGAAAAATTACCTCTTTCGACGATTTTCTTATTCTTCGCTTTTTCTCCGTCAATCTTTCGAATCCTTGAAGCTCGTAGACACCGCGATCTTCCAATTCGATCCTCCCTATCAACGGCAGTGTGTGGGCACCCAAATAATAATTCTAAGTTCCTAACTTTAATTTTCCTACGATGTCTGTCTCAACTCATGAGATCGTAGGATTGAAATCAATAGGAGGTGAATTGAACTGGCTTATAAATAAAACCACAAACCCGCACGCATATACCACAGAGATCAACCGTTAATCAAAGTCGTGCTGGTCTAAAACATCCATTGATTTGATTTTGCAGAAACAAAATTTCCAGGCAATTCGAATTGAACAAAAGCAAATCATTATTACTTGATCAACCAAAACCTGTTTTCCAATAAAGTAGGCCAAAGCAAAAGTTTTTGATTGCTCAAAGGAGGTTCGACCATTGCTGGTCAATTTGAAGAAACAAACTTTTTCAATAATTTGATTAAAGGATGGCTGGATATTCATCTCGTAATTGCTCGACAACCGAAAAATCTCATGGGAATGGGACCGAAAATTGTGTGTTCCAATTGTGAGAATGTGGTCCTTTTTATGGCTGGTTCAATCGGTTTACTCCAACTTAATTTCTTTTCTAATCTAGAATTCATAATTCTAGATAGACTCAAACTCTAATTGATAATTATCCAATATAATTATCAATTTAATAATTATATTAATATTATAATATCTTATATTTATTTAATTTCCTATACAAATAAAATCGTAGAATATCGGATATTCCTTTAATTAACTAATATTAATATATTAGCCCAATTAATTTTGGAAAACTCTTTTCTATTAACCCTTAGGAATCGAAAATATTATTTCTAACCCGTTTACTCTAGGAAGGCGAAGACCATGGGCCTATAATTATAAGCTCAATAAATCGAATAAATAATTAACTCTTTAATTAATTTATTCGACTTATTAATTTCGATATTACTCCACTATAAATTCGAATTATACTCTTATAATTATAGAATATCTTACTCTCTAAATTGAGCAATCCATCGATATAATCATTACATACGATTAATCCTCCATAGACAATTCGTTATTGAAGTTAGGTAGTATCCGTTAAACCTCTTCAATTACCTCTTATCCTCATTTACCATTAATTCACTAGCGAATGGTTAATTTATAATCGATTATAAATTAGAGATCTCAAACCATTCGATTCCGAATTAACAAATGAGAGAATCGTCTTTCTACTTCTAGCAAGAAGGAATAGAATCCATATCTATGAATTTATATTCCCGGCTATTTAATTGAAATGTGAATCTAAAATGCAAGTGTTGGGAATGTCGTAGGACAAACTTAAACGAGCAAATTAAGAATCGCACAGAAATAAACAGTCTATAATCACTCAAAGATTAAGATTTATCCATATATGATCATCTAGTGATTTAATTTGATTTTTCATTTCTACAACGGAATTTGTATGGAAAATTCAAATTAAATCGGTCCAAATCCTATATGATCAAATCATATATAAATGCCCCCACTAAGATGTCTCCACATCGACGGTCCGGAAAAGACAGTCACATTCAAAATATTCTGGGCCGCATTAATGATGTTTTAATTAAAGATCCCATACTTTAATTGATTTCATCACAGACTTAATTTTAGTTTATTATCCATAATCTTAACCATCTTGTATATAACTCTTATATAGTAAGATTATGGTTACAATAAGTAAACTAGGGATTTTCATGATGTTCAAGAAAATACATACAATATGCAAAAGAGTTCGAAAATAAATGTCGCCTTTATTAATAATCAAAAACAATTCACAATTGCTTTAAGGGCACTATCCCTAACAACAAATACAATGATGATATTACCGATCAAAAAAAAAAATACAATGATGATATTTCTAGACAACTCATTATATATTACACATTTTCAGTAATATTGACATCTTTGTATCATTTTCTACCTTCTGCCAAATTTTTCTCTCTCAGGTAACATTTGGATTATTCTCTTCAATTTGGTCATTATCTTTCTCCTTTCTCCTTTTTCCTTTTTTTTTAGTAACATTTTTCCCTTCGTGTTCTCTGTATTGGTTTACAAAAGAATTAAACACAATAATAATTCTAGTATTGTTAAACGTTATTGACATTAAATGTTTACTTGTTTTTGAAAAATTCCCTATTTTTCAAGTATATGTTCCTGCCAAAACCCGATTAAATAATTACATCTATTACTTGTACTCATCCTAAATTTATTTGTTAATACCCGTATACTACTCATACCCGCACCAAAACCCGTTTAATTTATATAAAAACTTAAATTATTTAAATGGATATCCTACCAAAAATTAGTTATATATAAAAAAAAATGCCTTACATGTTAAATTCAGTAATTGTAATAATTAACTATGTTTAATTTTTCAAGTCACCACAGGTTATCATCATTCATCACTAAATCAAAAACAACACGTAAATACAAATACGGACAATAAATTTCTTAAAACTGTAAAATCAACAAGAATACATTAGTTAATCCATCCATATAATTATATCATCAAACATTGAGTCATATCAAGTTTGCCTAGATAAAACAGAATTTGATAGAATCATATATTCAAAAGAAAGTAACAACTCTTTATCTTCTTTTTACAAAATGGAAATTCACGACGGGCTTCCAAGAAAAGATATATCTTGCAAAGTGAAAAAAAGGTGGAGACTAATAGGAGGTAAAAGGATACATGTAGTGGATATACGAGGGATAAAATCGAACTCTATTCATATACTAATATGTAGTAATGTTAAATCGCATACCTTGCCAAACCCAAAAAAACTATTTGTACCCGTCTCATTAGTGTTTGGACGGATGGATACTTGAATCTACTTGTCCAACTGTCATACGAGGGATAAAATCGAACTCTATTCATATACTAATATGTAGTAATGTTAAATCGCATACCTTTCCAAACCCAAAAAAACTATTTGTACCCGTCTCATTAGTGTTTGGACAGATGGATACTTGAATCTACCCGTCCAACTGTCATTCCTACTTGAAACTACTCAATTGCTATTCCTGCTAAAAAATTGGATGTGTCTACTATCGTAATAATACAATAGTTAATTATTGATCAGTGATTTAATTGGTTAATGAACTTAACTAATTACTAAAAAAGAAAGGAAAGAAAAGAAAGAGTTTGAATACTAGCTGAATTATCGGCTAACTTTAGGCAACGAAAAATAAGTTCGATATGCAGAGAAAAAATAATGATTGTATTAATGTGATGGAAAATCCTTAAAAATATTGATTGTTTGTGGAATTTTATATGAAAATAATAGTTTAAAATATAATGCAGAAAAACTGAATCAAAATAAAAAAAAAAAAACGAGCAAAAAATAGGCAATATGAAATTCAATTTATACCTTTTGTTATCAATATTCAATATTAAGAGAATATTAATAAAAATTTATGATAAATAAAAAAACTTATTGAAATTCTTTATATGAATAAGGGAAATAAATAGTACAATTGAATATTGGAAAGTGTGAAAGAGGAAAAATGAAATAATTTTGGAAATAAATGATTTTTTTTTTAAAAAAACTCATTTTTCCACAAACAATGAAACATAGTACAATGTTTCGCTCAAAAATGAAAATTTAGGAAAAAAATTCATAACCAATCACAAACTAAATTACTGGGACAGGAATGTGAATATGCTGCTGAACTCATTGATCATAACTGCATATTTTGCATTTCGAGCCTGCATTATTTCATCAGAAAATTGCTGGGGCTGTAAATTTAATTAAATAGAGGTATTCACTCTCCATGCAAGCTAAATTCGGTAAACCACCAAAGCCCTTGTGGTGATAAACGATTCATTCATTTCCAGACAGTTTAAAACAGTAGCAATCAGATTATTAACAGCCACTACTTTTGTGCAGCAATTTAACTCCATGAGACTAAAGTGAAATTTCTTCTCACAGATTAACAAATTTCAACATATAACACCTCCTCTACTTGAATGCCCCATTCTCTAGAATCACGTAGACAAGGATACTAATTGGTGAAATTTTTCGGCGAAAATGAGCCAGAAACTTACTGGTGAAAAATTTCTACAGAAAATGAGCCAAACCAATGATCACCATTAGGAGATAACTCAACACTTGTGTCAATGAACTTAATCCCATAACTGCAAATGGATCCCCTGGCATATTTTGTATCCTGTTATCACTTAACTCCATATTCATCACACAAAATAGCAGAATTCAAATTTTTTGCAACTCAACTCAAAATTAATTCAACTCAATTATACTCAACATTGAGCAGTAAATATGTTCAAAACAGTCAAAATCCCAAAGATATCAAATAACTAGCAACACTACAACAAAATGTAAAAGATGACTGATCCACTTTACTTCTCGGATGAGTTTGGTCCCCTCTTCTTCCCAAAGCCAACAACTGCAAGAATAACAAAAATGCAAAACCCACAAAATATATATCATAAACAACTCAAAAATCTATTAATTTAGATAGCAAGCAACCAACAACCCAATTCCACAAACATTCTCATCAACGGATAATTTATTTGGGGATGAACTCTGAAAGGCTTACCTAGAGGAAACAGGTTCAAGAAAAAATGCTTTCAGCATGCTCAGAATAATATACTATGGAACCAAAACTACAAACCCCAACATAATAAAAATGTGTGCATCATCCAAAAATCATCATCCTTTTAGATTCCGAAACCCTTATAATCTGGGAGAATAAAATCTAATTCGTTTTAATAGCAGCTGATGCACACCTAAATAGTATCTGAAATTTAGTCAAATACTCAATTGCTAAAGTCCGGTTTATTCCCAGGAAAAAAATGCAACAGGATATGAAATTAACACACATTACACACTCATTACGCAAAAAAAAAGTGGGGGGACTTTAGAGTTACCGGCGGTAACGAAACGGCGGTTGTACTGCATGCGCTTGTGGGCGCGGCCGCGGGGCTTCTTTTTCTTGTCCTGCTTCGCCACCTTGGGCGTCTGTCCTCTCACCTTACCAGCACGAGCCAACGATCCGTGTACCTTACCTGCAAATTTGTTTTCCCAATCAAAACTACGATTGATCGAATTAAATCACTAATTGACAGTGACAGAAATCAAATTACCCATGACTGATCGATTTTCCCTGCAACGCCTCGGGAGCTTCTAGGGGTTCTTCGGCTGCCGAGAGTGGAAATGGCTTTAGATGATAGAACCCTAGGGTTGGGGCTTTTTGCAAATTTTATAAGGTTTCTCAATGGGCCGGACTTAAATGGACTTCTAAGTTAGTTTGGGAGACAGCCCAATTCTGGACTCTCAGTTTCTTCTGTGTATTTATTTTCTTTTTTCCAATTTTACATGTTTACTATTGACAACATATAATCAATAACTATATACAATAAACGAGTCACTTATAAATAGTATATAGGATTTTTTTTTTGCCTAAAATATACTATAAAAATAGTAATAATATTCTACTGTAAAATTATAATTAACGTAGGTTTTAATATAGTTTATATATATATATATATACAAAATCCAGATTTAATAAATAACGCTAAGAATCTTGGTAAATTGTGTGTCTGATTTTAGTTTTGATAGTTATTAATCCTTGTGTCTATAACAATGTAAGTTTTGTGTGATTGTTGATTTTATATTTTCTTAATTTAGAAAATAATAACAATTTGTTTTCTCAAAATCGAATATAATACTTACTAAACATCTTTATATATATATATATATATATATATATATAGGATTTGTTCAAATGAGACCACCCTCCTAGGTGAGGCAGTGTGGACTCATCTTATCCATTGATCTTAAAAAATGAAGGAATGTGATTAATTCGATTTTTTAATTATTTCTAATTTTCATTTGATTTTAAGGGTAAGATTGTAATTTTGTAATTCAAATTAGTGGTCCCAGTGATTTTATGAAAAAATTGACACTCGGCTTGATTTTGTGGCGAGAATTTAAGGAACCTGTTTTCTTTCAAATATTTTTATTTTACAAAGATAGTTAGAGTTAACTTCTACTGCGTAGTTAGACATCAAATAATGCATATTTAGTTATTTTGTTGGCACTTTTTTTACTAAAAACAAGACATAATTGAATATAACGAACTTCATATGTAGTTATACTACACTGCGTAAATAGGTTCAATATAATGTATATTTAGTTATGAAAATGGGATGTTGCTTTTGGAAATTATAAAAATGGGATGTTACATAATGTACTGCATATTTAGTTATTCCACAATGCATAGATAATTTCTAGATAATACATAGTTAGTTGATTTTGTTGCATAGTTTATGACGTCTTGCATAGTTGGATATACTGTACTACATATTAGTTTTTTTACGCTGCATAGATAGTTTTCAGATAATGCATAATTAGTTGAGTTTTGTTGCATATTTAGTTTTCAAACTCATTGTTCGTTATTTCTCTATAATATTGCACCGATTTTTCTTGTTTTTTTCTCTGTAATTTTCATGAATTGTAATTTTCGAGTTCTTCACTGTTTTCTTTATTTGCGTTAATGGAGAAATCAGAGAGAGAGAGAGAGAGACGTGAGATTGGGGAAATTGGGAGATGTATGAGAGAGAAAGATATTTGATTCCATTTTTGTAACTAACTTGTTATATTATTTTACCCTACTACCCTTATATTGATTAAATTAATATTTTAATATATTTTTTATCCATTAAATCATACTCATTGATTACTAGTGGGGGATGGTTGAGATGTGTCTCATCTAGAGACATGGTCTCATTTGATCCTCCCCCTATATATATAATCGTTCCTGACCACATGTGACTAATAAAATAAAATACATTTAAAATATATATACATATATATATATATATATATATATATATAGGGAGAGGGTTATATGAGACCACCTCATAGGGTAAGTTCATATGGACCAATCCTAGCCACATATCTAGATTTTTCAATGGTTGTGATTTTAGAGCTAAAAATTCAGATTAAATGTTGGTAATTAGAGAAAGGGGTAAATTAGTCATCCTACAAAATTACCCAATATTCATGGGATTCTGTTCACATTATGATCACACAATCTATCCAAATTTCACATCAAATTCAACGTGAACAAATCTCATCTTCCTTAATCATCCTCCTTCTTTTTCAACTCACTACTGTGAGAAATCATTCATCCTTCTTCTTCAACGCACTATTGTGTGAAAAAAATTGCAGACAATTTGCCATAGTTGCTAGAGCTTGACTTCAGTTCGAAGTTTGCTTATGAAGATGTAATTTGTTGCTTATGTAGATGTGCCATTGTGTTTTTATATATCATTAACTACATAAGCAAGTTATACGCAACAAATCCATACTACATAAGCAATAAATATACACTACGTATGCACCACGAATACATTAGCTACATAAGCAAGTCATAGCAACAAACCCATACTACATAAGCAACAAACCTATGCTATATAAGCAACGAATATACACTACGTATGCACCACGGATACATTAACTACATAAGCAAGTCATAAGCAACAAACTCATACTACATAAGCAACAAGTTTATATTAGATAAACAACAAATATGCACTACGTATGCACCACGAATACATTAACTACATAAGCAAGTCATAAGCAACAAACCCATACTACATAAGCGATAAGCATATACTACATAAGCAACAAATATACACTACACATGCATCACAGATACATTAACTACATAAGCAAGTCATAAGCAACAACCCTATACTACATAAGCAATAGATAATTTTTTTGAAACGAAACGCCGGGAGAGAGTAGATGCGTGAAGAGTGGGTGAAATCGCGTGAAAGATGGAATGAAATCTTAGTAATTGATTCTAAAGTGCCAAATTACCACCTTACCCTTTTTAATTGATGAAACAAAAAAATAAACATAAAAAAGCCCTAAAAATATGGACCACCCAAACTTGTTGATCTATGGTTAGGATGTGTCCTCATGGACTCACCCCAAGTAAAATAACCTATTTGATCCATATCCTATATATATATATATACCTTACCAGGTTGTAAGTTTCCTTTCCTCTCATACACTTGAACTCTTGTACGCTTTGAATTTATTCTAATAAAAAAGTCGATTTTACCTCAATCTCCCATCTCTCATTGGGATATTTATGCAATATATATATACATATATATATATATATATATATAAAATACAAAAATTATCTTTATTATTTAGCATGAATTATCCCAATAAGCCATAAATATGGATAAATTTGTCACTACGGAAAATCACATTTTAGCGACGTTTCTCCATGGCTAAAAAAAAATCCATCGGAAACCATTTTCCGAAGATTAGCGTCTTTAAAATTGCATCACTAAACCATTAGCAACCAAAAAAAATATTTGTCGCTAACTAGGGATGGATCGATCCGACGGTAAAGCATTCAATATCGTTGGTAATTGTCTAGTTAGTAACTTCACACAACATTTCCAATATGTATAGTCTAACATTCCAAATAACATTAACATTCAATTCAAAACAAAATGCAATACCCATTCAGTATATATCATTCATTCAATTCAAAACCTTACACCCTATAACATATTTACAATGCAATTAAAATAACTAATTCAAAAAGCAAAATAAAATTCTTACTTTGTAGATAGAAGTTGCAAGCAAATATTCTCCCAACGACGGCGACACCGACGACAATCAACGGCGGTCGCTTTGACAGTGATGAGGATTTGAACGATTGTCGTTTAGAGTCGATTGAGGGCTTATTAACCGTTTAGAGATCTTTTCAAATTCTAATCGACTCACTTTGGTCGCTTAACCGAATTACATAGAGGCTTTTCAATTTCTAATCGACCCACTTGGTCGCTTAACCGACCGTTGAGCGACCATATAAATTTGAGTCGGTTAACCAACCGTTGACCGACTTAATAAATTTAAGTCGCATATAAGTCGATTAACCGACTCTGCGTCTTTTATGATGGACATTTCGGAAAGTGTACAATTTCTACTTTTTCTATTTTTGTTTTAGCAATAAATATCGGTCAAATGTCATTCTTGATAAGTTGTTGGGTGCGCCAAAAGCGTATTTGATATATGGAAAATTGGCCATATTTGATATATAGGACGATTTTCTAGATTCCAAAATTATTAATATAGATTTAACTATATACTCCAACTTTTAAGTTTTAACCTATAAATTTGGTTCATATTGCATCTTGCCCTCCATGGTATCGGTAAGCTTGACCAATAAGGATGAATCGCTTTCCACGTGTCAACCACCCATTGGTCAGATGGGAAAAATGGAGAGCCACCCTGGTCCGGTTCTTGCAAAATTGGAGAATCATAGCAAGGATCCGATTCACTGAAATTTTAACTTTTTCCACGGCTATAAATTAACCCCGCAAAATAACTAGGGTTTATTAATGTCACATTTCATTCTACCTTCCAGATAAGCAAATAATATCAATCTAAAGGCCGAACAAAATGTCGCTGGACTCAGCGCCGCCGGCGCTGGATGGGCTCACCATAAGCGACACCATACCGGAGGCGCAATTCTCACAACGTGTCCCGATCCAATCCATACTGGGAAGGTCCGACAAGGGCGCCGGATTGGCGGGTCAGAAGGTCCGAATCGGGGGATGGGTGAAGACGGGACGGGAGGCGGATAAGGGCTCGTTCGCCTTTTTAGAGGTCAACGACGGGTCGTGCCCGGGGAATCTACAGGTGATGGTGAAAGCTGTGGTTTACAAGCTGAGCGACGTCACGCCCACGGGGACCTGCGTCCACGTGGAGGGCTTGCTGAAGACCCCTCCCAAAGGGGCTAAGCAAAGTATTGAGCTAGAGGTGGAGAGGGTTATTGATGTTGGGACTGTGGATGCGGCCAAATATCCGTTGCCGAAGACGAATTTTTCGCTCGAGTTTCTAAGGGATTTTGTGCACCTTCGCCCCAGGACCAACACTGTATGAATTTCCTCTTGCTCCCTTTTCTCTAATTACGTTTGATATTGTATTCAGTGGGTTTGGTAATTGGGATGCCATGTTGGGAATGTCCTGAATTTGAGGTTCTCCAGTGTCACGGGATTTTTTTGTTTAATTTTAATTTTGTTCTTTGAATATTAGCCTGTTGATAGGATTACTATCCAAACTCTTTAGACATTATTTCGAAAGTAAGTAGGAAAAGGACATGTTTTATTCGATAGTCCATTGGGATCTGGATTAGCAAAGGAAACTCAAAATCATTGGTACATCAAGGAAACTGTTTTCATTTGTTTGGTTACAAATAGGAGACGAGGGATTGCTACTACACCATGATTATGATACCATTTATCTGGCGTTTTTCTTTATAAAAATATTTTCTTGCATTTATAACGAGAAAATTGCACTTTTAGCCCCAAGAGAATCGATGTGTTGCAATTATAGTCCCATGATTTTAAAATGGTCCCATTAGAATGATTTTATTGCAACTTTAGTCCCAACGTCAATTCTCCCGTCCATCTAACTGCCAAATCCGTCAAATCCCATTTTGGAGGTAAATTTCTTGGACTTTTTTTTATTTTTTTAATTATTCATCTCTTATGGACCCATGGTTATGATTATGTTAATCTACTATATTAAAATAATGCAATTTTTTTATTGTGATCCAAATTAGCTTAATTTATTTTGCTCAATTATTGTTCAATTCCCACTAACAGAAAAAGTGGTGTATTACTTTACAATTAACTATACAAATATTAACAAGTGTACTAAAAGAAGGAAAACAATAATCATCAACAACAAAATAATGCCATTAAATGTTTGCATTAAAAATTACCAAAACATGAAAACAACATATAATGTTAAAACATATTGTCTAAACATCAGACATTAGCATCCGATTTACATCAAAATAGTGCCATTAATTGTTTGCATTAAACATCATGCATCAACAAAAGATTTTTAACAGCAAAATCAACATAAAACTACTTTTTCTTTTTCCCATCTGTCTTGGATAGCTTGAAAGTTAATGATGCACATGTAATCTTCTTCCTTGCCTAGTTGCCTGGTTGTCCAACCAAACACTTATCATACTAATTAAAAAGGAATAGAAGAAAGGTGAGCAAGGAATCTACATTAAGACTCGGCAAAATGCATTAGAGTTGCTAATTTACGCCACAAATGATATCACCAGCATTGATCTGTTTCCCACCTCCGGGTCTGGTAAAATCTCCCTCGATCTGGACTTCGAAACCCGGAAACACCGGCCGTACTCCACCGGCGCTGCGAACCAGCGTTTAAATTAAAATCGTAGACCGCTCTCGCGTCGGGATCGGACAGGGTAGCGTAGCGATCGACGAATCCATAAACCGCGAAGTCGCATCGGGATGGTACAACTTGGCGAGCGTACGGTACGCTGTCTTGATCTCCACCTGCGACGCGTTACGCTTGACTCGGAGGACCTCGTAGAGGCTCCTACTGTCCACGACGGCGACGGCAGTGGAGGCAGAGGCGGCTGTGGCTCGGCGACAGCAGCACGCGCAAGCATTTTGTGAGGATTGAAAGGTGAAAGAGGAATTAATGAGAAGGGAATGCGAGGGTTCCCAGCATAGGATTGAAGCGAAGGTGTTGTTAGGCTGCTAGGTAACTAAACTAACATACATTTGTGTTGCTTCGTTAATTTTTTGACGGAGTGGGACTAAATATGCAATCCACGATTTCTTATGGGACGGTTTATGTTCAAATGTATAGATTGGGACCAAATATGCAAGTTGTGGGACTATAATTGCAACACCTCAAATCTCACGGGACCAAAAGTGCAATTTCCTCCATTTATAACGTTCTTAAGAATTAGTACTTGTTTTGTTGGAAATGAATGAATGTAAAAGTGATAATTCAGTTTGTTGTCTTTTACTTCACCAAATACTAGTTCCAAACAGGAGTTTATGACTTTTCAGGTGGTGAGATTAACTGTTTTAAATTTGCAATTGTATCATTCATTTTCTTTGTTTCATATTGTGAGATGATTCTTATTCTGTTTTAAATGCATGTTCTCCATTCTCACATGGAAAGTGCTTAAGATCGAAAAATGTAATGCAAATTTCTTTAAGTTTCCTATTATTTGTTTTACTCGATTCGTATTGCACCTATGTTGAGGAACAAAGAACTGGATACATGGAAAACAAGTGGAACATGTTGATTTGGTTGTTTGTTTGAATGAATTGTGCTTATGAAACTTTAATTCTAGAAGAATCCTTTAACAAGAAATGCATTAAAGCTTTCTGATTACTTGGTTTGTTTTGCTCCAATACCGTACCTTAAGGACAAGGTTGATGGATACTGTTTTGTTTAATAATATCATATTTCACTTCCCAGTCAGTAAAATGATGATAAGGTATGGTGGCCGACAGGTGTGCATATAGAATAGTTCACGTAAGCAGGTTCAATATTGGGCCAACTTTACTAAGATTTTACACTCCCGTTTGATAATCATGGAGTAGGTAAATTTTTATGCTTCTACTGGCTGAGTTGATGTTTGATAAGGTGATGAGCTTACATTTTTAATGCTCTTCTATAACTAGTGGTGTTTAGCTACAAAGTGGAAGCAGAACTAGGATCAATGTTATCCTTTACCATTATATCTTAAGCAAGCCCTCTCTTTATACATGCTAGTAAATTTATTCTCTTCCTTAGAACTTCTCCTGTGTTATTTTCTCACTGAGTTGAATTTTTTTTGTGGTCTAGATTTCTGCAATTGCTAGAATTCGTAACGCTTTGGCATATGCTACGCACACATTCTTCCAGAAGCATGGTTTCCTTTATGTGCATACTCCAATCATCACAACCAGTGATTGTGAGGGTGCGGGGGAGATGTTTCAAGTCACAACAATAATTAACGATGCAGAAAAATTAGAGAAGGACCTGAAAGAGAACCCTCCTCCTTCAGAAACCGACATAAAGGCTGCTGAGCTTGTTGTCAAGGAGAAAGGAGAAGCAGTAGCCCAGCTAAAATCTGCTAAAGCAAGCAAGCAGGAGATTGTTGCTGCTGTTGCTGAGCTCAACAAGGCTAAAGAGAACCTTTCAAAGCTACATGAAAGATGTAAGCTGGCAGAGAGATTTAGACTTGGTGGTAGCATTCCGAAGAAAGATGGGAAAATTGATTATTCAGAAGACTTTTTTGCTAGGCAAGCTTTTTTGACTGTATCAGGGCAACTGCAGGTTGAAACATATGCCTGTGCCCTCAGTAGTGTGTATACCTTTGGGCCAACATTTCGAGCAGAAAACTCCCACACTTCAAGACATCTTGCTGAGTTTTGGATGGTGGAACCTGAAATAGCATTTGCTGATATACAGGTATGCTAGGTGTGAACTTTTCTATTTACTTTTGCATAGTTGTGGGGTATCCGTAGAAAAAAAATAATTCAAATCAACCTTTTTTACCTAAGGTGTGCAACATATCCTGCTCACTCTAGGGATATAATTATATAAATATGATAAGTCTAAAGTGAATGCAATCATATTGCTTGATCGGAAGTTGGAATGCGTAGATGTTGTATGGGTATTTTGTGAATGTTGAATTCATGATAATTAACCTGTTTACCTTATGCCCAAAATTGGAGCAGCTTTCTGCTTCTGCTTATTATTATCTTCTTTGTTTTTAACGGAGTTGAAAAACTTTTGTAGGATGATATGAACTGCGCAGAGGCATATGTGAGGTTTCTCTGTCAGTGGTTACTTGACCATTGCTATGATGATATGGAGTTCATAAAACAAAAAATTGACAAAACTGCTATCCAACGACTTGAAATGGTTGCGAAATCCAAGTTCCACAGAATAACTTACACTGAGGCGGTTGCCATTCTTGAGGAAGCAGCTAAAGTGAAGAAATTTGAGAATAAAGTAGAATGGGGAATTGATTTAGCTTCTGAACATGAAAGGTAAAATTAGTCCTGTATCTGTTCATCGGCTTGCATTTTAGTCTCGTCTTCTGTATTTGACCATATTTCTTGTCAAATTAATAATACAGATACTTGACTGAAGAGAAATTCAAAGCACCTGTTATTGTCTATAACTATCCAAAAGCGATTAAAGCCTTCTATATGAAGGTCAACGAAGACAATAAAACTGTTGCTGCAATGGATGTGCTTGTACCTAAGGTAGTCTCTCTCTCTCTCTCTCTCTCTCTCTCTCTTTCTCTTTCTCTCTCTCTCACACACACACACACACACTTTTTTTCCCAAATAGAATGAAACCTTAGGGGTCATTACTTTGATAAGGCCTGTCATGAGTTTTTCTGTAATTTAACTTTGTATATTCTTGTTAGGTGGGAGAACTTATTGGCGGAAGCCAAAGAGAAGAGAATTATCAGGTTCTCAAGGACAGGTAAGAAAGCTTTCTAACTTTATCTGGTCCACTTCATTGCTCATGGAAAGACCGATCTTGCTTTTCCTTGTGGGTTGCTATTTCTTGTCAAATATTAAACCACCAGAAATTCTGATAGATCATTCTAGCTAAAGGGCTTTTGACATTCTATTATTTGTTTAGGATACTGGAGATGGGTCTTCCTACTGAGCCATATCAGTGGTATCTTGACCTGCGAAGCTATGGGACAGTGAAGCACAGTGGTTTTGGCCTTGGCTTTGAGCGGATGATCCTCTTTGCTACGGGTGTTGAAAACATTAGAGACGTCATTCCCTTCCCCAGATATCCTGGAAAAGCTGATCTTTGAAATTTTTTTAGCACTAAATATTATTAGTCCTCCATTACAGAAATCATGATATGAATCTCATTTGAGTCTTGTGATAGATACCTTTGCCTTGGGGCTTGTTTTGTTGAATATTTTGTTTTCATTTTTTGTACTTTGTCCAATATTAGATTGTTGTTCAAGTAGTTAAGACTTGTATAATCAATATACCATGCCCTTGAATCTTGATCCCTTATTACTGGCTAAGTTTCTGTCTTGATGGATCAAGCTAAATCATGTCTAAGTTCAGACTTGTAGCTGAGGTTTCTTTACCAGTATTCAGCGTTTCTGCAAATGCAATATTGCACAATTTGAAACTTCTGCCAAGTCCATCCCTACTAACATAAGCCATCCCCAACTCTTAGGGAGTGGTTGCAAAATCTTCTGCTTTTAGAAGTGACGTAGCAAAAATAAAAGTAGTTGAGAATCAGAAGTTGACAGTGTTTGCAAATAAAATCAGAAGTTGAGAGTGTTTGTGAAAAAATTGTAAAGTGCTTATTTGTTTGTAAAAGTCAAACTAGAAGCAGAATTAGAAATTTAAAACACAAATTCTCTGTTCTTGTAGATTCTGAATTTCTAATTAATTAAAGTAGAATTAGAAGTATAAGTTCACATTTACAATAGTAAAAAGTGATTTTTTAAGCCAAAAGCTAAAAAATACATTTTTTAGTGACTAGTTGCAAATTATTACAAATGAGATAGGAATTTGAACAAAGATGGAGAAAACAAGATTTCATTGTGATACGTATGGAGGGCATGCCATGTTATAATGATACAACATCTAGGAGCTTCTGTTAGTTATAATGATACAACATCTAGGACCTCCCTGGGAAGTGGGAAATGGTGTATTCTCACATCATTCATCGTCCCTTTCTGAGCCGCAGTTTGCATGATTTTTATTTATCAAACGTTGTTATACTGAATGGATAAATTGCAAGTCCCGTAAAATGTTACAACTCATGTTCCCTTTTGTTCCACACCCTGGTTTGGACTCAGTTTTGATGGACAATTATGAAATTTGAGATATATGCAAATGTTACAAGACAAGAAAATAATACAAAATGATAATTTGAAGAATATACGTGGATACAACTCTCTTTTACCCTCTAATTTCTTCGTTCGCGAATGAAAAGGTTTTTGGGACATAAGTTGAGGAGGAAATGCATTTTAATGAAACAGAGAGTAGATCAATGAGAAAAACTGAAAAAATGAAAGAAATGCCAAAGCTTAAACTTCATTGAGATGATTGCAAAACCCCCTTCCATGAATATATTTAAAACGACGTCCGAATTGGGTACGCACAATAGTCAGTGATATAGATCCAAATAAAAGACTATATTGCCCTCACTTTTTTTCCCACTCGGAGCTCGTGAGCGAACCGAGGAGACGAGCTCGGTTTTCAAGAGAGTCACCGCATGGGCATGACACTACTTTGAGGAGCTCGCGACCCAAGGCGAGGTGATACCTAGGTCGGATCCTACCGCGTGGGCATGTTAGCACTTTAAGGAGCTCGCGACCCGAGGCGAGGTGACACCTAGGCCAGATCCTACCGCGTGGGCATGATAGCACTTTAAGGAGCTCGCGACCCGAGGCGAGGTGACACCTAGGTCGGATCCTATTCCAATATAGGATCCCCATTTTCTCAGAAGGATCCAAACCCGACCCGAAGTGGTGATCCGGATTGACCCGAAATCTTGACCGTTGATTCAGTGATGGTGACGTCTAGGCCTTGGAGATCAGGACACGTGGAGCTAGCATGTACGGCCTAGCCAAACCAAAACTATAAATACCCCCAGTTTCTCATTGCTACATGTATCACATTTATTGCTATCACCTCGCTCTATATTTATTAGCGACCTTACACCTGTAACTGACTTAAGCATCGGAGGGTCTTAGCTGGGAACCCTCCTGGCTAGCCTAACGTTTATCTCTCTTACAGGACCCGAACCGAAAGTACCTAGGCTCGAGACGAACCGACTCGACCCGAAGTGCATCTGATTTGTTCACACCCAAATCAGTTGGCGCCGTCTGTGGGAACTTAGGTCAAAGTGAATATGGACGAGATCCCAGTGAAAGCAAAGGGAATACCACCTTGTGGACTAAATATGGAGGAGACACCGATAAGGAAGGAAACGATACCTCGAGGAGGATCCTCTTCATTGCAAATTCAAGAGCAACATCAAAAGGAGGCTGAGGATCCCATAATCAACATGCGAACTAGCGATTTTGAGAAAATGTTGGAAAAAATGTTGAATGATAGGGAAAGGAAGGCCAAGGCTCCCATGGCTTCTCCCCCGATGGAGGTGCCTAAGGAGAAGGAACCAACATTGATTGCATCAAATAAAGAGCTAGGGGATATGGTTGAGGTAGCCAGTCACCAAGCGCCGCGGGCGAGGCAACCCGAGGCGAGGCTGGGCGAACTCCCCAGGGTGGAAGATATAAACGAGCTCAGTGAGCAAATTGAGCAAGCTACTCGAAAGTTAGACCATTTGAAGAGAAGAAGGGCAGTCACTTCCACTCTGCAAAAGAGAGGATCCCCTTTCTCCCCAGAAATTTTGGCAGAAGTTGTTACTACGAGCTTCAAGCTTCCAGATCTTCACAAGTATGATGGGAACAAGGATCCGCAGGAACATTTGATGGCTTTTGATCATGTAATGCAGCTTTATGGACAGTCGGATGCCATGAACGCTAGGATTTTTATCACCACACTGAAGGGAAAAGCCCAGGAATGGTTCACGGGGCTGCCTATGGGAAATATCGTATCCTACATGTAATGCATTTTAATGAAACAGAGAGTAGATCAATGAGAAAAACTGAAAAAATGAAAGAAATGCCAAAGCTTAAACTTCATTGAGATGGGTACGCACAATAGTCAGTGTGTCGATTTTTTGTATTCTCGTTTAGTATTGACATACATATGGTGCCTACAAAATATGTGATTTTATTTAAGTGATTTTAGCCGAAATAGATAGATGAAAGTTGGCGTCAAGAAGAAGAAGAAGACGACTCATCGGAGAGTGATTGCTTGGGTTGCGATTGGATATGAACGAGATTTCATTTTCGTTTCGCTGGAGAATTTTTTTTGACCAAACATAAGATTGTTTATGAAAATTTTCAGAAAATATACTATTCTCCCACTTTCATTTTTTCTCATTTTTTCTTTTACCAATCACATCTACACATTTTTTCACAAAAAACTAATCATTATTACACATTTTCCCACAAAATTCACTATTCACTCACTCACACATTTCTAACTACCAATCATATACAATCATTATTTTACTATTTTTAAATCAAATCAACTTTCATCATTACTTTTTCATCTCACACCCAATCACACTCTCAAAATTCATCTTTTTTTACCCAAATTTTTTTTCATCACTATTATCTAGCAAAATGAAAATTTTCAAAATGAAAGCATATCCAATCGCGCCGTTTAACTTTTCATTTATCTCTTATTCTCTTTTTTACTTTTGGAGATAATAGTGTGAAAATTTTATTTTGAAAAATGAGTATGAATATTGAAAGTGTGATTAGATATAAGATGAAAATGTGATAATGATAGTTGATGTGATTTTTTTTACATATAATATTAATTAGATGTGATTGGTGATTTGAAAAATAAGAGAGAGTGAATTGTGTATTTGTGATATAATGATATAATAATGATAGTTCATATGATATATTTTTGATTAAAATATAAATAGACGTGATTGATGATTTGAAAAGTAACGATAAATGAATAGTATATTTTTTAAAATATTTTACAAACAATCACACTTTCAACCACGATTTTGTCAAAAACTCAAAAGAATGAAAATTCATTCCCACACAAGCACTACCTCAATATTTTTCTTCACATCTTTGAACTAGTGGTGTCAATTGGGTGTGTTCGGGTTTGTGGGTACGCGGGTCAGAATCAGCCAACCTGAACCCGACTTGTTTAATTATTCGTGTCAGAATCTTGAATTCGAACCCGACCTATCTATTTCACAGGTAACCTAAACCCAACTCGTTTAACCCGTCTAAAAAAACTATTTTTATATACATTTAATAGTTCCAATTGAATAAATTTAATTTTTTTTAAAATCAATCACGATGACACACTATTCAATGAATAAAAAATATATTACAATTCAGAACAAACAAAAAGAAATAACATAATTGCGTAAATAACATAACATAATAATCATATTTTGAGGTGGCTACGGTTAAACCTAGCGGTTTCCCAAACCGAAATTCGGTTCCTCCACGGTTAACCAAACCGTTTTTTTTGATTTTTAAAGATAATTTACTTTTAGTTATAAAATAAGAGGAAAAAATAAAAATGAATTAGACATAATATTCATAATAATATTAAATTTTGGACTTAATATAAATAATAATATTAAGAGAAATTAGACATAATAATAATAATAATAATAATAATAATAATAATAATAATAATAATAATAATAATAATAATAATAATAATATTGAGTTGCTTATGTATCCTCTTAATATATAGAGCAATCAAAATTCATGTGGCTCGTTTACAACATTTAATTTAAGATGTGTCTCATGCGATTGCGAATATAAAACATTATAATAAATATTTAATATTTTTTCTATTATATTCTTACAAAAAAAAAAAAAAACCGTTGGTTTTAACCTTAAAACTAGCGGTTTTAACAACCGGTTCTACCGACAGTTCGAACCACCGGTTAAAACTGCCGCTTCCATAGTTTTTTAGACCAAAAACCTAATCAAGCTGACTACGATTTCTAATTCCGGTTTAGAACCCGATTTCGATTTCATTTGGCCACCCCTATTTTGAGGATAACATATAAAATAATAACATACATAATTAAAAAAATTTTAGCTTTTAAGTTTAAGGACGTGTCTTGTTTTTTGATTTTTCTTACACTTAATTATTTAGTTAGTTGTTTCAAAAAAAAATTATTTAGTTAGTTTTTTTTTAAAAAAAAAATTCACAGACAGGTTAGACAAGTTAAATGAGCCATAGCAAGTTGATCCGAACCTGGCCTATTTAATTGGCGGGTCATTCGGGTTCGACCCTGACCAGAGCTATACACCCAATAATTTCGCGTTAGGTTCATGTCGAGCCCAAAATTACCACCCCTAAATTGAACCTATGAGGACATCTCCAACCCATAACACCAAATTTGGTGTAATTTTGCAAAACCCATCTCCAATCCACTACACTAAAGCTTACACCAAATGAGTAGTTTAATATTTTCTTTTCATTTTGGAATAGAAAATTTATTTGTTTATGCAATTATTTCTTTTGCTTTTATTTTTTTATTATTAATGTAACTAAATAAAAACTTATATTTAACTAATATTACATTAATTAATTATATTGCAAAATTAATATTACAACTAATATCACAATATTATTATTAATGCTTTTTTAATTAAATTATAATTTTGTTTATTAATTATTTTAGTTTATCAAAATTTTAAGTTTAGTTTATAATAATTTATTGGTAAATATTAACTATTGTTCATCCAAAATAATAATTATACAAAATTTAAATAACTAAAACCATGTTACAAATGAATTATATATCAAATATATGATACAATAGGAATTAAAAGTTTGAAGTAGAATAAATTGGAGGGCAAAGAGGAAATATTTATATTACACCAAATTTGGTGTGATGTTTAGAGTTGGGTTGGAGGGTGTTTTTTAGATATTTGGTGTTTTGGTGTGGGTTTTAAAGTTGGGTTGGAGATGGTGTGAGCACATTGCCAAAATGCCACAACTCGCGCATAAAACCACGACATTACAAACAGCATTCCAGTCGGTGGACATCTTTTATATATTAACCTTTTCCCAAACTGCTGTTACAGTATTTTTATTGTCATTGTACGGTGCAAGCACACAAGCTGTCAACATTAGTCTATTTGATTCAGGTCCTAAGTAGGTTGCATGAAAAAAGATGCTTTCAGTTTAAATAAGCGAGGGGCCAAAACATCTAGTGAACTCCATGATGTCACACGAACAAAATAATGACCAAGAAAAGGAAAACAGAGTAACTGGCACTCTTGCATTTTTGTACTAGTCCTCATCTTCAATTATCTTGGTACCAAGCCCCTTTAACCCTTCAGGGGGGGATTTCTGCAACGGTAACAAGAGAATACAACTCTTCTTTGGCATCCTCATGCGAGCAATTCGAACTCTAACCTGTCTTGGGACACTTGGGATACCCCTGCTCCAAATGTGTTTGTTAAGCTTCACATCCACTCTAACATCAACTGTTCCCATGGCTTTCTGCGCAAATCGTCTCATCTCTTAGATGGCGTTGGGAGCCTTCTTCTTAAATGTGCTATCATCAACAAAAATACCAACGATTACTATGATGGTATGTTTCAGAAACCACCAGTCAATTACAAAGAAAAAGTTGCAATCTGCAGTATGAATCAAAGATCAATCTAGACACTTTCTTAGAATACAATTTTAAGTGAGATTATAGTTTGAAACTTTTGAGTGTGCTCATTCACTCGTTAATATACTTCTAGGAACAAATAACACCATTCAATTGAGAAAAATCTATTTAAAACCATCCTGGCTTTAATCTTATGCAGATAAATAAGAAACTAATCTGCAACTCATTTGAAATATACAGATAACATTGCTATAGTCTTCATCATGCATAATTAGAAGGCACACAACAATGTGATCCATTGAGACAGGCAGTAAAATTTGTAGCTTTGGCTCCTTGTATGTCTGAACAAGACATATTCCATAAGGACATCCAGCTAATATTAGAGTTAGGTATCTCAAGAAAAGATTCAATGACTT
Organism: Rehmannia glutinosa; assembly: GCA_016081115.2. NCBI lineage: Eukaryota > Viridiplantae > Streptophyta > Magnoliopsida > Lamiales > Orobanchaceae > Rehmannia > Rehmannia glutinosa. The sequence goes on along the minus strand of JABTTQ020000388.1, from coordinate 417,597 downwards.
TATGAACTTGAACTAGCAGACAAAGAATGAAGCCCATTGGAGGAGAGACCATACTGTGAAAACTTGAAAGCAAGACACATTTTTCCAATTGAAGATCTCATGGTTCACATCTCATTCTATATTTCATTCCATCTATGTTTTAGTTTTCCATGGAATCATGGTAGCATATCCTTCTACCCTACAATTCATTTCCATTTGCGGATTCCAGTTTTCCACCCTAGTTATGAACAACAAGCAATTAGAAAACGCTGAACAGTCGAATCTAAGCCAGATAACCTTAAAAAAAAGGCGAAAAAGTGCAACAGTTTTTATTGACTTCGACAATTACCATATAAAAAAGATTACTTAGTTCAAAGAACTTAAATCAATGCATCCAAAGCCTGATCATTCTCAACCAAAATAATCCTTGCCCATCATGAGTTATACAATAACCACACTAAACGAAATTCCAATGAACTACACATCAGCCAAGATACAGCGTCTTGATATTATATATGGAACGATTCAATTTGCTTTCGAGAGAACAACCTAATTATTAAAACAGCAACTCATAAATTTCTAAAGTTGAACTATCTAAATACACGAGAAAACATAAATCTATATATATATATATATAATAACAAACCTATTTCCAAATCTATTTTCCCGCTTTTTGCACTTGCTAAAAATAAATTTATATATTTTTTGATGGAAAACAAAAAAGGAAATAAACAGATATGTCCAATATATTTGTAATTATATTTTTAGTTTTTTTTTTATCTTAATTATGGTATGCATTTACATTTTTAATTTTTAATTTAGGTATGCTACCTTTTTAGATTGACATTTTTCAATCTAATCTTCCCTGGTGTTGTATAAGGGATTTTAATGACATTGTTGCTGATTCTGAAAAAAAAGCTGCAGTAGCGCATCCTCCTCAGTTGTTGTCTGTTTTTCGAGCATCCATTGATGACTGTGGCTTAATAGATTTGGGAATGATGGGTTATCCTTTCACTCGGGAGCGAGGCAGAGGTACGATTCATTGGGTCGAAGAAAGGTTGGATAGATGCTTAGCTTCCCAGAGTTGGTGTAATTTGTTTCCAAATTGCAAAATTTGGAATCTCGAAGCGTCTATGTCGGATCACTCTCCCATTTTCTTAGAGTTGGGATTACAATTTCGTATTAAGAAAGTTAAAAGGTTTCAGTTTGAAAATGCTTAGTTAAGGGAAGGGGAGTGTCGTCAGATTGTGGAGAATGGATGGAATAAGGGTGTGGATGGAAGTCTTCAAGGAAAAATTACGACGTGCGGGGAAGAACTTTTCAAATGGAGAGATATGTTGAGAAATTCTTTCAATAAGCGGATTCAAGAAGCTAGGCAACGGATGAAATTGTTCCGTAGTGGGCATGATGAATTTTCTACAGGGGTGTTTAAAAAGGCACGACGTGATATAATTTGCTTTTTGCTCAACGGGAAGACTTTTGGAAACAAAGAGCCAAACTGTTTTGGCTAAAAGGCGGGGATGCTAATACAAGGTATTTTCACACAGTGGCTTCTTCTCGTAAACGTCAAAATACAATTACGAGATGGAAAGATGCTTCAGGCTCTTGGTTAACTTGGGAAAATGGTTTGGGTCCTCACACGGTTAGTTATTTTGCTGGTATCTATTCTTTAAACACATGTGATCTTGCGCCAATATTGGACTGTATTTTGCCAAAGGTGAGTACTCGGGAGAATGAGGCCCTACTTGAACCATTTACAGAGTTCGAAATAAAAGAAGCGTTATTTGCTGTGTTTCCTGATAAATCTCCGGGTCCGGATGGTATGAATCCAACGTTTTTCCTAAAATTTTAGGAAATTATGGGGCCAGATTTAGTTTCTTCGTGTCTTCAATTTTTGAACTCTTGTTCGTTTCCGATGGGTTTTAATGATACCAATTTGGTACTTATTCCGAAGAAGAATAACCCGGAATTTATAACTGATCTTCGACCTATAGCTCTTTGCAATGTGGCGTATAAGGTGATTTCGAAAGTTTTGGCGAATCGTTTAAAAAATATTTTACCTAATATTATTTTCAAATCCCAAAGTGCGTTTGTTCCACGGAGGTTAATTTCGGATAATATTATGGTTGCTTTTGAGATAATCCATTTTCTTAAGAGAAAGAGACAAGGAAAGGATGGAATGGCAACCTTTAAAATTGATATGAGCAAGGCGTACGATCGGATTGAATGGAAATATCTTGAGTCTATGCTGCTGAAAATGGGTTTCAATCAAAAATGGGTGGATTTAATAATGCTGTGTGTGAAGACTGTCAGATATAAGATATCTCACGGGGAGTTCGAATCAGATTTTATTGTGCCGGAAAGGAGTTTGAGACAAGGGGATCCGTTGTCTCCGTATTTGTTCATATTATGTGATGAAGGCTTATCGACAATTATTCAGAATTTTGAAGAGAATGGTTGGTTACATGGTTGTAAGATTTCTCGAGGTGCCCCAAGTGTCACACATTTGTATTTTTGCGGATGCTAGCTTTCTTTTCTTTAAAGCTAATTTGAATGAGAGCTCGAGGATTAAAGAATGTCTTGATATCTACTCTAGGGCGTCGGGTCAGACTATAAACTTTCAAAAATCATCCATCTTTTTTAGTAAAAATACTGTTGCTCAAGATGTTCAAGCAATCTGTGATTTTTTGAATGTTGAAAAAACTGATAATCATGGATCTTATCTTGGCTTACCTTCGTTGATAGGGAGGAATAAAAAAGAGATTTTTGCATTCATCAAGGAGAAGGTTTGGTCTCGACTTCAAGGGTGGAAAAAGAAACTGCTTTCTCGGGCGGGTAAAGAAATTCTCCTCAAAACTGTTGCTCAAGGTGTCCCTATTTATGCTATGAGCTTGTTTTTACTTCCTAAAGAATCCCGTACTGAATTAGAGAGGATGATGAACTCATTTTGGTGGGACAAAGGTGGGGATTCTTCTAAGGGTATTAATTGGCTTACTTGGAATAAATTGTGTACACATAAAAGCAAAGGGGGTTTGGGTTTTCGACGTCTTCATGAATTTAATTTAGCGTTATTGGGAAAATAAGTGTGGCGTCTTTTAAGTATAGAAAACTCTTTGGTGGCACGCATTTATAAAGAAGGTATTACCCGGGGGTTGGCTTGATCAATGCTCAGCTTGGGGCTAATCCGAGTTATATTTGGAGAAGTATTCTATCAGCCAGAGAGATTTTGTGTTTGCTAATTGTAACAAGAAGATAGGTGATGGGAAACTTACCTCTGTCTTGCAGGATCCCTGGTTGCCGGATGATGTCCCATTTGTTTTGTCTTCGCGTTTAGCATTGGAAGGTATCATGGTTCATAATCTCATGAAGCCAGGTTTGATTGAATGGGATCTGGATATCCTTCAAGACTTATTTAATAATCGTGATCAGGATCTTATTAAGAATATAACTCTGAGGAGTGATCAATCTGCAGATACATGGTTGTGGAAGGGAAATAAAAAAGGCTCTTACTCAGTAAAATCTGCATATCAGCTGTTATGTAGAGAGATGGATAATGAATTCAACTATGAGCACCTATTTGATTGGAAAGGTTTTTGGAGTTTGAAAGTTCCTTCAAAGGCAAAAATTTGGTGTGGAGAGCATGCCACAATGCACTGCCAACAAAAGAGAGACTTCTTTCGAGGAAGGTTCAACTGTCTCCTCTTTGTCCGGTTTGTAATATGGAAGTAGAAACTGCTGCACATGCTCTCTTTCTGTATTCTGCTGCGCATCGCTGTTGGGCTTTAGTTCTGCACGGTGCACATTTTATGGGATCTGTATCTTTTCTATCTTGCTTAAATAAAATCTGGGATGATGGTTCTGTCGAGTATAAATGTCATATTGTCATGCTTCTTTGGGCTATATGGAAAAATTGCAATGAGGTTGTTTGGCAGCAGAGTAATCGGACCCCAACTCAGATTGTGAACCTGGCTTGCTCGATGTTGCTCCAGTGGCAGTCAGCACAAGTGACTCAGACAGCAGATTGGTTTTTGATGAATGGTGATGGAGCTGTTAGATGGCAGAGGCCTCAAATAGGTTGGCTGCAATGTAACATCAATGCCACACTATTTCATGATTCAGCGCAGTTGGGCTATGGTATTATTATCAGAGGTAGTGCTGGTGATTTTATTGCAGCAAAGCATTCCTCAGCCTTAGGGCCGCTGTTACCTGATGTGGCTGAAGCAATATGAGTTAAGGAGGGTTTGAGTTGGATTAATAGCAACTGGAAGGATTCTCATGTTTGTCTTGAAACTGATTCTCTGGTTGTGATGAAAGCTTTAAGGGGCAAACTAGTGGATAATTCATTTTTTTCTGATGTTATTAGTGATTGTAGAAAACTACTTGATATTCTTCCAAGAGTGTCTTGTGTGTTTATTAGGAGATCAACGAATGGTGTTGCTCACACGTTAGCTAGAGCAACGTGTTCTATGTCTGGTGTCAACGAATGGATATTAACTCCTCCTCTCTTTATTTGTAATGCTCTGCAGTTCGATTTGCTCTATTAATGAAAGTTCATTTCTGGTGTTTTCAAAAAAAAAAAAAGTACCAAATACTATACATTTGAATTTGGAAAGATATAAAATAAATAAAAAATAGTTTGTTGACCGATGTTATTGTAATTTATCATTAATTTTGTCCATTTCAATTTTGGTATGCATTAACAATCTAATTTATACATGATTTATCGGTATTAAATATTGTATTAAATAAATTCTAAAAGATCTAATAAAAATATGAAAAATAATATGCATTACAGGCTCAATCTTCATAATTGTACTATACAATTTTATCTCTTTTTTTTTTTTCAAACCATCAATTTGATAATGTTTTGTCATAATAAATGATGAAAAAAGAATATAATGTTATATCAAACTTTAAAAATATCTACGGAGTGTGCTGATATATAAAGTATATTAATGAGTTATTATATTTGAAAATTATATATTTTGATTGTATTGTAATATATCTATATCTGTAATGAGTCAGTATATCTTAACATGTCCAATGTTTATGTTATATTCAAATCCATATATACGAAAATAATCGTACGCCCACCGTCAATATAACTTATCCATTATTGATGATGCAACTTTTTGTGGAATTGATCACCATCATTACAGACTATTCAGTACGGGTTGATATGAATATAAATATCTAATTTTAGAGTTGTCAAAATGAATTCGGCCCGAGGGGCCGGGCTGTAATTTTGGTGGCCCGAAAAGATTGCACCTATGTGGCCCTAAAATTTGGTTGACCCGGTCATTTCATGTGTATTATTCATGGGTTGGGTTTCAAAAATAGCTGCTCAATGGAATTTCATCCTGGCTCAACTCGAATTTATCCCCTGGCCCAACGGACCAGTACTCGTTGACCCATTTAATAGTTGTATTGGTTATTAAAATAGCCCGTGCATCGCACGGAGTCCTCATCTAGTACGTATTACGAAGAAATGAATAATAAAATGGGTATGTGAGAGTGCGATCATTCATGTAACCTCTTGTGGAGGTTTATGGTATACTCCCGAGTCACCAGTATGGTATACCCCCGATTCACTTCTTCTTTTCTTCCATTTGTTTTCTCAACCATTTTCTCTCTCTATCTCTCTTATTCCTTTTACAACCTTAAAACGCACCAATTCATACAAATTAACACATCAAAAGCTTGATCATCACTCAAGTTAAACTCACCAATGTGTGTGTTTTTGTGTGTGTGTGTGAGAGAGAGAGAGAGACAGAGAGACATGAACCTGAACCCAAAGCTGTAAAGAGTTTGAAGGAAGACGGGCAGAACAGTGTAATACGAAATGTGTTGACCTAGCAAATTAAAATCCGAGTAAATGAGGAAAAGTAGTCACATAGATGTATCAACTTCTTTTCTAACCTAACATATAAGAAACTATCTTTTCTACACACTTTTATGGTTCTTTTACGTAAATACACTTGACACTTGAATACAAAAACAAAAAGTAGATGGGTCATATTTCTCTCTCACATAAAATATATTTTCTTTATTTCCAGATTTTTAACAAAAGTTGTAGTTTTATTAAAATAAATTCAGATTTTTATAAAATCGTTTAGTATAAAAAAATAACTTTTTGAAAATAATTTTGAGTTTTATTATTTTATAATTTTAAGATTTTTTAAGTAAATGGCAAATGTTTAAAAAAATGTATATTGTTTTTTTAATTTTCATATTTATTTTTTTATAATTTTTTGATTTTATTAAAATAAGTTTGATTCTTTTTTTTGTTTTTTTAAACTTATTGGAGTATAAGTTGTATATCAGTTTAATTTATTAGTAACAGAATAAAGTTAGTTTAGAAGTTAGTTAATACGGTTGAATGTTAGTTAAGAGTTTGTTACAAGCTAACTAACTCTCTCTCCTTCTTGTATAAATACACCTCTTATGATTGAATAATACAAGTTTAGTTTCTCTGAAATATGTCTAATATCATGAACATTAACATGGTATCGAGAGCATCATCTTCTCCTAAGAAGTTTTTTTTTCCCTAGTAGTCGGTACTATTCATTTTCCTGTGATTCTTACATTTTTGTTGATTGATCGATTGCTCTTCGTTTCTCATGGCGAATTCTGAATCTTCAAACATTCTTCCCAATCTAAATACACTCACTCTTCGTTTAGATCGTGGAAATTATGTGTATTGGCGTGCACATGTGCTTTCTATTGTTTGTGCGCACGGATTCGAAGATTTCCTGCTTGGATCTTCGATTGCACCGCCTAAATTTCTATCCTCTAATTCTGGTATTGTCTCTACTTCTGCTCTCAATCCTGCTTTTATTCAATGGAGATGTAAGGATCAGTTTTTGTTCAGCTGGTTACTAGCATCTATCACGAGACTATGATGGGACATATAGCTCGTTGCACAAGCTCACGAGTTGTGGCATGTCCTTGATAGCCTTTACAGAAGTCACTCAAAGGCTAGAGTTATGAATCTTCGATTTCAACTTCAAACACTTAAGAACGGAGATTTGTCGATTGATGATTTTATTCTCAAGATGCGAAATATTGCAGATGGTATGAATGCATTTGGTAGTCCGATAACTGATGAGGAATTGACTATGTACATTTTAGAAGGTTTAGGATCTGAATTTGAATCTGTAATTGTGAATCTCACTTCTAGACTTGATTCACTTTCGTTGCACTGAAGTTCGATTTGTGCTACAAACTCATGAGATGCGCATTCAACAACAATTTAACTCTGTTTAGAGAATTTTCATACTCGCAAATTTGGTGCATCAAAAGTCCGGTTCTCGGTTTTACGGTTCTAGAGGTGGCTTTTCCGTGGAACATCTTTTGGTAGAGGAAATTTCTCCGATTCAATTTCAAGAGGAGGATTTAATGGTGGAAATTCATTTGGTAGAGGTAGATTTGGTAGAGGCAAACGTGTTTGCCAGATTTGTGGCAAAAATAATCATCTAGCTTCAAAATGTTTCAAAAGGTTTGATGTCTCCTTCATTGGTCCTACAGCTGGTTCAACTTCTACAGTCAATCAGGCCTTTTTGGCTTCTTCTGAGCAACCTCAGACACATGGTTCTCAATCTTTTACCAGTGATTGGTATGTTGATAGTTGTGTCACAAATCACATAACATCTCAACTTCAAAATCTGGATGTGAATTTCAGATCTTCTTAAGAAAACTTCCATGACAGGCTGCAAGCCTATTGCTACACCTTGTTGCTCTAGCATTAAACTTAAGCTTGCGATAGTCCTCTCCTCTCGGATGCTACTCGGTTTAGAAGCACAACGGGGTGCTCTTCAATACTTAACTCTAACTAGGCCGGATATTGTTTTTGTTTGTAAACAAACTTAGTCAATTCCTCCATTCTTCTACGAAAAATCATTGGGTTGCTTGTAAAAGGGTGTTAAGGTATTTGCGCGGTACTATCACTCATGGTATACACTTCACTCCGCTTACCAAGTTCACTCTTGTGGGTTTTTCTGATGCGGATCGGGCAAGTTCTTTGGATGATCGACGCTCAACTAGTGGATTTTGTATCTTCGATCGAAATCCTATTGTTTGGGGTTCTAAGAAACAAACGGTTGTAGCCCGAGTACCACCGAGTCGAGTACGGGGCTCTTGATGCGCCCATCGATTTAATCGTTAAAATCACTCTTTTCGAACTTGGTTTCAATATTTCTTCTCCTTCCATCCTTTGGTCAGATAATGCTGGTGCCACATCCTTAGCCCAATATCCTGTCTTTCATTCCCGCACCAAGCACATTGAAATTGATATATACTTTGTACGGGAAAAGCTACACTCTGGGGAGCTTGATGTTCGTTTTGTTCCTAGTGAATATCAACTAGCCGATGTTTTTACAAAGCCACTCTCTGCTGCAAGGTTTCAATTACTCTGTCAAAAGTTGTCTCTTGGAACTGATCCTAGTTCTGTTCCTGGGGAGCATATTGGAGTATAAGTTGTATATCAGTTTCATTATTAGTAACAGAATAAAGTTAGTTTAGAAATTAGTTAATACGGTTGAATGTTAGTTAAGAGTTTGTTACAAGCTAACTAACTCTCTCTCCTTCTTGTATAAATACACCTCTTATGATTGAATAATACAAGTTTAGTTTCTCTGAAATATGTCTAATATCATGAACATTAACAAAACTAATTATCGTGTTTATTATATTTTAATATTTAGATTTTAAAATAATTTTATAGATTAAATTAATTCTCGCCGCTGCTCGTTGACAATAAAATAATTTGTTTTTTAGACTTAGATCTTTTTGCAAAATTGGTCCAACATGTATTCAATGTTCTTAGACTGAGAACATTCTTTTAATACGTTATATACTATAACATATTATATATTATAATGTGTTATAATGTAACACATTATAATATATATAACACATTATAATATATAACATGTTATAATATAACACGTTATAATATATAACGTGTTAATACTGAAAAAGTAATACTTTTAAGTGGAATACACATTGCCTTCCTTCAATATTGCATTACTTCTATGCTCTTTGACATTATTAGTTTCATAATCAATTTCCAATGAGGGTCAATAAATTCCTTCCAGATGCATACATATTTGGAATTACATATATGCAGACATACATGTTATTTTTAAATGATTACAGCTGTTTGTAATGACATCTACTAACTGGACATATATCAATTGTTCTTTCTTTTAAAGGCGTTCATTCTTTAAATGTGTATCTGTTATTCTGATTTGATTTCTAGTACAAAAGCATATTGAAGGACATACCAGGAGATACTCTTGAAGAAAGAATTCTAGTTGATTGAATTAAGGCGGCAGTGCGGCATTAGCAGGGTGGCGCAGATATTATGGGGGAGGGAGAGAGAGAGGAGGAGGCTTGACGACACAAATGGAAGAGGGGAGATAGTGTAAGTCCAAGCGGCTACGATAATCTAGAGGGAGGGTGAATAGATTATTTCCATCTTTTCGATTTCGCCCTCTTTTTCGAACCAAATGCTCAAACACAATAATAAAGGTGCGGAATGTAAACAACACGCGTTGATTTATAGTAGTTCAACCCACCTAGGGCCTAATCTACTACCACCCCAGTATATCCGGATGGATTTCAAAAAGAAAAAGAATTTTATTAATTACCAAAATTAATACAAATTCAACTTACAACACCTTGAAGAGCACCACACTCTTCTTCAACACCATATATAAATGGGGAGATACGGTTTACCAATTACGCCGTTTCCATGGGTTGTGTCTTTCCCATTGTTGATGATATCTTCCCTTTGAGAAGTCACTTTGTTGATGATGACTTCTTTGATTACTCCATTTTCAAGGTTTGTTACCTTCCCATTGTTGATGGTCTCTTTGAAAATCATCTTGTTGATGATGTCTTTGCCATTTCCAAGGATTGTGTTCTTCCCATTTTTGATTGTATCATCTTCTTGGAAATTGACTTTGTTGAAAATATTTTCTCCTTCTTTGATCAAATGAGATGTTCATTTGATGTTTCCTAGGTGGCATGAATTTGCTCCGATTATTATTTTGCCGGGTACCTAATAAAACATTATTTTGTGGTACCCTCAAGTGTTTGGGTCCTTTGGGATTAGTCTTGAGACTTTTAGGTCTCCAACAATAATTAGAGCTATTTCTAGCTCGACAAGAATTAGCCGTATGACCCTTTTTACCGCAATAAAAACAAGTAATAATTCTAGGAGCATAATGGCCAATATGCATAGTGACTTGATCCTTTTTCATATGATTAACAACATTAGGCTTATGATCAAGTCCTTTATCACAATTATGAATATCAACAATATTGGACATTTTATTGGTACTCAAGTTTGATTTTGATAAATCATTTTTCAAGCAATCAATGTTCTCAACAAGAGTACTATTTTCTTTTTCAAGGTTTCTAACCTTGTCAAGTGTGGTGGTGTGAGCACATGATAGTGATTCATAAGAAGTAAATAAACTATCCTTATCATTTTTTAAAACATTGAATTCCTTTTTCAAATTTTTGTATTTAACAAGTAAGCTTTGGAATTCATTTTTGAAGTTCATCATAATCATTTTGCAAATCACTATAATCATTTTGAATAACAATATCATAGGAAGTAGAGGGTTTAAGACATACCTCGTTTTCTTCTTTGATGCCCATAAGACAATGTTCAATTTCTTCATAGTTGGAAGTTGTAAGGGGCTTGTTCCTTAGATTTGACATTGTATCTCTTTGAGAAGTAGATGCTTTTGTTTGACTCCTTTCATTTGCAAATACTCCATAGATGGCTTCTAATTTTTGCCATACTTCATGTGCCGATCGAACTCCTACAATATGTTCATATACCAAATTAGTAAATGAACAATACAAGATATTTAGAGCCTTACCGTTTAAAGAGATGATTTTCTTCTCTTCATCATTTAGCTCTTTGAGGCTTTTGGAGGTGTGTGGTGTATCTTTCATCGGAATGGATTCTCCATTTATGACGGTGTTCCAAATATCAAACCCGCAACCTTGTAAGTAGCATTCCATTCTTTCTTTCCAAAATGTAATTTTTTTGAATCAAACCGAGGTGGCTTGGTGGTGGAGGTGCCGGAAAGTTGAGCTTCGTTCGTAGCCGATGATCGTTTCTCTTCACTCGCGATGTGAAACGAGCTTGCCAAAGAGTTTGGCTCTGATACCACTTGTAAGTCCAAGCGGCTACGATAATCTAGAGGGGGTTGAATAGATTATCTCCATCTTTTCGATTTCGCCCTCTTTTTCGAACCAAATGCTCAAACACAATAATAAAGGTGCGGAATGTAAACAACACGCGTTGATTTATAGTAGTTCAACCCACCTAGGGTGCCTAATCTACTACCACCCCAGTATATCCGGGATGGATTTCAAAAAGAAAAAGAATTTTATTAATTACCAAAATTAATACAAATTCAACTTACAACACCTTGAAGAGCACCACACTCTTCTTCAACACCACCTTTGGAGATTACCACAATCTCCCTTTGAAGATCACCACAATCTTCCTTCAACGGCACCTTGTGAAGATTACCACAATCTTCAACCTTGAAGAATACCAAATTCTTCAACACCTCAATAAGAAGATCACCACAATCTTCTTGCACCTATCACCTAGATCATCCAAGTGTGCTCTTTACCACAAGAACACTCACAAGGATATCTTGTGTTTGAATGATAACCAAAAATCAAGATTACAACTCAATAATGAATATTACAATTTGAGTGCAAAGTGTAATCAAGAATAGCCTAGACCTCAAGGATGTGAAAGTGAAAAGCTAGGCAAAATTACAACAAGAATAATAACAATGAAGGACAAATATTTGCTTGAAGTGTATCTTGTTGTGTTGTATCTCAATTCTTGTATTGGTTGCTCCAAAACTTCCTCTATTTATAGGAGATGATTGATCAAGCATAGGCTCCTCTTGGGGATTGAAAATCTACGAAAAATACAATTAAAATCAAGAATATAGTTAGAAATCAATCCCACAATTTAAGGAAATGTGTCTCATTGTCAAACGGTCATATTTTTGCTGTCAAAACACAGGGAGACCGGTCGCACAGAAATAAGAGATTTGAAGAACACTTTGAAAAATTCAACAGGGCGACCGGTCGACCCCTGTCTCAACCGGTCCCCCTAAGTGTTTTGTTGAAAGAAAATAGTTCTTTTCAAACGAACGTTCAGTCTGCGGTCGACCTCTGGCGGCCGGCCGACCGACGGCCGACGCCTGAGCGATCGGTCGACCGACCGTTTTCACTTCTGTCTCATTTTTTGTTTCCAAATTCATCTTCGTGTCACGGGTTGCCCCTATAGGGGCGACTTGGTCGACCTCGAGACGAAAAAAATTGTTCAATTTTTGCCGAAAATAAAACCCAATAAATACTCTGAAACTTTAGTAAAAACATTTTAAACCAATCGGAAGTATTTAGACAACATTTAGGAACCTTGTTTAGAAGTAAAAGCCCATTGATATAAAATCATTAAACGTGTTGTCCAATATTATCGAAAAATAAACTTGAGGAAATACTCCGAAAAATATTAAAACCATTTTAAATCATTTAGGAGTATTTGGACAACCTTTAAAAACATTGTTTTGGTGACAAAATAAAATTATCAAAATTAAGATAAAAACATGTATCAAACAGATAGAGTGTGTGTTCTGTCGAAAAATAGAACGATTTTTTCTCTTTTCTTATTTTTTTTATTTGTTTAGGGTTTGAATTTGGGTATGGGTATGGGTATCGGATTCGTCTCACGAATTTAGATCCATGAGACGGTAAGACTTGTTCTTTTTCTTTTAGATAAATGATTAGATATGATTTTCCTAAAAATCACATATAATATAAATATTATTATATTTTGTAAAGGAAACTCACTTTTCAGAAAAATAAAATTAATACACAAATTTAATATAATTTTATTAATTCCATAATCAAGGTCATTTTTGGCCCGGACCATTTAGCCCAGCAAGATAACCGGGCCATCCAACTATTTTTATATATACATATAATTATAATATCTTATATCTATTTTTCTTATTTTCCCTTTCTAGTAAATATTTTCAAGTTCATATGATGATTTTAGTTAGAGATATTAAACTGATCAACCCGTATAACTCGGCAAAAAGAGGTTTAGGGCCAAATTGTTTGGCTCATTTACATGCGGACCTTTTAATACTACTTTTATGCATGTTTTAATTTAAAATTTTGGATTTAATTATAAAATTTTAAATTTTCTGCCTTGTATCGTTTAGCACAAATCCTAAAAGAGTTAGGGTTAGGTTACAATATTGATATTAATGATATTAATAAAATAATGCATACAATTATATACTTTTTTGGGGAATTAATACAATTATATTTAATGTGTATATTAATTTCATTTTCTTGAAAAATAATTTCAGAATTATATTATATATATGATTTTTAGGGAAATCATATCTAATTCTAATCATTTGTCCAAAAGAAAAAAGAAAAAGCAAATTCAACAACATTTTAAAAAACAATTAACATGAAGCCAATGATTCAATCAGTTTCTTCACCCTATATTATTACACATTCCATTTTTCCCGATAATTGATTAAACAATTTTAAAATTTATATTAATTTATTACATTAGCCTAATTTATCTTTACTTAAAAAACAAGTAATATTATTTTTTTAATTGAAATGATAGTATATTGAAAACTCAAACAAAAAGTATCACAATCGAAGAGATAAGTAGATGTTACCCACTTACGTAGCTACCCAAGTGAGTTCTATACCGTTAGATCAACACATACATGTTGGAAAAGTTGTGAAGGAAATTGCACATTTGGGGTGCGATTTTCTTGGGACCTCGATTGCCTAATGACAAAAGTAAAAGTCGATTCTTGTTCTACTCCGTGAGAACATTAAAATCGTATATTTGTTTGTCCATAATGGTGTTTGGACGAAGGAGAAATTAAAGCTTAAAGATGATGTATTGGAATTAATTTAAAAGAAGAAACCATGTGGGTTTGTCTTCTTTTAAAGGTGGGTTTGTCCCACATGGAAAAAGAAAGGCATTTTAGACTAGTATATATAATGTCACCTTTTAGTAAGGTGTAAGTTTATATTGCATAGAAGCTCTCTCTACACGCGCGCCCGCAGGGGGGGTGCAAATCACGGTCCGGTTCGAGCTCCGAACCACTGACTTGTGTGCGAGCGCGACCTGCGTATACGAATGTCGGACCGAAATCGAGCCACATAGTCTAGCCTATGTTTTGCTGATTTTATTTATTTTCGAATTTTAAAATCTATAATAATATATTTTTAATTCGAATTTAAATTTATTTGTAACAACAACATATTAATTCCTCAGGTTTAATTTTCGAATTAAAACCTGTAACATCAGATTTAAATTGAAATTTAAATCAGAATAACAAATTTTATTCTTGCAGTAACAAATGAAGCTTTAATGGTCGTGTCAATTTCGGTATATAAGTAGGAAATTTGGTTTTCCAAAGAATCAATACACAGAAAATTCTCCATCTGTACTTCATATACTTTCTTGCATATTGTTCTGAAAAATTCCTTTGGCCTCCTGCATTTTTGGTGATATTTTCCAGGCGTTTCTTCAGTTCGCCGGATAGAAAGGTAGTCCGGTTATCTCGTCTTATCCTGGGAAACAGACGTCCAGAATAGGGGACGAATGCTTTTTAAGGATAGTGTGTCAAACACACGATTCAAAGCCATTTTCTGTTTTCCAAATTCGAATTTTATTCAAATTTGTAATTCTGGAATTTTATTTAAATTCAGTTTTTCGATTATTCCATATTATATAAACTGTACTGTGAAATTATTTTTGTAACAATACACACACACATTCACATGAATATGTGTTAATCCAATGGTATAGAAGATCGACTAATCCCAATTGAAGTCCACTAACTTGAAATCCTTTTTGGAATCCGTAGAAACCAAAGGGTACACATGAACATCCACCATATAGTTGGTCTCAAGGGGACTAACAAAGTCCAACAAGCAAGAGAAAAATATAATAATTGCGAAACGAATATGATCCCAAGAATGTGAGAGCTGGAACAAGAGATCCAAAAACTTGAAATCTTCACTGAACAATGCAATCTTAGAAAACTTCTAAACTCCAAACCTCCCAAGTACTAAATCTCCCAAGCAGCACACTTTGATCAGTTGAAATGGAATCCTCCACCCTACCAAAAACTAGGTCCTCAACAAAGCATCCTGAGATCACGACCAACCAAGACTTGTGTCTCATCATTCCCACTAACAGACTTGTGTCCTTTCTCTCCAACAGAGAAACTCATCGCTCCTCATACTACCACAAGGGAGACAAACATCAAACAGAAAATACATGGGAAAAAAAAGCCAAAAGAATAAGCAAGAAAAAATAAATCAAATACAGAAATTAATATTATTAAATGCATATTCTCTACTGGAAAGATTCTTAAAGCAATTTCAAGAAATTTTGACTACTAAGTTCCCTCGTTTGGTGGCAGTCATCATTTCTAGCCATCGCATTTTCATACTTTTTGCGTATAAGTAGTTTAGTCATATAAGTAATGGAGGAGTTAGGAGACCCTAATTATAAACTGGGCTGATACATGAAAGTGGGGTTAGTCGAATAGAAAATCCAAGAAAAATAATACAAATTATAAACCTTTTTTTTTCTTTAAAAAAAAAAAAAAGAAGGGATGAGCCAGCGCCCAGGTTTGCCCCGGATCCGCCAGTGCATATAAGTAATACATTTACTTAGAGAAATCTTAATTCCAACTCACGAGAACAAAACTATGACATCTTGGTTCAAAAAGTAAAGCCCCATAATTTTATCTGATTTAAGTAAAGGTAAATTAGAAAAATTACTATTAACTATGGAATAGAGTGGATTTATGAATGGAACAATGACTGGAAATGAGTGACATGAGCATGACAATTTGAAAAAGGAATACAAAAAGCTAAGAATGAAGACACCATTTATTTACTTGAATTTAATATTATTATCGGTAACTAGATATGACGTGAGTAGTAGTAATGGAACTTGAAGACCAAATTACCATTCAAGATTTTTTTAGGTAATTTTTGTTCAACATATTGTGATAAATAGATTTTCTATTATACTAGTAATATGCACGTGCAAATCCTTATAATTTTTTTAATCTAATTAAATGAAATTAGTGTTAAATTTTTTTTTATGAATTTATTTTAAATGTTGTTCACACCGAAAAATGTATTTTAGCCTTAACTGTATTTCAACTTTATTAGTATACTTCACCATAATAAAATTCAGAAAAAATTAAAACAAAAGTAAGAAACAAAGCAAACTCACAAAAATTGGAATCCATATAATATTACATTAAGCAAAAGACTATTATGTGGTTGCTACATCTTTTGAAAGAAGGGTACATAAATTTGACATTCAAAAACTCAAACTAAACTCTATCGTCCTAGGTTTGTGTGCCCCTTGAAAAGCAGAACGGCCAATATACCACGTAATGAAACAATTCTTTATCTGTCATGCCATTTCTCAAACAATTTGGGATTATTCCTCACTGAAATTTTGCGCTTCAATATTCTTCAAATAGATCATCTTGTAGATATTTCCTCATACTTCTATGTCATGTCATTTCTCAAACAATTATGTTTCCTCATCCTTCTCTGTCATGTCATTTTTCAAACAATTGCATTTTCCCTTAGTGATATTCTGCACTTCAATGTTTCTCCAATAGCACCCAAGTGCGGATTGTAACAAAGTTGATACCAATACTGCCGATACAAGTGTTCTATCAATAGTTTCTCATGTTAGGATGATCTTACTACTCAAAACATAAATTGAGCAAATATTGAAATCATCCACAAATATAAGTGAAAAGAAAAAAGTTAACACATAATAAATTTCTTATTCTTCTTTATTTTGGTAGGGAAGGGGTTAGATCTTCTCTCTGTGCATTGATTGTTTATACAGAAGCAGAATCTACAAAAACACGGACTATAACAACAATTGAGCCATTCTAGTGAGTCCATTTTCATTATAAACAAATTTAACTGACAAAAAGTAATTTCGCACCACCACCTGCAAATAGTTCTGGATTATAGGGCAAATAGCACAAAAATGAGACGTAGAAAAATTAAAAAATTTATTATAATACCCATGAAGCTTACTGAAAAGGAATGATTTTGCTGACTTTACTTCATACCATGAATGAAAGGCAAGACATCAGTAAGGAGATCCTCATAACCCACAATTTCTTAAAATAAAGAGGAAAAAACACTAAACTCCCCAAACTATGCGATTTTTTGCATTTAACTATATAAACTAATTTTTTTACACTTTAGCATACAAACTATACAGTTTTTGCACTTTACCCTATATCGGTCATCCCCGATGGAATATTCTTCGAAGTGAAGTAGTTACACTTTACCATCTGAACTTTGTTAAGAATTTCACTTTGCCATCTGAACTTTGCGCAATTTTCACTTTGCCGTATTAATTAAAAAAACTTAAAATAATTATGTGTATATAAATTTATTTATCTTATTTAATACATAAAAATCACAAAAATAAGTTTAAACCATATTGTGAGCGAATCGAAATAGAAAATTTAGCATATATCAAATTACTTTCATACACTACAAGAAAACTGCTGATAGATACCACCAAAAAGACACCGATTTTATGACTTTACTGGTGTCTTTTCCTTTTTAACACCGGTTTTGTAAGAAACCGGTGTCTTATTAGTGCTGTCGTTTGATAAACAACACCGGTTTCCTAGAACCGGTGTCTATTGTAAAAAATATTCCCAAATAGACACCTGTTTTCGCATCAGATTTCGAAACCGGTGTCTATATATAAAAGTTATTTTAGATTTGACACCATATCTTCCGACACCGGTTATAGAACCGGTGTCTTTATTTTTTAACACCAGAATATTTAACACCGGTTTTACAACCGGTGTGGTTAGGAGTGTAGGACACTTAGTAATTAGGGTTATTATCAGCAAAAAAGAAAAACAATGTCCGCGCGCCTCTCACCTCCTGCGCCTCTCTCTCTCTCACATCTCCCCAGCTCCGTCGTCGCCTCCCTTCCCTCCCGGCGGTCGCCAACCGCTCCCGTCCGTGGTTGTTTCTCTTCCGCGCTCCCGTCCGCCTCTCTCACCTCTCCCCTGCGTCGTGCCCGTCGCCCGTCGCCTCCTCCTCCATCGTCGTCGTCTCGATGCATTTCTCTCTCCTTTCTCCTTCTGCTCCGCCGCCTATCATCTCCCAGCCATTTCTTCGTCTCTGGCCTAAAATAGGTTTGTTACTTGGAAATTCTCACTCAATGGCCAAACAATCTCAAATTTCTAAACCTTAGGTAATTGCTTATTCTGATTTACAATTTTTCTGATTTTCTCTTAACATATTTTAGTTTATGAATCAGTAGGATGTTCGTGTGCTGTTGAAATTCTCACTCAATGGACAAAACAATCTCAAATTTCTAAACCCTAGGTAATTGCTAATTCTGATTTACGATTTTTCTGATTTTCTCATCGTGAGCAATTGCTATTTTCGTATTTCTTTTTTGAGCTATAGAGTCCAATTAATAATGCTATTTTTCTTCTGTCAAAACTGCCGCTATATAGCAAATTATATATGTTGCTTCTGTCTTTTGGTCTATGGAAAAATTAAAGTGAATTTTGTTAATATACTCATGCACAGTAGATTGGGAATTTGAGGTGTTATTCTTACTGCTTTTTCTTTTTGTAAGCATCAACTTCAGTGAAAAATTAATACTGATCATGTTCTGAATAGGCTTAAACAATTCAGGGCTATGTATCAGTTAAAGAAAGTTGCACTCAGGGTAATTACAATTTTGCCTATAAGAATGAAAAAGGAAAATTATTTACTTATATGAGATTTATACAGTTTCATCAGTTTGGACTTATTTTTGCTTCAAAATTTTGATCTTCTCAGTCCTAATGTTTAGACATAATCCCAAACTTCATTTCCCTGCTATAACTTTTGGCTTGTTTTTTGAATTTTCCTCTTAAAAGATAACTAGGTTCTTTTGTAATTAGGCTAAATCCCAGGGGTTGAAGTCTGACAACTTACTATTTTTCGGAAGAGTAGGTTATTGTGGGCTGCCTGTCAGAGAAAGAAATCATGGGATTGAAAGAAATGTTCAAAGGTATGGATACTGATAGCAGTGGAACAATAACTCTTGAAGAGCTAAAGCAAGGGTTGGCCAAACAAGGTACAAAGCTGTCTGAATATAAAGTGAAGCAGTTGATGGAAGCTGTAAGTTTTTCAAGAAGTTGTAAGCAATGCTCTTTTGTTAAAAGGCTTTCTATGTATGGTATATTATATTATTCTTTTGCTTCATTAGTGCAGTGTAGCATTTGCTATTTGATAGCTTTAATGATAAACTATTTTTTTTCCCTGTATTAGTGAATGGGAGTTGATTACAGAGATAGCTATAGGTGTACTCTTGTGAAATTACTATCCAAGTGCTGACATATTTTGGTGTGATCATATAGGTGTAATCTGTCTAAAAATCATTGTTTCAGCTTGCTTTGATGTAATATTTTGGGATAATGACTTGGCTGTTGTTATTTTTGCATAATTACAAAAATATCACTGAGATTTAGCCTAAATACAAAAAACACCAATTTCAGAATTCCAAACACAGGTGTAATTTGTAAAATATAAACATATTTCAAGGGTATTTGTAATTTTTTAAAATAATTGGACTTTTTTTGTATTTAGCCTAAACTAAGAGGTTGTTTTGTAATTATTCCCTTTTTTGTTTGTTTATAAATAACCCAATATTGAGAGAAAACGGAACCTAGTTTACTATAATTAGTCTTAAACTGCCCTGGTCTGCTATTTTAGAATCTTGTTTCAACTGTTTTATCTGGTTATCCTCTGAGATCTGTTTACCGAGAAGAAGAAGCTCGTTTTTTTCGATTTCAAACCAGATGGTCTATTTCTTGATCTGAGAAAAATGGGGAGTTGTGTCTCAATTAGCAGTCAGAGTACTTGTAGTAGCAGGAGTAATGGAGAGAAAATATCTCCCCGCAAGGCAATAGCTTAAAATCTGAAGAGGCTTCATTGCTTCAATGAAGAAATGCTGTTAAATATGCATAGGAACCATAAAGATGAGCATGAACTTGTTTACAATTAATTTGGCTTATGATTAAAGAGATACAAATGAAAGCTTCTCTGTGGAAAGTGATTAACATGTTTGCAAACTTTTGATCATTATCTCGTATGAGAGTTCTAGTTTAGAAATTTATCATCCTATCTCGCAATTGTATTTCAGTGTTTACACAGGTACAACTTGATTCAGACATTTTAGTGTTGAAGCCGCTATTTGAACTTAATAATACAGTTGGGTTTGAGGAAGAGCCAGCTGGAAAAGCTTTAAATGGCGTTGTGATGGCATTTAGAAAGCACATGTCTGCATTTCCCTAAGTTTTCCTCCACACTTTATGTGTAAGTCTCAGTTATCATGGTTCACCATTGTCTATTTTGCATTCAATTTATTGCCGTATCCATATATATATATATATATTGTTGAATTGAATCTTCAATTCTATGAATATTTTGGTAAATATTCTGGAGAAAGATTTTTGTAGATTTTCCAGTGGCACTTGCAGACATGAATTGAGCTTAGTTGAGTATGATGCATACAGTTAGCGCAACAATCTCTGGTTATTTAACCATATTTTTCTACTCTAGAGTGAACTGTACATATAGATGTTGTTTGCGCAGCAATCTCTTATTACTTTACATATAAATGTTGTTAGGGATCTGGACTTGATCTCAAAGTACATAGGTTGTTCAATGTCTTGGTCCATTTTATGCATGATATGCAAGGTAAAAATTTTCCCTTTTTTCTCTATTGTAACAATTCCTTTTTCTCTTGATATAAAACAGATATGTTGACTTGAAGAATAACAGAACAACAAATTATACATTCAATTTCGATCAGATGCTTAAGGACAAGGTGAATATGGAATTTGCCATTTACGGTATAGTATTCTTTATTTTCTTAGCCGTCTTTCGTAATAAACAAATGGTTGGGTATTTTATCTCCGATTATGGTCAGCCGGTTCTTGACTCATGTTTGAACACATTTTTTTCTCTCTCTAATCATGACTAGCTGGTTGTCATTACATTAGAGTTATTAGTATCCATTATATCTTTTAGACTTTTATTTTGTTTTGCTTTCTATTGAGTTCATTTTCCAACCAGAAATCTTCTTTTATGTGTGTTCCCTTGGATGGCATATAGTTTTACTCATTACATTCTTTATGAGATCTTAAGTCAACTTCATGAATAAGAAGAATATGTATTCAGAGTGTTCATCCCTTTGTCCTTTTTGTTTATTGTACTCACTAGTAAAGCTGGTGCAATATCCATATGCAAAAAAAATTGTTCATTTTTTGTGTTTTGGTCTTATGCAATTTTGCTATGTGGAGAGGAAAATGAACTCAGATTTTTGTGAATAACAAAACACTCCTGGAGTTGGTCAAATCTGGTGTGTGGTTTGTAAACTTCTCAAGAAGTGATGTGGCAATATATTTATTTCTTAATATATATTTTCTTGTGGCATGCAGTTGCGCTTTTTGGAAGGGGTCATACGGAAAAGAGTTTTGAAGAAGCAACATTTATGCGATATAAAGCAGATTCTGAGCTTGTCTTTTTTGTTGGAGCAATAGAATTCAAATTATGGATTTTACTTCTTGGCTTGATGGGTTGATTTTATGTATATATCTTGACACTATGTTGCTTTTTTTAGACATAATGAATTTGAAGTATTGAGTAGTTTAATTTGATGTTCAATTTAGTTTTGTGAGTTTTGATGTGCTGTGAAAATTATGAATTTATTAATAAACCAGTAATTTGGGTTCTATTCATCAAAAGACACCGGTTCAAACCGGTGTCAAATACATAAAGTTTTAACATCAGTGCCTTAGACACCGAATATTTTATATCTACGACACCGGTTTAAAACCGGTGTCTTTCAAGGAAACGACACCGGTTCTGAACCGCTGTCAAAAATTTCATACTTTTAACACCAGTGGCTCTAACACCGGTTGTTTTATTATAGACACCGGGTGTCTTTCAAGGAAAAGACACTGGTTTTAAACTGGTGT
This sequence comes from Rehmannia glutinosa, assembly GCA_016081115.2. NCBI lineage: Eukaryota > Viridiplantae > Streptophyta > Magnoliopsida > Lamiales > Orobanchaceae > Rehmannia > Rehmannia glutinosa. Next base: position 395,461 of record JABTTQ020000388.1, on the reverse strand, counting down.
CAAAAAGTTTAGACTTTTAACACCAGTGGCTTTAACACCGGTTGGTGTACTAATAGACACCGGTTTAAAACCGGTGTCTATCAGCTTTTTTGTAGTAGTGATATTATATATATTCTCACATATATTACTTATTTTTATATAATAATTTATTTTTTGCATACTAAAATTAAAAAATAATAAATAAATATTATAATTATGATTACAATATTTATTTTGTTTCTTTTCTTTTTTTACAAAATTTTGATTTACCGGAGTACCAAACGAAATACCGAAAAAAAGTATGAGAAAAGTTTGAGTCGAACTGATTATTTTGATACAATATTAAGCACACGATGCAGACATATTTTTCTGTTCAATTATGATTTTTGTTCGTTCACCAAATACCTATTGAGTTTAACCTCTACTTGTAGGAGTACGAGAGCAATGTAGTGTGGTAAATGGTAATCGACCAAAGGTTTCTCATAAGAAAATTTAGCCAAGCGTGAAATTATTTGAATTTATGCAAAATAAAAATAATTCTTTAACACTATAATCAAGTTTTGAATATGCAATTATGAATTGAACTAAGAATTAAAAATACATATCTAAAGCAACATCACATTAGAAAATTGAGATGAAATTAATATTAAAAATATTTAAACCTTATAATAATTCAAAGATATCTAAACCACCACAAACAAATCGATATCAGTGATATTTGTACCCACTTTAATCATAAACCTAAATCTTAAAATAATACCATTGATAGATTTTTTCTTTTACGATTAAAAATTAAAAATAAAAGATAAAAAAATGTATGTACACCTAATTTTTTTAATTTTCATAAATTGATATGGCAAAGTAAAACATTGTGCAAAGTTCAGATCGCAAAATGAAATTCTTAACAAAGTTCAGATGGTAAAGTGTAACTATTTCTATTTGAATTTTAGGCAAAGACGATTTTGCCCTCACATGGAAGGCACGCGCCGGAATATTCTGAGAATATTCCACCGGCGATGACTTCTATATGGCAAAGTGCAAAATTTGTATAGTTTGTATGGTAAAGTGTAAAGAAAATTAGTTTATGTGGTAAAGTGCAAAAAACCACGTAATTTGGGGGGTTTAATGTTTTTTCCTCTAAAATAAAAGACAAAGAATAATCAATTGATATGGACCCTTATTTATTTGTTCATCCAATTGGCTATATGCATTGCATCACGCTTGACGCCAAACAAAACAAATCAAAACCAACCATAGAAGAGGGGAAGGAAGAAAAGGACTCCTCAACACAAACAAGGCAGCCATCGAGGCAACAGACAATTACACTAACAAAAGGGGATCCCAAAATCAAACGGGAATCAAACTTTTACAACTTTATAAAATAAATAGGGAATGAAAAATAATGCTAGCATGAAATTTCTTATCAATGGACTTCCAATCATTAGCTAAGCAAATCTTTGTGAGCCAAGTTCAACAATTAAACGAGCTAGCAAAAAAAAAGGAACACGAAAAAACCACACCATACCCCACTTAAATATAAGAGACGAAGATTGAACGAAGTAAAAATAAATGGAATTCTCAATACTCCATGGAAAAGCAAAGGAGCATATTTAACCAAACCAATCAAAATATCAATATTTCCGAGTAAAGCTTCTACATTACACAACCACCATCCAAGTTAACTTATAACACAATCTCCACCTTTAAATTATTTTTCCACTATACTACTTACAAAATGCAAAAGCTACAAAAAATATTTGAAATAAACGTGTTTTCAATTTCTCACCCGCCCGCGATGCGATGGAGGGAGAGGCTTAGATGGCAGCTTAGCCGAGGCCTTAGCAGCGGGCTGAGCCTGAGCTGGAGCTTTCTTTGGTTGACCAGGAGCCGAAGCTGGAGCTGCAGCTTTCTGCTGAGCAGCTAGGAGCAAAGATGGGTACTCAACGTCATCATCACCAAGAAGCCCCAAAGGATTTAAAGTGGCCATTTTCTCAACTTCTTGATAAATAAATTGACAAATACATAATACCAGTATCTAAAACTTTGAGCTTTGGTAAAGATACCCAAGAAAAAAGAAAAACTCCAGTTACGTGAATCCATGAAAAAGCAAGAAAATGAGAGAAATGAAAGGCCAAAAACCAGCCTAAAAAGAATGAGTTATCTCGTTAGAATAATGCAAGAAAAACACAAAATTAGGTGGACCAAGAGCATAAACATTCAAGAGCTGATACATCAAAGGAAAGAGCCCATACCAAGAATCAAACTTTCAAATCCATCCGGATCCTGTAAATGGACAATAAAATACAGATATCATTAAGAAACCCTGTTCCATCCAAGAATTTCACACTCAAAAGTTTTCTAATTCTAAAAGTGAATCCAAGTACACTTGCGCAGGCGCATACACACACCGCCGACAGAGGCATCTAAGGAAAGAGCCATATAAAGAATCATAGTTTTCAATCGGTCTGAATCCAAATATGACTGTAAATCGACAAAACAAATATCAAATACGAGGGCCCATATCAAGAGCTCAAAAGGGGACACACTATGAATCAATAAACCAAAAGAATTCCACACTCAAAATTTCCTAATATCTCACTAAATAAACCCATGCCCTTCACTGATGTTTTCACTTCAAAGAAAAACTCTCTAGTCGACTACCACTCAAAAAGAAAATGACAAATCTGTGTTTGAAAAGAACCCACAAACCTTGAAAGTGAATTCACCAGTGAGAGAGAAAGAGAAAGGAAAAAAGAGTGAAAACCCTTTTGTGATTCCTTTTTGTAATTCAGAGATGGCAATCAGAGATTGGGTATATTTGGTTACTTAATTTAATCCTAAGTGATGTAATATGTCCCTGCCAAGCTTCCAAATTTCCAATACATCTCCTCTTGTAAGAAGTCCCTGTTTTGCTCTTGCAAGGGAATGGAGAAAAAAGTAAAGTTTCCAGAAATAAGGCCCAACATTATGAAATAACTTAGAATCACATTAACACAGTCCGAGTTCATATCGTGATGTGCCTTAAGGTGCCTTAGTTACTGTGATAACTGCAAGTCTGCATCTAACTGCATTTTTCCCATGCATAGATTAGAATTCACGGAGTATATTTTTTTAATTAAAATATGTAAACTTGACAAATAGTTCATATTGGACTTTTCCTGGACATTTCAATATATACAGGTGATTGGAAACCAAACGTGTGTAATGACTACAACAGTCACAAATAAAAGCACTTGGGAAGGAAGATTCATTCATTATGAAAACTATTTCTTCTTAAATTAGTAATTTTCACAATCCCATATTAGTAATATTATTTATGATGGGGAAGGAAGATTCATTCAGTACTAACACCATTTCTTCTAAAGTTTGTAATTTTCATAATTCATATTGGTAATATTTGCGATGAGAGATGGTCTAGAACCAGTAGTCCATTATCTAATGGATCTTTCAGTTCTAATACTCTATTCGAGAGTTATCAGTATTTATCAACTCTATTCCTATCTAACAGAATGCTATTGTATCGAACGACAACGACATTGTTACGAAAAGAAATGGCTTTGCCCGGATGAAATGAAAATGTCATGAAGCTGTCTCAATTTATCAACATTTAGTATTTAAGTATTGATTGCCACCAATAGGCTATTTCACAGCCTCTAACCCTTCACACCAATTATTTAGCATCAAACTTCTAACAACAATATTGACTAATGAGGATCTTTTAATGCACCTAGACTCCAGCTCTGTCAAGAAAACAGTACCAAAACTACCCAGGAGTGCCCAGTGATTGTCGCAGAATATTATTCGATGTTCTGATGATATCAGCAATTGAACTCCCCATAATAAGTGAATCACTTACATGTACCAAAAATATAACTATATAAATAACCACAAACAAGAAAATGGGATTGATTCCAAACTAATGCCCCCACAAAAGACATCAGAATGCACACCAAACATGAATCGTATGCTAAAAACCATCACTTACAACATAAAGCAAATGTTAAAAAATAATAGCAATACCAATTCTTCAATCCAATAACACAAAAATAAAAAAGGAAAAAAACCGCATATATACCAGACCTTCTTGGAGGCGCTCATCCAAAAATATCTCTATTTTTCTTTTTTCTTTTGCTTGATTACATTTTTGGGTTTTTTCTTTTTGAATGTTGGCCTTTTCAGAAATTTGAAATTATGCCTCTGCACATGCAAAACTGGGAATCAAGACTCCTATCTTCTCTTCAAAGCAAAGTATTTCTAGGGTATTGTAAAAATATTGTCTAAATAAATTACCCAAATGTTGAAATAAGAAATATTATTTCAAATTGATTTGTCTTTGGTCCACCATTCAAGGCAATCAACACTTTTTCCGGCCAACAATCCAATGTTTCTCCACTGTTCTGCAAATAAAAGTCAGAGTCAGGATATCAATACATACAGTAATAGATTGAATAGAGCCTGTTTTGACTTCATATGAAAACTATACTAAATATTTTTGTGTATGCATTGAAGTATATACATAGTTTTTATTTTATTTATGTGTTAGTCTCATGATAAAAGCCTCATGGAGAACAAGAATGAAAACAATATTAAAGAAACAGATAGCAAAGGCTACAATTTTTTTCTCTAGAAACCAACCTTATTTAACTTGTACCTTTAATGTCTCTCATTCTCTCCGGGGAGTCCTATAAGTTTTCCAGTGTAAAAAAAATTTATTATATAGAAACCCAAACCAAGAATAGACTTTTCTCTTCCAATATACTTTTTTTCTTCACACGCACAGCCATCAAGAACATTGTCCATCCAAAAATTCCATACTTAAAGCGTTCTAAATCTTAAAAGTGTAGATGGACAAACAACTACAAACAAAGATAAGAACCCATATCAAGAATTTGACATAGTGGATCAAAGTAAACACAACTTACAGAACATCCAAGAAAAGAGCCTATACCAAGAATCATACTTTCAAATTGGTATGAATCCATATAATATTGTGAACGGACGTAACAAATACAAACAGTAATCAAATATGAGCTCACATATCAAGAATCCAAAAGGCACACTTAGTGAAATGAATTAATAAATTAAAAGAATTTCACGCTCAAAATGTTCTAAATTCCTCCAAAAAACCTATGTTTTGTATTTATAGTGAATCCAAGTATTCACATGTAGATCCGACAGGGGCATCCAAGAAAAGAGCCCATATATATCAAGAATCATAATTTCAAATCGGTTTGAATCCAGATTAATCAGTTGAATCCCAAAATAAAGACAACTCTTTTTTCTTAATGAACCAACAAATAAAGAGATTATTTATCAGGAGATGGGCATCAAAAAGCCATAGTAAATGTTCTGTCAACCAATGAAGCTATTGAAGGGGCATATATAATGTCGAATTTTGTTTTACGAATTATGATCAACTTATGAGTTATAGGGCTTTTTTTTTTTTTTTTTTGAATATGGAAAAGTGGAAATAACATGAACAATTAAGCACTCCATCAAATACTTACCTGCTTATTTATATTTGTCATTAGGCTACAATCTGTTGACTATCTATTTTCTATGATCAGTTTTCTTTAATCGGTCTGCAGCGTTTCTTTCTTTGATCGTTTAGTGCATATTCTCCTTAGTGCAAATCTGAACCAAACATTTGTTTATAATAACATGACTTAGTTTCATCTTCTCCACAATTTTTGACATGTCACTAATCCCTCAAGCATCCTTAATTTCCTCCATGTTTTTCCTCTATAATACCCCTCATTGCCTTTTAGGCAATAGAAGAGCAAATATAAGTTCCATTACGTGGAACAAATTATCTGACAAAGTAATGAAAATAGATCTTAATAGATGAAACATAGTTAAGACTTTATGAACCGACGATCACATGCAATTAATTTAAATGAAATTTTTATACAGCTGAATTTAATAGAGATCACAAAACTAAAGAGTAATATAAGATTAAAAAAGGTTGTTCCTTCCATTATTTGGATCCCTAATGGTGTGCCATTATCACTGGGAAAGAAGAACGGAACTAAGAAATAGCAATATAGAAAGTACAAATTCTTTACAATCCTTAAAAGGAGGTTACTTGGCGCAAATAATCTAATACCTATCTCTTTAGATAAACTCTTCCGTTAAAAAAATCATAGTTTTATAATTCGACAACTATTTTATAGATAGAAGTCACCTTTCGTCCTAGTAACACATAAATTCTTAATGTCCACTTCTAGTATTGTTTTCTCCCATTATGAGTCAGGGTAGAAGAATACAGATGCCAGTAATGGTGAGAAACTTACCTGCATAGTTATTGTCAAGATACTCAAACCTAACATTCAACATAGTCAGATTCATAATTAGTGTCATATAGCTTGGTCATTTGTTGTTTCTTTTACTTCACAACATGAGTATGCACATGCCGAAATTGAATCAATGAGTTTATGTTAAAAGTTTGGGGGGACTATCAAACCGCAATAGTTTATGCTTACGATTTCATACGTGATGGCTTTAGTGTTTCTAGTTGTATCTTATAAAGAGGAAAGCGTCATCTATACTAATTATAAAACTAAGCATACAGATTTAAAATTCGTTAAGGAGGGAAATAAAAAATCATACGTAAGAAATATATTATTATAGTACGTGGTTGAAACCATTAATAATCTTTTAACTTGTGAAGAGTAAGAGGGGCACTCATATCCATCCATAATATTATCAACTGCGATATTAGTGGCTACCCTTCTATAATCGTCTGATTATGGCCTGTAACATTCCTACACATTTAACACAAAAGAGTGTTCTAAACTTTAAAGCATTTTAAGAAGATGGAGCACCCAGAAATAATAATACGCAAATAAATTTAACATAAAAGAGTGTCCTGAACTTTAAAATCATTCAAAGAAATTGGACCATCCAGATTTAATAATATTAATTCCTGAATAAATATTTTTGAAAACTTCCAGCTGCAACACAAAAGTGCTAAGTGAAATTTGAAATCATCCACGTTGATGAAGACTAATTTTGCAAAATTGAAGCAAACAATACAAATATTTTCAGAACAAAGTAGAAAAGCAATAATAGCGTAAAATACACAGAATTGAAATCAAGATGTTGTATGAAAACATAATTCTGATTCTAATTACGAATCGAAAACTCCAATTTGTAATATACTGAACTAATTTTTGTCGAAAGTTGGAACAAACCTAGGTGTGATTCAAATTAAACCTTGGGTAATATGAGGTAGCCCGTGGGCAATGCAGACTGTTGGATATTGAGTACCGATTGAGTGAAATTGAATGGAGTTTGAGGAATTTTGAATCGGGTGCCTTTGCGGAGACATGCTCTTTTCGCTGCCGAGAGAATTGGAGGGAAAAAAAAAAAAAGTAAAATTCTGTTTTGCCTTTTCGCCACCATGGGATGGCTGGTCGATGAAGAGAGTGAAGAAATAGAGAGGGAAAAGAGTGAAAACCAGTTTGTTTTTCGCTGCGAAGAGATGGCTTTTCGCTGAAGAGGGTGGAAGTTTTTTCGTGCCTTTTCGATGGCCGCTGCCAGAGATGGGTGTTCGCTGCCGAGGAGATTTTAGCCAAAAAAATATACAGGGGTATTTTTGGTAATTCAAATTTTTACAGAAACATTCAAAGATTTAGGAGAGTAGTAGATAGTAGATAGTAGATAGTAGATATAACACATCCTGTTAGGAAATTTATTTTGTAGATTTTGATGATACCATATAAAACTTAAATTAGGAAGTTGGCACCTCATTTTCCTTGTAATTTGTATTGTAATAGATAGAAAATGAAAAAGTTGAAATGTCAGTCCATGCCTTAGGAATACAAGAAGCCAACTGTGGACTAGATTGAAGACTCCGTTGTATATCAGCTGAGTATGGCCAAGACAAAGGTCAAGAACTCGACTGAAGGAGTATCAGCTGTGGAACAACTGTGAGAAGTTTCAGTCAAGTCAACTCAAGGAAGCCAAATCTCAAGTTGAAGTGACAGTTAAGTCATCCAGAGTCTGGAGCTGACTCAAGTCACATGGGGATTAAAATACAAGTCAAGTCAAGACAACTGAGTTAGATCCGTTAATGAAAGTCAAGAATGTTACTTAGAATAGTAACATGCCGGAGTTGTCAGAAGTAAAGTGTTAGTCTCAGTTATGTGCAAAATGAATAAACCAATGGGAAACACTGCACATGTGTTAGACAGGTTGCAATGCTGCAAGACATTCAATACGAGGATATGTCAACATCAAGGACTGCAGACAAGACAAGACAAGACAAGCCAACTAACACAAAGTGACTTTTGAAATTAGATATCTCTTCAACGGCAAAATTTCAAAAGTACACTATAAAAGGCCGAGGAATTTATGAGAAAAGGTTACATTCAACCACGAACAAGCAAACAATATTCAAGCATTTTAACCTCGCAATATTCTCAAGTATATTCAAGCAAATCCTCAAGCCCTCGAAACTCGAAGGAAATCGATCCAACACAAGTCGTGAAGGAAAGACAACTTCAAATCATTGAAGAGGAAACTTTTGAAGAATCAAAAGGGGTTTACTTTCCAAGGAGGATTGTATGAAGGTTCAAGGTCGAACTAGTATCAAGTTATTGGAGGGCTTCGTGATCAAATTCAAAAGCTTGAGAAGTGGGTCAAGTAGTGCGCAAGCGCCCCGCGGAAGAAAAAGCGAGTCGCAAGAGAAGCCGGTTGTGACCAAGCGTCTCTCTAGACTCGCTCACCACGTTGTAAATTGATCTCATTACATAGTGGATTCCTCCAGAGTTGGAGAAGAGAGGACTAGAAGAATTACCCCATCTTCAACCTCTATAAAAATTACTTGTGTCATTTATTTTTCAGCACATTTATATTTCTGCATACTTACATCATATTTGATATCCAACTGATTAATAACCAAGTGCTAAAAATTAAGTGTTAAAATAAACTTAAAAAAATCAAGGGTGTTAAGTCTTCCGCTCATAAAACCAATACAACCAAGTTAAAGTTTAGGTTAAACAACCGAGTTATTCTATCAACAAATTCTATCGAAATCATTTGGTGGAGTGGCTAACTTAATTTGAATAACCAACTTAGTTGTCCCTCAAGGACACAATTGTTTGACTTAACTCGTTGTATTTTTAAAAAGACTAAAATCGAAAGTTGGTAAGGTTTATTCAACTCCCCCCCTTCTAAACCTTACTCGCACCCCTTGGGACCTACACATCCATTACATATATAAAAAATTATAAGTATGCCCCACATGGGGTGGCTTAGTAGAGTAAGATGGGTTCTTGAGCCGGAGGTCTCAACTTCGAATCCCTATCCATGTACCACTTAGTCGAGTCAGTCGCACAGGGCTTGCTCAATGCAATTTACTTGGGGATTTGATTTGCGCTATCGATCGCTCGATCTTTACCCAAAGGGCACCGAAGGGTAGTAACTGTGAGATCCCCTTTATTAAATATATATATAGATATATAAAACTATGATATTCATATAATAAAATATAAAATTAATAAATGGATTATGCTAATATATATGTTTGAATATTTTAATTTAAAAATAGTTAAAATATAAATAGGTAAATTTTGTATTAATAACATTATTTATTGAACATGTTGATGAGTTAGGTTTTGAGTTTTATATAATATTCCAGTTATTTTTAGAAGGATAATTTCGTCAAAAATAAATATAGATTTTTTCTTGACTTGAAAAATGAAAATCATTCTCTATCCAATCACAGCCTAACCACCCCAAAGGAAGGGAATTGACTAGATTATGGACTTTTTCCTTTGTTATCATCATTGCCAAACATGCCCACCTGGAATAGTTAAACCCATGGTGGAGCCGTGGAGGGAATGAATAGTTATTCAGCACTTTTGGAAATAGGGATTATACAAATTATCCCAATGAGAATAAGCTTGGAAATGTCCATTCCATCTTCCCTCATCCCCGCATACCAATCCCCGCATACCAATCATGTCGTTAATAAATATTAATTTTAATAAGAGTAAGCCTCATGATAGTTTTTGTAATGCACCGTTTAATTAATTACCAGCATATTTTGTGCAGTAATCACTAATCAGTAACACTAGAGACAGTTAACTGCCCATCACCATGTAATTAATGTTTTTCTACTAAAAAGGAAGAGAAAAAGAAAGGTCCGTATTCTTGGTTAGCCAAAATAGAAAGGGTACAATCGGATATCTTTTCATTTTGAAAAGCTTTTATGCTAGAATATAGAGATACTCTTTTCTTCAAAAGGATGAATTTGAGTGATTATATATAAGATGAAATGTAATGATAAAAGTTGATTTGAGTGATTATATATAAGATGAAATGTAATGATAAAAGTTGATCTGATATAGAAATAGTAAAATAGTAATTAGATATAATTGATGTGTCAATGAGAGAATATCATTTGTGAGAAAATATGTAGTAAAAGATGCTGATTTGATGTTTTTAAAAAAAAATGAGTAGACGTGATTGGTGAGTCAAAGGTAAAAGTGGGTGAATAATGTAAATTTTCATAAGCTTGGGAAAAAAAAAGTCTCTAGCTGAAGGAATATAAAGTTTTTCCATTTTTTTTTCACAACCAGTCGCCGCCAAATTAGCTCCAGATGGTGTGCATCATTCCGAACATCACTAACACGAACAATTATTTTACGATCTCTATCTAGTTTTATACATCAATCTACATAAAGCCGAGGTTCAGATGCCGCTGCAGGACTCGGCCATGTCATATGCCAGCAACCAATCACAGAAATATGACTCAAGTTAAAAAAAAAAAATATTATCAGGATTCTAAGGCCACATGACGATTGGTATATCTTTACCTTTCAGAAAAATTAAAGCGGTAAAACTCTGATCAAAATCTTCCTAGTTTGAATTATGTAGTCTAGTCCAGATATAAGAATGACCATTCACACTAGGAGTTTGCTGCTCTTCGAGAGTATCTCCATAGACTAAGAGCCAAAACTGCCGAGCCAGCAACGCCAACCAAAATCTGCAGCAAGAGAGTCAAATGTGCTTGTAACATATGGGTTAAACAAAGAGATACAAGTATGACATGCCACAGGTCTCAAAAATGGTAATGTAGGCAGCAAGTTGTAATCAATTAACTACTACTATTAAAGTTTGATAATGAGAACTTTTGCTTTTGTGTTTTTCCATAATTGCTGGAAGTAAACAGTGAATATATCAGATAGCACTGACCTTAGCATCTCTGGAGCTGATGAATGATTTGAGCTTCTTGAGATGGGATGACTGAGGCATTAGAATTACTACAGTGTACTGCTTTTTGCAAGGAAAAGGTATAATTCTTTGTAATGCTGATTGAGCTGTTACTGGCGTCAAGGAATTTCTTACTCTGGTACGTCCCTCGTCTTGAATCTGCAAGTATAACCACAAATATGTTACCCACAAAAAGTAACATACTGACAACTTAATTGTCAGTCAAAATGACAGCAAAAACTGACATCGGAAATTTATGCAAGGGATAATAAAAAAAAAAAGAAGAGGGTTTTGAAAATTACAAAAAACTCCTTGAGGTTTGATTTCCGTCTTACATTTCCCCATTCATAAGCAAAAAAACATTCCAAGATTCATTTTAGGCTTTGTTAGGATAGATCAGATTGAGTTTCCTTCTTTTAGATGGATTAAAAGGAATTTTTTTTTTATCTTTTGGTTAATCCTCTAGTTGTCAATTCTTTGGATAATCTTTGAATATGTACAAAATGTATATCATATTCCATATGTACTGATTGAACATTTGCTATTTTGCTTTAACATACACAGGTTGGGGATGCTGCCTAATCGCTCACCCTATAGGTGTTTCCATGAAAAGAAGAAAAAAAAAAGCAAAAAACATTTCAAACCCCCCTTGAATATTTCTACCCAGTTAAAACTTAAACAGAAACAAACCTGAGGGGGGCTTTTTGTAGTTTTGAAACATCTCTGGGTTTTCTTGTAATTAGACCAAACCTCAGGGGGTCTTTTGTAACTATCCCTTTATACAATGCTTTCTTAGAGATAGGAAAAGCAAGAACAATTGTAATTTTACTTCGCAAATTACCATCCTCTCCGCACAGACCCATGTCTTTCTTCTTATCTTTAGATAGAGAGTGATATGGGGAACTCCATTTTTGATTCATTCCCAATTTAAGTTAGAGGGCAGGGCAGCAGGCTCTTAAAATATATTAACATACCACACAGAACATTATTCATTTATTCACATACAGCGTCAGTCACTCGACTTTAATCAGGTCTTTTATTGTAAATACAGTGATTTGTCATTAAGTCTTTATTAGCAACAAATTAGACCAGATGTATATCACAAATCTCAGTTAATAATCGCGACAAAACAGAACTAGTTAAGATATGAGGAGTGACAACACCTGTTGCTATCCTAAACCTCAATTCCAGAATACAACCCCATAACTATCAGCTGATCTCTCATGTCACCTCATGTGCATGTAGGCAAGAAAACTAAGAACCAATCCATAGAAAAGTTGTCAATACAATAAAACTTGCCTGAATGTAGTAGTGTATCTGACAAAACTCGTATCAAAATGAACTATTCAATGCCTCTTACATAGACGTAAGAAGCACGATTGTTAGACTAAATAATGGCCGAAATAATGATAAAGTAAAATTATAACAGCATAATTCATAAATCATAGCCAAGAATATAATAGGGATATTGAATTCATGACATGCTAATTATCTTGAGTTTGATAGAACCACAACAAAAATGAGGATATAAATTCAAACATAAATGTCAGAATATTTTGTGCATAAAATGAGAACTTTAAGCTTATTTCCGACAATTTTAATACAACAAGAGCAGCAGCAGCCAATCTACAATTTTAATACTCCACCTTATCTGGGAAGTTCAAAGGCATGTCTATGTGAATATCACAGGCCAGTAACAAATGGAATTAGAAAAGGTCTTATTAACAACAGAATGAAACAAAAAGCAAATATCAGTAAGCGACATAGAAGCTTCATTTATAAAATACTTATTCAACCTCAACAAAAATTTCAACATTATACCAACGTGAAAAACACAATAACCCTGATATCAACATCAATGTCTAAAAGGTAATAAGAATTTTGACTCAAGAATAAATCAGCTAGAATCAGTTGCATATAATTAGTAGTGAAAGTGGAACAATATATTAAACCTTGAAAGAAGCGCCAACATCACCAGAATAAATCCTCGACTGGTAGCTGCGCAGAATCCTCTCCAACCAATGATAGTTCTCCTGGCAAGTGACAAGAATCAGCACAAAGAACAGCATTTGCTAGAAAAATCATACCAGGTCATTACATTTGCAGTTCAAAATCTCCTAGTTGTTTTATGGTGATATAGAAAAGCATCGAAGAGCTTCTTGGGTTCATATTGTCCAGAGTATAGCAAGATGGATATTATGGGAGTGCATTTGCCAAAAATAAACCTGTAATCCATTTTCATAAGCCCTTTGCTCAATTTCAAGGATGGCAGAAACATCAGCATCTGTAGGTCCCTCCTCTTGAAGATGCAAGATTTCATCCAAGGCAAGATTGACCTGTACAGTGATATCATCCAAGGCAGTGTAAGATACGAACTTAATAGGAACAAATGAGTGAGACGGAGAAGAAGCTCACCAGTGTTGCTGAGATTTCAGGATCACAAGAAAAATTAACACTTATATCTCCACGAATGTTACCGACTCTAGAAGGCTTGTTACCACCAAGGAACACAGAAACTCCAGCCGAGTATATCTGGGAAATTACATTGTTCTCTAGAAACATTAGCTCAGACATATATTGCATATTATATTAAAGCACAAAATTTCATGTCCGTACCTGTCCATGCTTAAAACGGAGGACTTGTAGTATCTTTGTTTCCAAAAGCTTGCTCATTAATCCAGTCAAGTGAACATCTTCCATCTACAATACAAGTAGAAACAGAAGATAATGTTCTCCATAGGTGAAAGTAATATAAGGCCCCATTTCCTACTCAGTTCAAAATGTTTTCCATATACATAAATCCCCATTTCCTGTCGAGTTTTAAATGACTTAAGGTGTAATAGTACCATATTTTCATTCTTAAGTTCAACCGAAAGCATAGTTGGACTGAACACTGGGCTTGCACCATGGGACTCCAGACAACTTCTCTGTAAGCACATGTGTTAGTGGTGATGTGAATAACTAGTGCATGTAAAGTTAGTGATTGAACACACAAAACTGGTATTAATTTAAAGAAAACATAGAGATTAATTTAAAGAAAACATGGAGACTAAGACAAAATTTAGCTGATATCCCCAGCAAAGTTTCCAACTCATAATAGCGACAAATAATACTCTATATTGCAACTATTAATAATTTAAAAGTTGACTCACCTAATTACATTGGAAGGAAAAGTAAATGGTAAACCTTTGAGTTCATCACGTTTGAAATTCAGAATTGGTTTGGGAGGTCTTGGGATCCCTCCCTGCATCAAAATTCAGAAAACTTTAAATAGACAAGACATATCCATCGCAAAAAGCTAATAGACAAATTCACAACACTCACCAAATACTGCAGTATCAGAGGACAAGCAGTGGCAGGGTCAATATTCCCAACAATGACAACAGTAAAAGTTGATGGATCCTTAAAGCAATTGTTAAAATATTCACAAGCTCTGAAGGGATCAACTTTCCGTATCTCTCCTATTTTAATTGGCTGCAAGGAAAAAATGAATTTTTTTTTATCAAAAGGTACACAATAATAAATTAATAACCAAGAAGGATAGAAAGGTTACCCTAAAAAAATAGGAATTTCCATAATTTATCTCCCTCACACGGTTAGCAAATGCAGTATAAGGATCTCTCTCTTGGGCACGAACAGATTCTTCTGCCATTTGCATCACTATTTTCACATCATCTTCTCCTGGTTCTAGGTTCGTCACGAAAAGTTGATAGACCAACTGGGGTGAAAGAACATATAAAGAAAGTGAAAGATACGTTGAATATGCAAGCAATTAATAGGTAATATAAGAAGGATTGATGAACATGAATGAGGTTCCTCGAAGCACTGCTATCCAAATTAGTGTCGCCTGATATAACATTTAGCCAAGAAATAGGTTGTGAAAATAACACTTTTCTTCTCATCCTTAGGTATACAATCTACATGAGACTCTTCATAAAGTACCTGCAATACTCACACCGGTCATCCTTCAATGAAACTCTGCCTTATGAGGTCAGTTAGGGGAAGATAGAGAGCTAGAGCAGACTTGTTCCAGAAAAGCTTAGTTAATCAAGGTCAAGATAAACAGGATTTAATTAAGATTGAGTTCTGCATGACATTAGTTTGGTTCAGTTATAACTCATAATCAGATTTTGATAAGTAACTGTTTGCAACTTGACAATTTAAAATAGACTTTATAATTAAAAAGATTATATAATGGAACTGGTTTAAACCCACTCAGTCCTGAAAAGTCTGATTTATCATACTGTTGAATTGAAATATATCCGTATAAAGATGGAATCGTAATATTTAATAAAAAGATTTCCTCTCTCGGACCATGTATCAACATATGCTTTCTACGACCATGTTATGCAGCACATAAGTTTAATTAGTACCAACAAATCTTTTCTACTAAATTTTTAGAGCACAAATGACTAACTACAGAAAGCAAGCGAGCCAATGAATTAAGAATATGAGGCAGACATTATCATCTCATTTCTAAAATTGCCCCCATGAAATCCAGAAGTTGGCAATAGTCTTACAGAAAACAGGGAATTCGGTTAACACGTACACGTACAATCACTACCATCAACTTCTTGAAAAATGACAAAGAGAAAAGTTAATTATAAGTATTTCATCAAATTAAACAAACCTGCAATGCGGTTTCCAAGTCTGAAGGCGAACAATCGCCAGAAAAGCTTCGCATATATGCTCCAAGGCTTGTGCCTACTTCAGCTCTTTTACCAGCAAGCATATCCGTTAGCACTGAAGGTCTATGACCAAATACACCAATTTCACCAGCAATTGTGGGACCCATGGAACATGAGAAATATTCGTATTCTTGGAGTTCAGATAAACCCCCATACGAGAAACCTGTGAATAAAACCTATTTCAACAAAGTGTTAATGATAAGCTAGATTAATATCAACTAATATCGAACAATTAGCTTTCTAACATCAGATGCTGTCGACAGAATCTTCTTCGACAAGAACCATTATAAATCATAATGGGAGAAAACTCAATGGATTTAAAAGTATTTTGATTTGTCTCCACCCAGCCAATGCCGGAAAAAAAAAAGCATTATAATAATAAAAGACTAAGATGTGTCATTCCTCTGGAACCTGCTGATGTATCTTGCCTGATAGATAGTAGTGAATATGCAAAATATGCAGTAGATTTATCAGTTCAAAAGAGAACAATAAAAATAAAAAAAATAGAAAAGGATATTTACGAAACCAATACATTAATATGTAGAATAGACCTTAATCTCCAAATTTTATTATGGTGCAGGGTGCCTGCCACAAGCATTATATATACCTCTTAATTCAACCTGGAACCATCTTACGATTATACTCATTCTTCCACATAAAAAAGAAATAATCAAAGGGATGAGAAAATATCATATAGATAGCACATGTTGCATTAACAAAATGCTTGCAAAATATCACATAGGTAGCACATTTTGCATCAATAAAGTGCTTGCCCTTCATTCTTCTACATAGAGGCAACTAGAAGCATCTTGTACATACTGTTGAATAGGAATGAGCAGCTAAAGCTAGAACCCTTTATATGCAATCTAGTAACATAATGCTTTTCACAAATAGTCCCCAATAATACCAAAAGGTGCCATTTAAGAGCCCTGGTTCATAAATTGATGGAAAAAATGAGAATAACAAGGGGTAATTACATACTACCTTTGAGGTTTAGCCTAAATACAAAAAAACCCAGTTATCTTTCAAAATTACAATTACCCCCTTGACATTAGTTTCTATTTTACATACTGCTCCTATTGAGGTGGTGTTGAAGGGGGTAATTTGTATATCAAATACAAACCTCAAGGGGGTATTTGTAATTCTAAAAGTACCTGGAGTTCTCTGTAATTAGACTAAACCTCAGGGGTAGGTTTGTAATTATCCCTAATAACAATAAGTAAACAATCATAAAACCTTCAAACAATTATTTGTTAAAACCAACATAAGATTTATGCTCTTCAAATAAGGCATATATTCCATCTTAATGCAAACCCCTCCAACCCCCTCCCCGGTTAGTTTCGGCTTTCAAAGTACTAGCCTAACATCAAACATTGAATTTTATATCCATTGCATCCATTAAAATAAACTTTCTAAAACACACCTTTACCGCGCAATACTGTTTTAAGTACATTATTATTACCTGGTCATCAAAAAAGTCTGTGCATTTGTAGCAAACTCGCATGCCATTTGACAGCATTAACTCAGTTGCACCAATGCTGGAATATTCATGCTGCTGCACCACATGACTGAAACATAACAAAAGAAATCAAATTTCTGCAGAACTGTTGGAAATATAACTACCCATATCTTACTAACTAGTATTTGCGGGGAAGAAAGAATAAGCCAACAACTAGCACCTGAGAACAGTTAACTTATGAATCTAATAATAAGCCAAAGTACTTCTAAAATTTCTCTGTTGATTAATAATAAGAAACATGAAGCCCTAAAGAAACTCAAGTCTACGTTGAATAACAAGAAGATGATGGTACTAGACTGGATCACGTAGTGCATCGAATGCTGTTATTGAAATCTTGCAAGGCATTTATAACCCATCATATTAATCAAATGCACGGACCAGAAATTGAAAATTGTGGAAGACAAATGAAATTAGAATGGAAGTAAAAAATTCAAATGAACTGAAACAACAAAGATCTTGCACCACAGGCCCACAGCGAAATAAGATTTCAGTGTTTTATATGTGCACAGTAGCAGACATTTGAACGGAAACCTGACAAGACTTTACATGCCAAATCCATGTTCTTCTGTGTCTTACTCGTATTTTCTGGGACAAAACATCCTCAATATATTAGCAACTTGCCATTGATACATTATTTCGGCCAAGAACATAGCAGACTAATAACGGAACGCACATGCCTCAATCTTCCCCCGAAAGAGAAAACGCGAAAAGGATAAAAAGGAAATCAATTCGCTCGTTTTAGATGTGTTTCAATATCATTGTTCTTCGGTATTTATTAGTCATTGGTGTGCAAACAATGATTTATTATCACAAAGTTGATTCTAGGGATGAAGGTTAAAGTACAAAAGGTTTTCCACCAAAAACACCAGAAATCACAAAAGGGAAGTATTCTTCTGGTTAGATAATTCTTGCATCTGGAATGGGTGGGTAAGGGGGATGTAAGCTTACCCTGGATTTGGCTCTATACTGACAATGTCTTCCGGAATGTTTTCATCATCCCACGGCGAAATGTTTCCTTCTTCTTCGAAAGAATTGACCTTTAAAACAACAGTTCTCAGATCATCCACTGTTGCAGCTGCATGAGGCTCAATTGTTTTTATAACGCAGCTAAATGATGTCCGAAAATTCTCTGAATATTTGGACACCTCAGTGGCTGTAATATCTACCATTGAAAAGAACAGAACAATACAATTTAGATTACTTTACTCAGAAGGAGGCACAAAAGGAAAGAAATACAAAATACTCACAGGGTAGAAGAGTTTTATGAAGCTGTGCTTCATATTCAATCCCAACAACAGGTTCATTTCGGAGAAAATGCTGTGCAATAAGAAGGAAATGCAAGAGATGAGCAGGATGTGTTTGAACCACTTGAATTCAGAGTGTGGAGAGAGAGAGAGAGAGAGAGAGAGAGAGAGAGAGAGAGAGAGAGGAGGGAGAGGGAGAGGGAGAGAGAGAGGAGAGGGAGAGAGAGGAGAGAGAGAGAGAGAGAGAGAGAGAGAGAGAGAGAGAGAGAGAGAGAGAGAGAGAGAGTTACCTGTATATATTCATCCCGTAGGTTGCTAGATTGCATTTGATCTCGCTCTAGATAGGCAGATTCAATTTCTGACATTAAAAGAGCACGTGCAACAGATATTTCACGCTCAGAAAATCCATGTATACGAACCCTAGCAACCTGAAAAGCCATGCATAAGTGTAGTGAAAAATAACAAGTGGGTTAATCAGGATAGAAGACATACCTCAATCAGCATTGATTCCAGTGCCTCAGTAGTCCCATTTTGCTTACAGGATGAAGTCATTATATAGGCCTTAGTTGGACGAACAAGAACATCAGCAGCAGCTGAGCATGAAAAGTAGGGTGGATTGTTCTTACGAGACAACTTGAAGAACCTCTGGTTCAAAGCATGAAAAAACATGGATTCGGCGAGTAAATTCCTGTAATCCTTCACGGTTTTCAACTCAACCACTGGAACCTTGCAACTGAGCATCACTGCTGACTGTTACAAATCCATTTTTAAAATAATATTAGTTTACAGATAACAGTTGCCAGCAAAGGGGCTGCTGCAATGTAAAACTGAAATTTTAAAGGGGAAAAAAAAGGGACTGAAGAATCCAGTATTACCCCAGCTGCTTCAGATTCCACGAAGCTTGAAAAACGTGGCTCCTCATGTGATGGGACAGTAAACTGCGGTATGAGAGGAGGGTCAAGTGCCGGGACTTTATCTTCAAAGTGAGTCTTTATCAACTCAACAACACTCTACAATGAAAGAAGAATGGAGGAAAAGGAGAGAAAACAACCAATTAAACTTGATGCTAGGTGGATATATGTAAAAGGAAAAAGAATAAACAAAATTTTAACCTGTGTATCAGGAAAATCTCCAACAGCAATCAAAGCCATATTCTGCATATGGTACCACTTATTATAGAACCGCTTCACAATCTCAGGAGTAACTGTACGGATGACCTTTTCGAGTCCAATAGGTAAACGCTCAGCATACTGCAACCAGGGAAGAGATAACATCCTCCACAAAAGTTAGTTATTAATAATACAAATATTTTTGGCCTTTAGTCTCATCAAGATTGCCAATGCAGCAAAACAGGTGGGTGGGACCTCCAGCAAAAAGAAGACCTTACTTTTGAACCCTCCATCATGAGAACCCAGTGAGCGTCCTGCATCCTTCCATTTGCATTTCTGCTTCCTCTATACTCTTCCAGTACAGCTCCCCTTTCTTTTTCTAAGTCATCCGCCGATACACGAACCTGTACAACACGAGATATTAAATTGTTTGAGAAAAGAATATAGTCATATACTCAACAATATAAATACAAGAAACCTTTACCTCAGAACTGAACTCCGCCAGGACTGAAATGGACTGAGATAATAGTTCAGGCTTGTCAACTGGAACAAATAACTCATAAACAGTTTCATCTGCTGATGTAACAGCATTTTGGCAGGCACCAAATTCAGCCCCAATACTTTCAAGAAATTTGACAATATCATGGTTTGTATATTTCTTGGTGGCACTGAAAGCTAGATGCTCAACTATATGAGCAACTCCACGCTCTTCCTCCTCTTCTAAAACTGAACTGCCATGAACCAAACGGTAAGCTCAGTAAATGCATCGATTATACAGGATAATATATATATATGTGTGTGTTGATATAAAGAAATAAATATCATCTTATTATTATATCATTAATAGAATACCCTTTACATATATATATAGGGTATACTAAACCAGTACTCCTAGTTCCTCTTCCTATGTGGGACAAAAACAATAAAAATAAGACACTCCCTAACACTATTCCAATACTCCCCCTCAAGCTGGAGCAAATATATCATATGTGCCTAGCTTGTTACATATATAATTAACCCGAGGACCCCGTAGAGCTTTGGTGAAGATATCTGCTAGTTGATCATTTGAACTGATGTGTGAAGTGACCACTTCCTTAGCTAGCACCTTATTTCTCATAAAGTGACAGTCAACTTCAATGTTCTTAGTGCGCTCATGGAAGACTGGATTGGATGCAATATACACTGTTGCCTGATTATCACAAATTAATGTCATAGGCTGAGAACTATTTACTCCAATCTCATTGAGCAACCGTTTCACCTAAATAAGTTCACACGCCGCAGAACCCATGGCTCGGACTCCGCACTTGAACGAGTCACAACATTCTCGCTTGCTCTTCCATGATACGAGATTTCCACCAATGAAAACACAATATCCAGAAGTAGAACACTGTCAATTGGACACCATGCCCAATCCGCATCGAGTAGCCAATGGCTTTCTCGCGTGAATTCAAAAACCTCGGCTAACCACACTTACATCAAATGAAATATCTGGACAAATTACGTAAGGTAATTAAGTTTGTCAACCAACCTTCTATACCTTCCAGGATCCTACACACCGGTTCCCGTCGTTTGGTAAAAGTTCGACATTTGGGTCCATTGGTGAATCACAAGGTTTCGACCCAAGCATCCCAGACTTCTTCTAACATATCAAGGACATATTTTCGTTGGGAGATGAATATACCTTGATCTGATTGTGCAACCTCAATACCAAGAAAATAGTGCCACTTGCCCAAGTCCTTAGTTTGGAATTGTAGATGCAAAAGGTCTTGAGGTCATGTATGCCTCTCGTGTCATCTCCAAAGAATTATGATATCGTCAACATACACAATCAACAAAAGACGTTTCCAAGAGGATTGTCAATGAGAAGATTGACTGAGATAATTAGCAAGATTTTAGGAGATTTAAAAATATTCATCTCTTAAAAAGGGAAAAAGACCAGGTGAGAAAACTAGCAAGATTTAGTGATTTAATTGTACAAGATATTAGGAGTTATAGTTTTTGTACTGTTTGATAGTTGTATATTATTAGTTTGTTAGGTTGTTTCCTTTTTATGTCGTAGAAATCCTATATAAGGAAACAATGTATATATGTTTGCATGGCATCGAGCCATACTAATTCACCCGAAAAAAAACACTTACGATGTGTCTTACTCTCCTTCCTTAAGTAGTAGCTAAAACTAACGTTTCTTCAGAGTTAAACTCACATGTTTCCTCTTCCGAACGAGTAACTAAACCTGCAACCAAACCCCGATACCGAATCCCTCCATGTTTAGACAACTTTTAAAGTGGTCTCAATTAATTTGCACATATAGCAAAGGTAGAGGAAGATAGCTATCTTCGAGACAAGGTGACACCAGCTTTTGGGTGATTCTCTATGCAGATGTAGAAAATTCAATGGTACTAACATGGCTCGTGAACTCCATGAATGAGGAGATCGTCTCCAATTCTCTGTGCTACTCCACAGCGAAATGATAACGCGAATCAGATGTAGTCGGCAATCAATCCCAAGTGTATGGATTGACCATTAAACTTGGTGAGATCCGGCAAGGAAAAGAATCTGTCACAAAGTACTTCAATTCATCGAAGCTTTTTTGGCAGGATTTGGATCTGTTCAATGATTGTGAATGGAACTCTACTGATATATCAATCATTACAATGGAATGTGGAAGCTCATCGAACTTATAAGTTTCTTGCGGACTCAATGTACTTTGATGAGGTTAGAGGACGCATTCTTGGCAGAGTTCCTCTTCCTCAAATCAGTGAAGTTTTTGCTGAAGATCGAGGGAAGAAAGCTATTGACACGTAATGTTGAGAAAGAAGTTTAATAGCGAAATTATTGAAAGTTATGCTCTTAACATCGTTGACACTGTTGCAAATAAAATAGACAGTTTTAAGCGAGGGCATGGATAAAGACCACGGTCTAGTGCGATATATGTAATAAGCCGTGTCACACTCGTGAAACCTGCTGGAGAATCCATAGTAAACCAGAAAACTGGCAGAGCAGCAAGCCTGGAGAGAAAAGCAATCATTCACCAATGTGACTGTTAATGAAGCAGAGTCAAGTCCCTTGGACAAGGAGCAAATGGGTCACTTCTGAAACTGCTAAAATCCAACTCCTCATCAGGTAGTCCTTGTCATAACCCGAAACTTTGCATATTTATTTACATGATTTAAAATGTCCATTATGAAATATTAAAATGCATGCAATTATGTTTATGAATGATATAAATCATGTAAATAAATATGCAAAGTTTCGGGTTATGACAGTCCTAGAGTTTCTCATGCACAAACGGTAGCACAACTACTGCCTTTTCGTGTTGTTTCAATGTACTCCATGGATAATCGATTCTAGAGCTTTTTACCCTATGACTAGTTTCTCAAATTTGTTCCACACGTATTCTGTATTCACCATGTTCTGGCAGTGAAAAGATTATGATTACAGACGGTAGTTTCTCACCTATAGCTAGAAAAGAAAATATCGGAGACCTTACATCTGTTCTCCAAGTTCCAAAACTAGCATGTAAATCTTGTCTGTGAGTAAACTAATCAAAGACTCTAATTGTTGTGCTTGTGCTTCTATGATTCTCACTGCGAATTTCAGGACTAGAACTCTGGGAAGAAAATTGGCAGTGCTAAGTTGATAGATGGTCTTTACTACCTTGATGGTGTTTTCTCAAAAAAATGCTCAAGGTCTTAGTACTGGTCGATCTCTTTCTGCTTATGAACAAGTTGTGGCACTTAAGACTAGGACACTCGTATTTTATATCTTAAACATTTTTTATTTAAAAGATTGGATGTTCATCATCTTATTGTGAAAGTTGCTATTTATTTAAGAACCATCATACTACTTATTATCCAAAACCTGATGTTCCCTCAAGCCATTTTATTTTAATACATTGTGATGTTGGGGGCGACATTCAAAAATCACTATTATTTTTCGAAATTATAGTTTGTTACTTGCATTGATGGCCATGCACGTTTGCGTTGGGTTTATTTTATGACGAAAAACCAGAAGTTGGAAAACTATTCAAAAGTTCCCAAAACATGATTGAAACTCAATTCCAAGCAAAAATTGGCATTTTTCACACTGAAAATGGAACATAGTACTTTCATGAAATTTTTTGGTTAGTCTTTTTAAAACAAAAGGTATCCATCATCAATCTACTTGTGTCAATACCCCTCAACAAAATGGGAATGCTGAACGAAAAACAAACATTTGCTTGAAATGTATCGTGCTATTATGTTGAAAAGCAGTTTTAACAGCCTCATGCCTACCAGAATTCTAAATAATAACACACCACTGGAATTTTGTAAAAACAATTTTCTCTTATCAACAATGTACTCTGATTTACTCCAGAAAGTTTCCGATTACAATATGTTTTTTCACCTAACTAATCATGATCAGTACAAATTTGATCCTATGGCCGAAAAATGTTTTTTCATGGGGTATGCTTCTAGTAAAATGGGTGTAATTGCTATCATCCTCAAACAAGAAAATCTGTGACAGTATAGATGTGTCTTTCATTGAAGACAAATCTTTGGTTGACAAAATTCTCTTGAGGAGAGAGAGAGAATGAGGTAATGGAATAAATTATTTGGGATTTTCTCACACTCTGATACCACACAGTTTTTAATGCTCCTTCCTCTTTTACTTATAATCGTGAGAAACAATGTGACAAAACTAACAAAAATTCTAGCATACAGTGCCAAACATTACTATATCTGAAACAGGGAGCAATCATTACAACCCAATACTGAGCTTCTGGTATATACTCGAAGAAAAACTCATCAAAAGAGTCAATTCAACCTATTGCCCATGGTAATGACCAATATCGACCTTCGAAAGCTCCTAATATCACATGTAATTCTACTCCCAACCTACCTTCAATTATTTCTCCTTCAGACCTTTATATTCCTATATCCCTTAGAAAGGTACACGAAGTCACGAACGTGCACCAAATATCTTATCGCCAAATATCTATCCCATGAAAAAGTCTCTAGTATTCGAAAGGCTTTAACTCAAAAATCTCACACATATTTGTTCAAAAACATTCAAGAAACCTTTGATGGTCCAAATTGGAAAGCAGCAGTGATGAATGCTCTTAAAAAATGGTACTTGGATGATAGTTGATTTACCTAATAAGAAGAACTGTAGGTTGTAAGTGGTGTTTACTGTGAAATGTAAAGAAGGTGGTAGCATAGAAAGATATAAGGAGAGATAAATAACAAAAGGATTTACTCAAGCTATGGGATTGATTACCAGAAAACTTTTGCTCCTCTAGCCAACTCAATCAGAAGTTTGTTATTTTTGGCTGTAAATTTCAACTGGCCTTTTATACCAATTAGACATAAAAATGTCGGCCTAAATGGAGATTCAGAGGAGGCAATATACATGAAATTACCACTAGGATTCGAGGACGAGCTTGAATCAAAAGAAGTTTGCAAAATAAAAAAATCTTTATATAGTCTGAAACAATCTCCTAGGGCTTGGTTTGAGACATTTGGAAAAGTTGTAACGGATTGTTGCTACTGTCAAGGTCAAGCTGACCCTCCTAAGTTCTACAAACACAATTAAGATGGTTAGATAGCTATTCTGATTGTTTATGTGGATCATATAGTTTTTTCTGGCAGTGACAAAGAAAAGTTGGAGAGATTGATAAGAAGACTTGCTGTCCTTTTTGCAATCAAAGACTTGGGAGCCCTTTTAGTGAAACATGTTCAATTAATTGGAGTCTTAGCTTATAAGAGGGAAAAACTACTAGGGAGAATGTGACGCATTAAATTACAAAAACAACATCCTAAAACTAAGGGTTTTCTGTCTAAAGGCAAAGAACACTTATTTCACAATTAGTGAACTCATACTCTAGTTGAACTCTTATGTAATGTACCTTTTTCTTGGAGTTGACTGAATTATCTACTTGTCAACTGTGTAACTCTTAAACAAATAAAAGAGAGTTTATTGAGCTCAACTCAGAGTTGTCTATGTAACAATCAAGCCAAGATTGTTCAAAGAGCAAGCTACTTAGGGGGTGACTGGTTACCAAAATTTTTGATATTAAATACAATATTCACTTTCACTTTTCTCCCACCAATCACATCTACTCATTTTTCCAAAAAAAAAAAAGAAAAAAAGAACTATCAAATCACCAATCATTATTACACATTTTGTCACCAAATTTCACTATTCGCCACTCACGCATTTCCAATCACCAACCATATTTGTAACGCCTACAACTACGCATAAAATAACTAAAGTTCAACGGAAGCGATCATCAATTTTTCTTCAAAGGAAATAAACTAACTTAATAAAATTTTCCATCATCCATGTGAATAATGAAATAAAATACAGCATTGTACGCGCTAAATTACCAAAAATTAAAATAGACAACATTGTTCGAGTATTTTCATCCCAAGTTTATTCTTCGGGATCCTCCTCCATCTCATTATCTGACTCGGTTATACTTCAACCACATACCATACAACTGTGCAGAGGAGTCGGCAAAACTGATGATAGGAGCATCTGCAGTGTGGGTGAAGGTCGCATCTCGTAAAAAGAGCGTTGGCACGAGGTTCCCACTCCCAGGGCATCGCCACGTAGTCTGAGATCCCATATTATTTGATCATGGCCCACATTCTTCCCATTACGAGTATATGGCCTCCCAAATCATCGTTATCTAATCTCTCATAGCTCTTAAATCCTCTGATTCGCTTCATTTTCTGGGCTGAAGGGCAAATAACTGACTTCCTAGCAGTCTGGTGAGTGTCTGCCATCTAACTATATATAATCAGGCCCATTAAAAAAATTGTCATGGAATTTCCTTTAGCATAACGCATGGTAAACATGGAAACATATATCATTTTACAACAATAAAAATATGCATTTTTCGTAGTACATGACATTAACATAAGGCTCAAGTCTCATGAAATAGCATGATTGCACAATACGTGGCATAAAGCTCAAAATTCATAACTTAAGATGATTATAACATAAAATAAGGGTATACCTTGGGGTCGATGTATACGGTGAAGGTGATTGATCATAGACTTTTTAAAAAAAATATAACCTTTTATATTCTTTTAAAGAGTCTATGATCAATCACCTTCGTCGTACCACGCCAACTCCAAAGTATACCTTTATTTTATGATGTATGTTTCCATATTTAAAATGTTTTGTGCTAAAGAAAATTTCATGGCAATTTTTTTAAGGGTCTGATTATATATAGTTAGATGGCGGGCACTCACAAGACCGCTATGAAGTCAGTTATTGCCCTTCAGCCCAGAAAATGAAGCGAATTAGAGACTTTAAGAACTATGGGAGATTAGATGACGATGATTTGGGAGGCAACATACTCGTAATGGGAAGAATGTGAGCCATGGTCAAACAAGATGGGGCCTCGGACTACGTGGCAGTTATGAAATTGATAAACGCTATGCCCCGGGAGTGGGAACCTCGTGCCAGAGCTCTCTTTCACCGAGATGTGACCTTCAACCACACTAGCCACTGCAAATGCTCCTATCATCAATTTTGCCGACTTCTCTACACATTTGATGGTATGTGGTTAAAGCATATAACCGAATCAAACAATGAGATGGAGGAGGATCCCGAGGAAGAACCTAGGGATAAAAATACTCGAACAATGTTGTCTATTTTAATTTTTCGTATTTTAGCACGTACAATGATGTAGTTTATTTCATTATTCACATGGATGATAGAAATGTTATTAAGTTAGTTTATTTCCTTTGAAGAAAAATTTATGATCGCTTCCGTTGAACTTTAGTTATTTTTATGGACTTGTTGTTTCGCGCTTATTATTATGCGTAGTTGCACTCTCTAAAATTAGGTTGTTACAATATCCAATCATTATTTTACTATTTCTATATCAAATCAATTTCATCATACTATATTATTTCATATCCAATCACATTCTTAATAATTCATCATTTTTCTTTCAAAAAGAATTTCATCACTATTCTCTAGCACAAAAAAAAAAAAAAATCAAAATGAAAGGATGTCCAATTGCAACCTTAGATGTTGGAATGATGCCATTAGCATTAAGTGGAATGATGCCAATGTGAGGTCCACAATTCGACCTCTAACTGCAGGAGGACCGAGGCATTTGTTATAAATTCCTCATATGCTTAAAAACCAATCCTTATTTTGACATTAACATCACTTTTATATCACGGGACTTCACGATATTTTTTTTCTCTCGGTGAGAAAAAAACCTATATTTCTGATATGTAAGCAAGCACACAAACACCAAACTCTCAAATTCGAACTACTAGAACTCACATCGCCGACAGAAGACACTCGGACTCCTAATGAACGCCAAATCAACACGAATTCCAGTATTAAAACCCCAAAAAAAAAGTAGCAACAAATTTAAAAGCACATTTACACATCGAAAATATAAAAACGAAAAAAAAAGGGGGCGAATACAAAAATAAGGTGGTGGAAGGAAAAATGCACGTACCCAACCTTAACAGCGAGAGCGAGAGCAGCTCTCATCCTGGGCTTGGAATTGGAGCGTACATAGTAAGTGAGACCATTGCTGAGGCGGCCGTAGTCCACGCCGTACGGCGTCTCCGATAAAACGGCGTCGTCATTGACGTTAACGAGCTTGAGCGAGCGGAACCGCTGTTTGTGCTTGCTCAAGATCTGCGGCGACTCTCCAGGTAACAAATCCATGACCGATTTTTCAAATTTGTTTTTATCTCTTGGGAGAGATTTTGGGTGAACTGTATAATTATATTATAGTCGTATAAATAGATAAATGAATGCTTATTGGAGTGATGTTACGAGGTTAGCTGTATACGGCAAAATACATATTTTAGATAGCCAAGTTGTTAAAAATATACTAAAACCTTTTCAAATATATATACTAAAACAAAAATATATTTTGTTTAAATAGGAGACATGAGAGTCTTTATTCCGATTCCAAAAAACAAAAAAACATGTTATTTTAGATTCTGAAAGAAATTCTTTATTCCATATATAGACCCACCCCATCCAATATTTTTGAATGTATATATATATATGATTTGGATCAGGTGAGTCCACATATCTTATATGTGTAAAGAGACCAAATCGAGACTCGATTTAATTTTTTAAACGGTTGAGATTAAAAACATTTTACCATTTTTTAATATATAATTTAATATAAAAAGGTTGTTTGGTAATTTTAATTAAAATCAGTTTTGGGATGGAAGTTATTTTTGGGAGTGGGCTATAATTTAGGAGCCGTTTTTGAAGACGTGTGTGTATCCAAAATCTTTGCATATCTCTCCAACTTGGTAAATGAAGAGTCAGAAAATAGTTATTCTCCTTTGCTAACACAAGAATCTCTCTGCAAAAATTTAACATTTCTCCATTGTTAATTCTTGAGGGTTCTCCCCGCAAAGCGTCTCCCAGACCCCACCCCTACCGCAATTAGTTGTTGTTTACTCCTACTGGAGAAATACCAGCAAAGTGTGAAATCTTTCATCCGAAAATCAAAAATCGGACTCATCGATCGGTCGAATTTTAAGTAGGAGTTGAACCATATGCAACTACGTCACTTAGGCGTTTTGAAATTTCCTCGTAAGTAGCGGCCCGTAAACCCCCAAATTTCTTTGTAAAATCCTTATTCGAGCAGTACCAAATCATTTATCTTCTTCGTTCGTCCTTTTTTGAATTTCGGCAGTACTAAATCATTTATCTTCTTCGTTCGTCCTTTCTTTGTAATTTCTTTTTCTTTACGATTTTACTAGTTGAAAAAACAAAGTTAGCAGACAAGGAGATTAACGAGGCTTTCAACCCGCTTATTGTTGTTGATAATTATGCTTATGCATGTTTTATATTATGCTTATCTATGTTTTATATTATCTTTATCAAATTAGGGGTAATTGGTATTGCCATGTTTTTTTCTAAAAATCAGGGGGGATTGCTTATTGATGTTTTCAAGCGCTTATTGTTGTTGATAATTATGCTTATCTCTGTAGTTTGTTTTATGCTTATACATGTCTTATATTATGTTTATGCTTGGTTGGTTTTTATGCTTATAAATGTTTTGCTTGTTAATAAATGCTTTATATAAATGACTAGTGTCTTTTTTTTTGATAGATTTTCTGTTGGAAATGGCAAAAGATGTATGAACGAGCAAAGGAAGTCGATTTTCTGGTTTGTGAAGAGTCTGCCAAATCGAGTTATGATCACAACGAAACGTTGTTGTTTCATACTTTGATCAAAATGTTGAATTTTGTAGTATTTTATAGCCATTTTAAATATGGTTGGTTTTGACGTACATGCGTAGTTGATATAGGAATATTTTCTAGTTAGTGCCGTATTTATTTTCATGGTTTTTAGATACTGTAAGCAGAATTCAATTGCTTTGTAAGCAGAATTCAGTTGCCTTGTAAGCAATATTCAATTGCTTTGTAAGCAGAATTCAATTGCTTTGTAAGCAATTATTTTGATGGTTTGATGGTATTGTAAACATAATTCAATTGCTTTCTAAGCACCATAACATCCTTTCACAAGCAATACTTTACGCACAAATAATCAATTGAATATATGGGACTGTAGTAACCAAATTTTGTAAGAATGTTGAATTATTTGCTCGAAAAGCACTACAATATTCACAAATAAGCTGAGTACATAGTAGTAATAAGCATTACAATAACCACACATGTGCAATTTGTAATATGTGAATAAGCAGTATTTAACAAATAAATAAGCAGTCACAATATATTATCGAACACATACTTTTTTTATATATTAATAATCATTTTTAAAATGGTATTCCGTTGTCGAATTGTCAAAATTCATTCCTTCTTTTGGAGTAATATTTTCGTCACATTCTGGTATCTAGTTCGGAGATGAATCTGATATTATTTCAATCCACTGTTGTGACACATGTGCAATCCCAACTGAATCAAATAAAATAAATAATTAAGCAATATTTAGAATATACATAAGCGTATTGTTATGCACATGTAAGCAAACGTCTAGCCATAGCTAAGCAAAGTACTGAGTTAGAACAAATTGGGACGTAATCAAATTTTTGACTACATACAAGTAAGTATTCGTGCATACATAAACAACATTTTAGTATCACCCAAGCAAATTTCTGGGTTGAAAAAACCGTCAACGATTGAATGAATAAGAGTCCATATAAGTATAAATTTTTAATTTTTTGCATAACATGATAGTTCTTCTCAAACAAACTATTATTAATATGTGATTTTAAAACACAGTAATAACTAAGCAACATTTTGCATACGTGCAAGCAAGTTTTTAAGCACATATAAGCAATATTATGACCATATCAAGAAATTTTTTTTAAAATAAAAATGGAAATGACGAAATTTCATGTAATTTACTAGATTTAGCACATGGAGTTAAGGAACATATCATCAAATTTATTTGAAATCAACTACACAACGTGTGTTTAATGAAGGATGACCAATTGTGGGTAACTGCCCTATTTTCATGGGATTTTCAACCTCCCTATTTTTTATGTGGACTAATTTGCCCCCATTTTGACTTTACCATTTATTTTATTAACATTAATCAGAATTAATAATAGCCATTGAAATAGGTAGATATGTGGTCTGGATTTGGTCTTATGTACTCATATAATAGGAGGGTCCTATATAACCCTCCCCCTATATATATATATATATATATATATATATAGGTGGAGGATCAAGTGAGACCATATCTCTAGGTGAGACACAATGGACTAATCTCAACCATCCCCCACTATTAATCAATGGGTATAATTTAATGGATAAAAAAATATATTAAAATATTAATTTAATCAATATAAGGGTAGTAGGGTAAAATAACATAACAAGTTAGTTACAAAAATGGAATCAAATCTATTTCTCTCTCATACATCTCCCAATTTCCCCAATCTCACGTCTCTTTCTCTCTCTCTCTCTCTCTCTCTCTCTCTCTCTCTCATTCCTCCATTAACGCAAATAAAGAAAACTGTGAAGAACTCGAAAATTACAGTTCATGCAATATTACAGAGAAATAACGAACAGTGAGTTCGAAAACTAAATATGCAACAAAACCCAACTAAATATGCAACAAAACTCAACTAAATATGCATTATCTGAAAACTATCTATGCAGCGTAAAAAAAACTAATATGTAGTACAGTATATCCAACTATACAAGACATCATAAACTATGCAACAAAATCAACTAACTATGTATTATCTAGAAATTATCTGTGCATTGTGGAATAACTAAATATGCAGTACATTATGTAACATCCCATTTTTATAATTTTCAAAAGCAACATCTCATTTTCATAACTAAATATACATTATATTGAGCCTATTTATGCAGTGTAGTATAACTACATATGCGAAAGACGTTATATTCAATTATGTCTTGTTTTTAAAAAACGATTGCCAACAAAATAACTAAATATGCATTATTTGATGTCTAATTATGCGAAAGAAAGAACTCTAACTATCTTTGTAAAATAAAAATATTTGGAAAGAAAACATGTTCCTTAAATTCCGCCACAAAATCCGGTAGTGTCAATTTCAGCCCATAAAATCCGCTGGGACCACTAATTTGAATTACAAAATTACAATCTTACCCTTAAAATCAGCGAAAATTAGAAAATAATTAAAAAAACTGAATTAATCACATCCCTTTATTTTTTAAGATTAATGGGTAAGATGAGTCCACACTGTCTCACCTAGGGAGGGTGGTCTCATTTGAACCAAATTTATATATATATATATATATATATATATATATGATTTGGTTCAAATGGGACACCCCCTTTATATGAGACGGTGGGGATTTATCCAAGCCATTGGATTGATATTTTGTATGGCTAAGATCATTCCCTTTATTTTAGGATGGTTTTTAACTGATTCAATTAAAAAAGGTCAAAGTGGTAATTTTCGAAATATTAAGTAAGGGGCGTTTAGTAATTTTGTAAAAGATAATTGATTTCTTCCTTTATTAATTCGCGCTATTTTTGGGGAGTTCAAACATCGTATCTCTGTGTATTCTCTCTCTGATATGCACGTCTCTTCACATCTTCTCCCCTCAAACACTCCATATCCTCTCAAACTCTCTTTTTCTCTCTCCGTCAACCATTGTCTAATCCTTTCAAAATCTCTTTTTTTTTCAATCACCGCCAACAACTCCCATCCGCCCTCACTCCATTTTTTTTCCATCGCCATCAACAACTCTGCCTCAATCACTCCAAGCGACCGACGGCCTCGAGCATCCACGCTTTCGATCGTCTCTCATCATGTCTTGGCTCAACCGCGACCGTCCGAAGTGGTGGAAAGTCCCTCTCTTTTCAACCGGCGACGCACCACCCCTGGCCCTTCTCCTCTTTTCGACCGATGGTAAGTTTGGTACTTAATGTTTAATTTCTTGTATTTGTAATTTTTACCTAAATGTTGAAAATATTTTTAGAATTAGTGTGTGTAGTTTCTAGGGTTCTATTTTTTTATTTTTTGGGGGAAATTCTGAAAATGTTAATTTTGAAATGAATTTTTGTTTTAGATTCTAGTATTTTCATTGTTGGGACTGTTTTTTCAATTTCTAGGGTTTTGTGAACTATTGCTATGCCATAATGTCTGTTTGGGATGAGTAATTTATTGTTGTTCTTATTCTTTTACTTGAATGTTTACAGCATGTTCTTGTGTTGTAATTCATCTTGATGTTGTAAACCTTCGTTTTTACTGGAAGCTCCTATTGGGAATCAATCGTTTTTAATATGATAATTTGTATGCACGTGGTAATCCGTATTAATTTCGAGGGGGGAGAAGGGTGTGCTTTACCCTCAAAATTCTGCATCTCACTAGAACCAAAAATATATTTTTCCATAGAAAATATGTTATTTTCTAAATTCCTTCAACATTTCATCACTTATGCAGTTATGCTCCCACTGAGAGAGGTACTTAACCTTGCATCCAAATCTAAACCTTGGATTGTTACCAGCCTCAATTTTTGAATATTGTGGCAATTGATTAATAGACAACAAAGAAGTTGACTTTGAAATGATGCCTCTTTTTTTTTGGAATTTTGGTACATAAGTAAAAGGTCTACTATGATCTTGGGCCCAAGGAATTCAAATTTTCCAACTACGACCAAAACCTTTTGGATGCTTATAAAATTGATTCCAATAACTTCAGAAATAACCACTACGTACATTCCCCCCTCTGTGAATTCGGTATATTTTCTATATTTATTATCATTCTTATCTTGCTTCACGTTTTCTTATGTGCATTTAGGCAATTTGTAGTTGTGGAGCAATTTTATGCCTTTGCCTCTGTGTATTTTATATTTTCTCTGGATGGTTTTTTGCATTTATGTTCAAGTTTTTATAGTTTATAGCTTTAATGATTCATTAGAAAATCCTGTTTGTTTGTGAAGGGGTGTCAGAATCCGTGTTATGCTAAATTATCTAGTTAGAAACATGATGCTTCTAATTTTAGATTCGTTTTTACTATCTGGTCAAACTCAGTAAAAGTTAGGTTTTTTATTTCTGGTTTTGTTCATCGTGCTTCTTTGCTAGTCTATTGAACCTTATGGGTACCTTTTGTAAATAAAAATCTGTTGTATTCTTAATTAATTTTTAGTGGTTAATTAATACATTTTTAGTCTATGAGTAATACATTTTTTGCAAAGATGCCCTTTTGTAACTACACTCTGTTCGTGCAAGTTTATAAATGTGATCATAAATATGAGATATTATTATACTGTAATCTTAAGTACATTTTAGTGTTTTATTTATACAATTATGTTGTTTTGGCGTAGTTGTTGGGATTGTGTTTTAATTTCTAGGGTTTTTTTATCTCAGGTTTTGTTCATCGTGCTTCTTTGTTAGTCTATTGAACCTTATGGGCACTTTTTGTAAATGATAATCTGTTGTATTCTTAATTATTTTTTAGTGGTTAATTAATACATTTTTAATGTTTAAGTAATACATTTTTGCAAAGATGTGTGTCTTGTGTAACTGCACTCTGTTTGCGCAAATTTATAAATATGATCAGAAATATGAGATATTATTATACTGTAATCTTAAGTACATTTTAGTGTTTTATTTATACAATTAGACTTTTTTTTTTTTTTGGTGCGGTGCATTGTTTAGTGTAGTGCATTTTTTTTGTTCTTGAGAACACTTTATTGCATAGATTGTCCTTGCATTTATGTTGAATCGAATAATGATTATTTCTTTTGTCTTCTTAATTGTAGGTGCTAATTTGTGAGTATGGCTAGAGGACAACAAAAAACGCAAGTTAATATTGGTGGTACTAGTAGTGGGGCGGGGGAAGCAAATGCTCAACCAAAGAAAAGGAAAAGGGGCAGTCGGGTTGTGAAGAAGAGTGTTAAGGATTTGTTCCCCATTTTGACTACTAGGACCACGCCCAAGGTTTTGGTTGAAGCTATGGCCTCCTTTACGGATGAACAAAAACATGTTGTTGTCGAGATGGGGTTTGAGAGCTTATTAATGTTGAGAATTTCTGAGTTTCCGGCGTCTAGTCTATTGGGTCAATCGAGAATTTCAATCCTATGAGTAGTGAATTGGTGTTGGCAAATGGGAAGTATCTTCATATTGACTGGAAGGACGTTCAGAGGGTGTTGGGGTTTCCTAACGGTCCATTGGCAATTGATAAGAAGTCAAGGTCCGAGAGTTCTCAATTGTATGAAGAATGGCCATCTTTATTTGGCAGAGAACACTACAGAATGACACCTACTGAAGTTTGTGGTAAAATGGCGGGTTGTGAGGATGGAGGGGTATGGTTTAGGAGATATTTTACCGTTTTAGTTGATCAAATTATTATTGGATCTATGCATGGTGGGTATATTAATCCATTGATTTTGAATTGTTTGGAGGACGTTAGTAACATTAGGAAGTTTAATTGGTGTCAATACACTTTGAAAACGCTTATTGAGAAGAGGATAAATTGGGGGTCATCGATTAAGAAGACTGAGTTCAACGGTCCTTTGTTGTTTCTCACGGTAATATTTTTTTTATGGCTCTTGTGTTGAGTGTGTTATTTTTATAATTTAATTTTTTTAATATCCCGATTTTTTTGAAGGTGCTTTACATGGACAGAGTCGTGGTTGGCGCTCGGGACATGCCAAGAGGAATTCCAAGTTTTTTGGGTTGGAGCACGGATAAAATAAAGGAGCGCAATTCGTTTGAGTTAAACAATGGGGGATATGGGTTTGGTTTTGTTGATGGCCCGTATGATGGTAAGAGCAGTTCCGGTTGTAATGATGCCCCGATGGATGCTCCGGCTGAGAAACATGACAATATCCAAGGTTCCAATATGCTTGATGGTGGTGTTCAGGTATTGGTCTAGTTTTGTTTATTTATGTTATTTTATAAAATGATGTTTACATTAGGGATGAGGTTTGAATTCTTCATGTATTGTGCATGTTACTAAATTAACTGTTATTTGGTTGTGCTAGTTAGTGTGATACTTTTGCGTAGTCATTGTTATCTACATTTACGCATTGCGGAAAAATATCAAAACACCACTGAGGTTGGGGCTTATTACAAATTTCTGTGTATTTTTGTGCGTGTTCGATGTATACTTAATAAATCTTTTAATGTGATAAGTAGGTTACTGTTTTGATATCACAAATACATGTGTATTTAGAGCGGAGTTCATCTTTATCTTAATAATTGTTTAGTGTGCTACTTAGTGTGATAGTTCTCGCTTAGATAATAAATATTTACAAGACATACTAATTACATCCCTAGTTAATAAATATTTACAGCATACTAATTTACATGTGTATTTAGAGCAGGTTCACTGTATTCACAATAAATTGTTTTAATTGAATTCCTGTTTCTTGCAATTGTTTACGTTTATGAAGTGATATGTAAACTAATTGTAATCTTACATGTAAATTCTTCTTTTGGATTTTTGCAGCAGTTGACATCACAGTTGGCGTCCAAGTTGTCTCGTATTGCTACGGATGTCGTGGATATTATTTCCATATTACAGAATGCACCGGATGATGTCTCTTCTGATTCAGTTTTTGGGAGGATGAGGGACGCTGCCAGGAACTTGATTTTTTTTAGTGGCAAGCGGGGGATGTGCAACGTCACGGATGGCGTGGGTGGCGGTAGTGTGATGCAAAAAGAACGAAGCTTTCTGGAATAATCCTG
The DNA here is from genome assembly GCA_016081115.2 of Rehmannia glutinosa. NCBI lineage: Eukaryota > Viridiplantae > Streptophyta > Magnoliopsida > Lamiales > Orobanchaceae > Rehmannia > Rehmannia glutinosa. The sequence goes on along the minus strand of JABTTQ020000388.1, from coordinate 358,551 downwards.
AGAACATTGCTATACTGGAGAAAATAGAAAGTGTTGTGTTGAGGAGGAACGAGTTTACGAAGACGTTTGACGGTCCAAGCTTCAGTATTGGGTTAACACAAGTTGGTGTTATGGAAGGGTGGGTTCCATAATGGAAACTTCAAGACAATATTCAAATGTTTTTTCAGAGGCACCGTTGGAACAAGAGACGGTGCCAGGCGATAAGCCCTCCGTGAGTTTGTGTTATTTTATTATTAATGTTGTAACTTGTTTTAATTGTATTAATGTTTTAGCTTGTACTAGTCTACTGTATTAATGTTTATTTGTTACTGTGTAGTTGTTTATTTTTTACTGTATGCTTATGACTTCCATATTATAATATCTTTTTTTTTTAATTTAAAGGATGATCAAGATAGGAATGATGCGGGTGGGCATGCTAAAGAGGGAAACATACATGGGAATGAAGCGTCGGCCGCTGTAAATGTTGGGAAGGAGGTTGGTAAGACCGCGTCGGCCAAAAGAAGTTGAAGAAAAGTTCTGCATTGTGGGCGCTCCGTCATTTGGTTTGTGTACTAGTTCACATGAGATAGATCCAGTTCGGATCCCGATGAAATGCAAAGCAAATGGTGGCTAAATGGATGTTTGAGAAAACAGAGAGCGGCATTTGAGTAAATTAACTTTTTCATTTTTTTCCTTTAAGTTTTACATTTGGTGACATTCATTTTTAACAATAAACTCATGTATTTATTATGACTTGTGTTAGGGAGGAGTTGGTATACAAAGTTGGTGATAGATCGCTATGGAGGAGAGAGATGGAGTCATTAAGGCATGGAGAGTATGTATCCGTAGATGTGGTTTCCGTGTGGTCGATGATTTTAAATGCGCGCGAGAGTTTGAGAAGCAAAAGCGCACCCACCAGATTTTTTGCTACGGCTTACTCCACTGTAAGATATTATTTTATTCATTTGTAAGATGCATTCTTGTATTTGGGGTTTAATAAATATTTTTTGGCGGTTTTGTAGGCGTATAGTATCGTGGTCCCCAAGTATAGGCTTGATGATAAGTCTGCGTTGGCAATTTTCTCTACAAGCTTTGATCTTGGAAGTGGGTGTTGAGACCACCGCAAAACTACAAAAATTGAGTTGGTTAGTTTAATTGTACGTGCACTAGCATCATTTTTGTGGTTGGTTTATTCATTGGTATTTTTTTTGTGCAGTTTTTCTTCCCTATATGTAAGAGTGAGCACTTATTTGTCATCGTGTTTGATATAAAGAGGAGAAACTGTCACATTTTAGACAACTCGGCTGTTGGCGGTACAACTTGCGATAAATACGAGAAAACCCCCGAGGATTTGGTTAGTATCTTTTCTTAGTAGCTTTTCTCAACTATGCAAAATTAATGTATAAAGTTCCACATATTTTGGTTAGTCCATGCAAAATGCATTATTTACTGTATAGTTAGTGCAATTTCAATGTATACATAACACATTATTACTGCAATGCCCGACATGGATAAATGCTTGGACCAGAATTAAACGCCAAAAACACACAGAAGCAATACTGAATGAATAAGCTGATTATTATTATAAGATATGTCACAAGTATATCAATATGATAGTATGGTACTAATTAATGGGCTATATATAGTTTTTTTGAACTTGGGCAGCAAGGAAATATAGCATGTCCCATTCTTGGAGGCTTCCTAGTGTGGGAATTGTTGGAAGTAATAAGTTCTGTTAAGTTCAATGAAATAATTGCAAAAAATGTTTTTGAAACTTTGAAGATTTTTTTTATTTATTAGTATTAATTTGGAGTGTGCCACAAGCTACTTTTCCTTTTAAGTACATATCATTGGAGATTTTTCTACTTTTTACGGGTTGTATGGTTTCCATTGCAAATTCACTGTACACATATTGTAGTATTACTGTGTATTTAGTGCAATTTAATGTATACATGATATATATTTTTACTCAATGTCTACTGTTCACTTGGTGTATTTTTATCTGTATATATAGTGCAAATTCACTGTACACATAATGAAGTATTTACTGCTTTACACCCATGCGTTGTTTATTGTTGATTTAATGTTATGTTTACTTGTATTTGTTGCTAGATGCGGGTTTTTTCATTATATCTTTCTTCGAGGGGTTGTGATCAGATGTCATGGTCCGTCAAAAATGCTAAATTGAGTAGGTTGTCTATGCCATGGAGGGACTCCGAGAACAAAGTTGATTGTGGGATTTTTGCAATGCACCACATGGGCGGAGGCGCAAGAGGTTGGGACTGCGGGCTAAAAAAGGGTGGTGGGAATCTAATATCTAACCTTCGCATTAAGTATTGCTACTCGATTATTAGCCAAGAGAACAATGAGCAAAGAGAAAAGAGTCTGATGGAGGCAAGAAAGTTCTGGATGGGGAAGGATGTTATGTGATTTTATCAGCCTTTTTAGGATGAACGTGTATTAACTCTATGTTACTATTTTATTTTGTCGATTCTCTTTGTTGGATTATTTATTTCCTTGGCTATTCGTGTCGAATTATCTTTGTGAATGCTACAATGGTCTAGTTAGGCGATTTTGTTGTTGGTTGTTTTTTTGTGGTCTAACTGAATATCGTTTTTGTTGGAAATGTTTAATTAATGCAGTTTAATTAATTGATATGTGTTGTGTGTGATGTTTGTTAATATGTGCCCATGATAGTCGAATGTTGTATAATTAGTATTAGAATGTTGTATAATTAGTGTATTTTTACTGTAAATCGAAAACTGAATATCGTTTTGGTGTATAATTAGTATTAGAATGCTGTATAATTAGTGTATTTTTACTGTAAATCGAAAACTAAATATCGTTTTGGTGTATAATTAGTATTAGAATGCTGTATAATTAGTGTATTTTTACTGTATAATTAGCATCAGAATGTTGTATAATTAGTGTATTCTTACTGTAGATTTAGTGTATTTTTTTTGTATAATTTTGCGGATGGTTATTTTGGAGTTTAACTGAGTATCGCTTTGTTGGAATGTTTAATTAATGCAGATTTTAATGTGTACATATTTTTAGGATGCTGGTACGTGTTATGTGTGGTTTAATTGTTAGCATGCGCCCATGTTTATCGAAGGATTTATAATTAGAATTAGAAAGCTGTATAATTCGTGTATTTTTACTGCATAATTAGTATTACAATCGAGTAAAATTTGTGCGGTTATCTTTGTATGTTTATTATTAAAATGTTGTATATTTGTGCAGTTTTACTGCATTTTTTGAGGGAAAATGATATTTTTCCAGTTTTTTTTTGGATGGGGTAGGAATGAGCATGTATATATTACGGCAAAATCAAAGCAACAATGTGTGTACACTGAATATACCTTTTTTAGATTTTAACGTAACACGATGTACATTGGTGATTTGGTTCACTGTGCGGTTAATATCGTTTCAGTGTATAATTGTCATATTTCACTGTACTATATATCATGTTTCTTTGTATATTGAATGCGATTATTTAAATGCATAAAAATATGAATAAAAAAATAAATTGTAATGAGCAGGTGCTAACATACTAACCAAACAGTAAAATGTACTAACGAAACATTATTGTTGATGCAAAGAAACATTGAAAACATACTAAAACTTGATGTATGTCTTTGTTGATTGAAAATGGTTAATATCTAATTAGGTTTTTGAACGTTTGGGGCATGTTCTACTGTTATGGGTTGTGACTTCGCCACATATACCACATCGTCTCTTCATTTTTGTGCTTGCTTTGATAGCTTTCTCCCTTTGACTTTGTATACGACTTTTCACGCGGCTCCCACTACCTTTGTTTTTTGCTTGTTGTGGTGGCAATACATTGATATCCTTTCCTGATGTTGTCCCACAATAGGTTTAAATAACTGCTTGCTTGCCAACTACGGACCTTTCATTCTCTTGTTCGAGTAGTAGTTTTTGCTTTTCTTCTGATAATAAGCGTGACAAAGATGACAATTTCTCTATATCACCTTGGGCGAGCCCAAGACAACAATGGAAATCTGACCAAAGCTTGTTGAGAGTTACACATGCTGTGTTGCCTCCATTGAATTGGTACACATCACCGTTCCTTGAAAAAGGATGAATCGATGCATTTTTCAACCAACACCTTGTTAGATATTTGGATGGAATCTTTTGTTCTCCCTTTAGCAATAACAATATATGGCGACAAAGTAGTCCGCTTCGTTCAAACATGTTGCAACTGCACTTCGACATTGACTCGTTCTTGTAACAAATGACATCATATACCCTACCAGTTTTGTCTCTTATTTTGTAAGAACATGTGTCTCAGTATTATCAATCACACCAACCATCAAAAATCAAACACGATTCTTCAATTTCTTTCTTGCGACTTAAGAACACCGCATGTGTGTACACCGATGTTGCATGCTTCTCAATCAGAATTGTATTGCATTTGGGATTTAACGTTTCACATTTGTTGCCTAATTTATCGGATTCGTGGCGTTGTGAGTCCATGGCACTTTCAAAGTGCATAAAAAATTCCACCAAACTTGCCTGAGGGTTTGTGAAGTTGCCAAACCAACTATTCGTACTTTCAGATCTTGACGTTGTCCTTATTAGACCTCCCATTGGCACGTCCCTAAAATATGCTGGTATCCATTTTTGTCTAAGATCGAACATTGTATTAAACTATGGATGCGAAGTTAACTCATACTCACGCATTACATCATGCCATTTTGTCTCGAACTCTGCTAGCTCATCGTAATCATCCCATACAACAGAATTTAGTTTCAGCCTGAAACTATTATCCTTGAGCAATCTTTGGGTGACTTTGGTGTTTACCTTCTCCATGATGTGCCACATACATAGACGATGACTGGTACTTCAGAAAACAGCTTGTATTGCATTCTTCATTGCGGGGTCTTGGTCAGTAACAATATAGCTTGGTTCTTTACCCATTGCTTCTAAGAAATTCTTGAATAGCCATATGTATGACGCTTCATCTTCCTTTATTATCAACCCATCTCCAAACGTTACACAACGCTTATGATTATCTATTCCCGTAAAAGGCGCGAACACCATCTTGTACCTGCCATTTTGCATAAATAATTTCAATTCAATAGACATTGAAATAAATATGTAGTACAGTGAAATTTCAATTATTATACAGTGAATATCACCTACCAGTACAGTATGTGAAGCCCCGATTTTTCCGAGCTATTAATTGATCCTTATTGTCGTCTATACTTTTGATCGACTATTTTACCGCGTCATTTTGACGGGTAATTATTAATAATATATACATTTTGTATTTTATTTCATTTTATTTAATTACTTGTGATCATGATCATCATTAATTCCATTCCTCATTTATGATCACTCGATTGATCACTATTACTATTTTTGTATTTATTAGTCACCTTAGAATTTTAAGAGACTATTTATTTTAGAGACTTTTACCTTATAGAATTAAGATTTTGATTTAGATTAAGTGATCGTGAGACTTACAAGTGATCAAGGCAATCACTAAATATTTTGGAGATTGATATATTTCATCTATTATCATCAAATTTGGGAAAAAAATATATATGGAATTACCATATTGCCCTCATAGTGGACGGCCATGGTGGTATTTTTGGGATAAAAATATCATCCAACTCTTGTACACCTACACCATATATTAGTCATCTTGTGTATAATTATATCATTAATTCAAACATTATACACATCATCTTATACACCAATTCTTTATTACTATTTTTCCCAACTTATTCCATTCTTCCCAACATTCTTCTTATTCCTCTCAACATTCCAATTTGACCCATACTTTGACTTGCATTTTGTCTCCATGCAAGAGACAAATTACAAGACACAATTTGAACAAAATCCTCTCCCCATCTCTCCATGAAGTGGACGGCCATATGGCCAAATTTTGTCAAAAATTCATCTCATTTTCATCTAACACAATTACTCTCTAGCAAAAATCCTCCTCCTTCTCTCTAAAAACTCCCAACTTCTCTCTATTCTTCCTTTCATTTTCTTCTTCTATACTTAGAAAAATTTTCAACATTTTCCTCCTATTCTTCACTAAAAATCGAACCATCATCATACAAGGTAAGAAATTTTAACTTCAATCCATTTTTGGATATCATATTGTTCATCTCTTCCACCTTCTTAACTTAAGTTTGAATTTGGTTTTGAGGTACAATTAGAAGACCTTGAAGAATAGAGCTTGACAACATTTTGAAGAAGGACCTCGAAGCTTGAAGAAGAAAAATAGTAGAAATTAGACTACAAGTAAAATTGAGTTCTAGACCCCTTCTTTCCTACTCTTCCTATTTTTTTCAAATTTTAACACCCCTTTTTCATTTTTGAGAAATAGGGGCTGACCTTAGGAGATTTTGGAGTTGAGCCAAGATTTCCAATTTTTGAACTTCAACTAGTCTCCAAACATCTGCTACACAAGGTAAAGTGTAGTCCTTTCATTTCCTTATTTCCTTCTTTTCTCCTTAATTTTTCTCTCATTTTTCTAACTCCAAATTTTGATATTTTCTTGACTTAGGGGCTGACCTAAGAAGCCTCATCCAAAAATTGTGAAATTATCCCTTTTATTTCACAATTTCCAAATTTAAGGTGGGTGGAAAAATATTTTCCAACTTTTAGGTGTTTTGATTAAATGCATGTAGAAAATTTGATCATGAGCCTTGAGATATATACGATCTATGTATTGCATGTCAATTTTATATATCAAATCATGAAAATTCTCAAGAGTTGCTCAAAATTATTATTTATTGAATTTTAGGTGCATGCATGTACACTTTAATGTTTTAATTGATGAATTCTTGTATGTATTGGACATGCATGTGTATGATCTTTAAAATCTATGTTTTTGATGACTCATAACCTGGAAAAGTCGAGCATAATTGATTAAATTTCAATTTTGGACTTAAAAATGCAAAATTGGAAAGTTGGTGGACTAAATTGCAAGAAAATAAAAGTTAAAGGACCCCTCTGCAAATTTCGAAATTTGGGACTGTACTCAGGTTCAAAAATGACTTTTGGACATTTTAATAAAGTTTTAAGAGTTTTAAGATAAATAAAACCAACTTTTAAAAGCCCAAGGACTAGATTATAAAATTTTGAAAGTTTAAGGGCTACTTTGCAATTTTTAAAACTGCACCAGACCTAAACTTTAAAATTTGAAAGTTTTACTCTTAAAGTACTGTGAATGACACATTTTAAATGTATTCCAAAAATCCAAGTGTTTAGGGCTTGGAAAGTAATTTTACAAAAATTGAGGGACTAATGTGTAAAATACTAAACTTGAGGACCCAAATGAAATTTCCAGGACTTATGCAGCCCATGCAGCTGGAAATACTAACTTAACTATAACTTAATTATAATTTGGACCCAAGGTTCAAATTTCATAATAATTGGACCCCTAAAAAGCCTTAAAGGCAATTATTTTAAAATGGGACAAAAATGATATTTTCAAAAGTTGAAGGACCTACACATATTTCTTTTAAAAACTGCTTTTTTCCCAATGTCCTACCAACCTTAGTGACATTTTTCAACTGGAATCACATTAAAATCCCTTCCGGTTTGTGAGTTCCGAATTTTTAAAACTTAAGGTCCGAATTGGCAATTTTTACAAATTTGGGGCCAATGTGAGATTTTTATAAAAACTCGACCTCAGAACTTTAAAAACCTGAATCTCTGGACAATTTGGAGAATTTAGGAACAGACCTAATAATTTTTCAAAGTCGGGATATTTAATTATTCAATTTTTAACCCAAAAGTGTTAGTTTTTACAAAACGGGGCTAAATTACAATTTTCCTTTTATAAAGGACCTAACTCAAATTATTTTCTCTTTTACTAAAATAGCCCTGGACCCTCTGACTTGGAGATTTAATTAAAGTATTTTATTTTCTCAAAACCCTTGACTTATCGGATCAATTTGACCGATTAATACCCGATCGCGGGCGACTTCCCGCCCTCTTTGCGATTTTGAATCTATAACGGGACTTATGTTCCACCTAATCTTTTAAGATATCGAAGATTGCTTATCCTTCCGATGATCATCTTCATCCAAATACTCCACCAACGCCATAATTGCCACTTGCGTTTTTCAAAAATTTTCCTAAAATCGCTTCCTCGAATCAATAATACTCATTGCTGGTTGGTGCTGTAATTGTAATTACTTTCCTGCCTGAGTCAACTTGGTGTGTCGAGCTCATAGTCATAATGGATACGTCGGGGATGGAACCGGGCAACTCGGCTACTATTCCACTCTTCCGACCCCATCGTCCTAATCCCGCAAATGGCGGACGGAGTTTGTCCAAGGAAGCGGGTCGTAGTATCTTGAGGTATAATCATGATTATGACGGATCCGAGCCTCGCCCGACTCACTGTGGATTTTGTCTTTGCCTACGGAGCGATAAGGTGCCGGTCTTGGACCATCTTGATTTGGGAGTTACAAGGAAGAACGAAGGAATCGCTTTCGATCCACACGATTCCGAGTTATCGGACCCGTTTTGGTTGGCGCTACAATTCCATACGAATCAAGCTTTACTGTTTTGCATTGGTTGGCGCTACAAATCCGTGACGCAACCATTATTTGCCTTGCATAGGATCGGCGTTACACTTCCGTACGCAATCTACTGTCTTGATCAATCACATAGTGCTGTGTGACCATGAACTATTTTCTTGATCGTATAAATATACTATTGTATTATTTTATCACGGACGCTTATGAATGTGTGTGAATTCATGCATCATACTCACGCGTTTTCATATAATCAAGTTTTCTCATATTAACTATATTGCGCCACACTGCGCATTACCCCACCCCATCCACCGAGATTTTTGTCTCATCCCCACTTTTTCTAACCTTAGATGAGGATTTCGTTGGAGATCTTTGAACCGGATCCGGATTGAGACCTTGTACTACGCTTGGATTTACTATTTCTTGTTGTTGATTGGACTCTTTTCTTATGTTGTTGTCGGACTTTTGTATTTCGTTCCATTCGGGTTTGTAATTGAGGGGCGTAGGACCCCTTGACTTTAAGTTGCTATTTTGTTGATTTTCGGGTTGTAATTTGGATGATGGATTGTAGACTTTAAGTTGTAACTTGTATCTCATTATTTATTTATTTGCTATTTAGACTCTGTCTCATTGGGTTCCCATTGATATTTATCTGGACTGTTTGGTTGTGGTATTTAAGTTGTGGATCGCCGTCGCGTCCCGTTTGGGGCGTGACACATTAATATTAAAATGAACTAACAATATTATTTGGAAGGATTAATAGGTCTTTCTATTTTTGTATAAATGCAATTCAAGACACAGTGGAATAAAAAATAGCCTACAGCGAAATTTTGAAATTTACACAGTACAATGCTCTTATCCAGATAGTAATGTCAAATTAAATAAACAACACCTGTTCATATTATTACACAGTTAATATCACCTACCAGTACAGTAATATTAAAATGAATTAACAATATTTTTATGGAAGGATTAATAGGTCTTTGTATTTTTTTTATAAATGCCATTCAAAACACGGTGGAATAAAAATATCCTACACAGCAAAATTTTGTTATTTACACAGTAAAATGCTCGTATCCAGACAGTAATGTCAAAGCAAATAAACAACACCTGTTCGTATTGTACGTAGCATCAAACGAAACGACGTCACCAAATACGCCATAATTCCGCACTGATGTCTGGTCTGCCCAAAATAGTCGGGTTAGCTGATCATTCTCATCGACATCATAATTGAATGCCATTCCTGGACTTATTTCTTTTTTCCTCAAGCACTTATCTATTACCAACTGCGCATCTGCACCACATATGTAGGCCTGCAAGTCTCTCCTAAAGTTTTTGAAGTCTATTTGAAGTGCTCCGACATTGGAGTACCCTCCCACCATCTCTTTAAACACCCTGAGGGTTTTAGCAGTACCAACATTTGCCTTTGTGCAATTCAAGATGAACTGTTGGTGCCCAAAATTAAGACTCCTGTTTACCTTCATAAATTGTCTGTATGGTTCTGATCTCAGAGAATGAGTATGCCGCTCTTCAAAGTATTTTATCTTGTAGGAATTTGGTGTTGCGTATTGAAATATACACCTTGCATTGCACCCCACACGACTTGACGACCTTGTACGTGATGTTGAACTCCTATGCGGATCATCTTCTTCATTGGAACCAATTGGAGGTGAAACCTTACTATTTTTGAACCCTTCTCGGTTGCATACTATATATTGGACATGAATGTCCTTATTTCTGAACCTTCTTGTTGTACTTGTTCGAATGTCGAATCCCACTATATGAGCCATATTCCCTAATGATGGAAATTCCATTCCTATGCGCGGTATTTTGTCTTGTTCAACTATTGGGATCCAATACTTTGTTAAACCAGGCGAAATCTCTAGTCTTTCTCTAGTGTAACCTGCATTGTCTAAATCAATAAACAATTAATTAGTTTTCTGAAGCAAAACACCTATACATAAGGAATATCAGTTTATTGATTTAGATAGTAAACTGTACACTAATAGACAATAAACTGTACACTAAAATACATCATAATAGGCAGTTATAACATTGGTTAAAAGTATCATAGAAGAGCAATCTATTTTTCGTAGTATCATGGGACGTGTGCTATGGTTTTAGAAAACAATTTAATAATTACATACATACACCCCATTATATATAAATATACAGTAAATTATATTTTAAAGATTTCATTAATGTATATATACAGTAAACACACATTACACGTACATTAAAATACAACTACACATACAGTGTTTCGCTAATAAATTTCGTTCGAGCATCTTGGAAGGTGTTCTAGTTTTTACAAGCAAACATATATGTAATACAATATATACAACAAATCAGTTCTAAATAAACACTAATGTTATACTATTTATACTGTTAAATTTCAAAGTAACGTTGTTTCTCATGTTTCTTTATAGACAAACAACAGAAGGATGGAGGGGCAATATTTTTCCCGGAATTACAATTACATAAAATTTAAAAAACATAAACAGTGTATAGAGATAAATATATATTCACCTTGTTGTACGTCGGAATCGTTAATATTGTCTTCCATCGCCGGCACCGATTTTGTTTTCTTCTGTTATGGGGTATGCACATCACTCTCTATTGATTTTTTGCAGTCATCTATGGTTATATTGTGGAAGAAGACAGACGTTTTTTTGGGGGGGATATTGTTGAAGAAGACACACGTTTTTTTGGGTGGGGATATTGGTTGTGATTTGGAAAGATTGTGAATCCATTTCTTTCCGCTTATCTATTCCTATAAATTAGGAACGGTTCCACTACATTGATTTGTTATTTTCTCAAATTGTCTATTGTGCCCTTATTGCCTATATTTAATAATTGTTAAATTAATATTAGCCATTAAATCTGAACCATTAATTGTAATATTTTCAATGGCTTGGATAAATCCCCACCGTCTCATATAAGGGGAGATGTCCCATTTGAACCTTCCCCTATATATATATATATATATATATATATAGGTATTGGATCATATGTGGCAAGCCCCTTAATATGTGGCAGTGTGGACAGATCTAGACCACTAACATGTTTAATCCAAAGGCCTGATTTTTTTCCATTTTTTTTTAATAAAATCGAAACCAGCCCATTGAAGGGCAAATTAGGCAATTTACAATTTGTGTGAAACATTTAAAATGGTAACTGCAAACATTGTTCCTATTTTTAGGGATTCAATCACCAAATAAGTCTCCCGCTTTTGTGCCCGTTTTTTTCTCACAACATTCTCAAAGATTTCGTCCACCCCCACAAAACCCACTATCACACGTTTCACTTTGTTCATCTCTCTCAAAATTACTTCTCCCAAACCGCCGGCCACAACATTTCTTCTCTGGAAAAATCGACCCACAAACCGTCGGTCACAACACTTCTTCTCTGAAAAAAGCGACCCAGAGGGAGTCATCAGTGCACGGGCGCAATTTTTTTGGGCATAAACCCTCCAAAACGTTTCTGCAAATCTTCACAGAGGTATGCCCTGATTCCATTCTTTCGATTTATTTTGGGGGTGGACGAAGATAACAGTGCAAGGTCTTTTTTTCCCTACATCGACTACATGTTTTATACCATTTGAAGAGGTTTTGTTATGGGTTTTCTTTAGTTTTTGTGTGACCTAGTTCAATTTCATATATATATTTTTTTAATTTTCTAGGGTTCTTGCAATCAATTTTTCTACACACGTCCTTTTATGCATTTTGGGTATATGAAATTACAGCAATGAATGTATTTGACTGCAATACATATAGTATAAGTTTATGACAAAATGATATACACATAGATAACGAATTGTATAATCCATCCGTTAATTTGTGCTTTTTCATTCATATTTTTGGTGTAATCTTACGCAAGCATGACATTTTTCTTTGTGCTTTTGGTATATACATAACCAATTTGATGTGCATATTTTTGCATAATGTATGAAGTGTGTGTTTTTTCATTCATATTTTGGTGTTTTGTTTGTTAATTTTGGTGTATATATACATAGGGTATTGTGGTTTTTGCACTAGTATGGTGAACTGTGCATAGGGGTAATGTGGTTCAGGTACTACTGTGCATCTTTTTGCACAATGTATGAAGTTTGTTTTTTTCATTCATATTTTGGTATTTTGTTTGTTAATTTTGGTCTATATATACATAGGTTATTGTGGTTTTTGCGCTAGTATGGTGAATCGTGTGCATGGGGTATTGTGGTTCGAGAATACAATATGCCATTTCGAAAAGCATGGCTTATTATGTGCTTGGTTGGTAATCTTGTGTTTATGGCATAACTATGAATATGGGGTAGGTTCACTGTGTGTTAGTACTACATGCATATCCATTTACTAACTTTGGTAGTATTATCTTGTATTTTTCATTAAATAAGAGGAAATAATATTTCAAAAGGCCCAATGATCAAGTTCTGTGCCTCAAGACTCTATAATTTCATGGATTCTCTATCACAATTCTATATGGAATAACATTTTCCTTCATGAAAATAACTTGAAAGTTCAAAAAAACTTAATATTGGTCCAATAGATAATATTTTCTCTCGAATTTAATTTGAAATAAAGAACCAATTAAACTCACCAAAAAGTTATGGTTTGAAATCAGAGATGCATATTTTTGTAGAATGCATGAAGTTTGTGTTTTTTCATTCAACTTTGGTGTTTTGTTTATTAAGTTTGGTGTATATATACATAGGTTATTGTTTTTTTTGCACTAGTATGGTGAACGGTGCATAGGGTATTGTGGTTTTTTTTTGTTTTTTAACAGTGTTTTTGCACAATGTATGAATTTTGTGTTTTTGTGCCCTGCCATTTTCTCCATTTTCGTATTATGTACGTAATGTGATGTTATTTGTCTTTTCTAAATTCCAGGTTAAATGGCAAGAGGTAATAGGAAGAGACCTGCTTCCCCAGTCCCAAGCGAGGGTCCGAGTGACGTTAACCCCAGGAGAAAGAGCGCTAAATCTGTGATCAAAGCTTCGTTGCCCAAACTCAGGACCAGATCGGTCCCTAATGTTTTATCCGGCGCATTGGTTCAGCTCAATAATCACCAGACAAGAGCTGTTGTTGAAATGGGATTCGGGAGCTTGCTGGGGATAAACATTGAAGAACTCCCGGGAGATTTATCTATTGGTTGGTGGATAACTTCAACTCTCTTAGATGTGAGTTGATTACTCACGACGGGAGGTCAATTCGTGTTGGTGAAAAGGATGCCGAGCATGTTTTGGGGTTCCCTAGAGGTGGAATTAGAGTCCAGAAAAAAACAAAATCCGAAACAAGCCAAGCATATGTTGAATGGCAGTCCCAGTTTGAGCCTAATCCGGATGATTAATATTCAATTACGGCAGCCGAGGTGTCCAAAAAGATGTTGGAGGACGTGGAAGGTGGTATATGGTTCAGGAAGAACTTTATTGCGTTGGTGGATGCGCAAATTATCGGGAATATGCAGGGTGGATACGTAAACGCGATTGTAATGAAAAGCTTGGAGAATGTCGACAACATTCCGAAAATGAACTGGTGCGAGCACACCTTGATGACATTGCTAGAGAGCAAAGAGAGATGGACGTCAACAAAGAAGAAGAGTTTTAACGGCCCCTCATTTTTTTGATTGTAAGTACATATCAATTATGTTCGAACTTAATCAAAATCAACAAATAATTAACCTTTTTTTGTATCACGGGGTTTATACATGGACCGAGTTGTATTGTCCATTCGTGCCTTCCCAAGGGTGGTCCCATGTGTGCGTTAAACTTAAACACCGAAAATATCCGAGATAGGAATAACGACGAAATGAAGCGCGTGCGATATGGGCTTGGATTGATTGCCCAATTGATGAGGTCGCCCACTGGTTCGCACAATACACAAAGACACGCCACCGTCAATTAATCTTGTTGTTATGCAGCCACATGGGGAGCAAAACATTCCCCGTGTGGCCCCGACATTCGTTCTTTGGTGGTGTGCAGTGCAATTCCTTTTTCGATTTTAGTTTTTTTCATTTTATACATGGAGAGGTAGGTTTATGGGATAGGTTATCATGACGTTTTAATATTTAGAGTAATCTTGTATGGTCTTGTTTGGCATAATATGACAACAAAGGTGCATAATATCGATTATTAAACGGTATATTGATTAACTAATTAATTTTTGGGTTTTAGTTTCATAACATCTGGTTCCGATTTTTGTTTTTGCAAATGGTATAAAATTAGTGATGATAGGTGTTCGAATAGTTACATTTTGGCATCATATTAGTCTCCAATATACTGTTTGTAATAGGGAAGGCAACAAACAAACATAGTATGTGGTAGTTGTACGGGACATGTTATAATGCTAGTTTTTAATATTCAGTGTAATGTACCATTTTGTTTGGTATAACATGACAACAAAGGTGCATAATATTAGTTGTTAAATGGTATGTTGATTAACTAATCAATTTTTTGTTCTAGTCCATAAAAGTTGTCATGATTTTTGGATTTGAAAAATGGTATAAAAGTAGTGAAAGATAAATGTTCAGATAGATACAATTTGGCATCATATTAATCCCAAATACATATCATGCACAATTTTTTACTGTCTTAATTATTTTGATAGTTATTTTTTAAGCTCAAAGATTCATTGAAATGAGTATGAAACATTTGACAAATACTTATGCTTTTTTGGTGCGGGTATATTGTTGGGAGTGTTAAAGCCAGGTCGGCAACTGCCGAATCGAAGTTATGGATATCCTTGCACTGCTTGACAATGTACCAAGGGAGTTGGCTTCGAACCCCGATTTTGGGAAAATTCAAGAATCTAGGAAGTTCATATGTTTTCCCGGGACAAGTCAGGGGAAGACACCGTGTCGGGGGACACTATTGTCGGCCGAATCGCGCAGATGAACGCGTTCAGAGTAACCCAAAAACATAGCCGCTCTTGAGAAGGTTGAAGAGGCTACACATCGCCGAGAGGAGTTCGAAAAGTATCCGAGGATATGCCGAATTTCGTTGGGTTGACGCAGGATCCCAATGTTGCGAATTGGGATGACGTTCTTGAGACATCACGTCAATACTCATAGGAACACCCGGTGGGAGCCGCATGAAGAGGGTGTAAGAATACTCACTTTTTAGTTTGTAATATTTACGGTACTGTATCATTTTGTTTGGTATAACATGAGAACAAAGGTGCATAATATTAGCTATTAAATGGTATATTGATTAACTTATTAATTTTTTTGTTTTAGTTCATAAAAGCTGTCATGATTTTCTTGTTTGCAAAATGGTATAACTGTAGTGAAAGATAAATGTTCAGATAGTTACAATTTGGCATATTTTGTATTGGTTACATGTGTGTGGTAGATTTGACACTCTTTTTTTATTATTCACGGGTTTTTGTCAGGGACATGTTGGCGTGGGTCAAGGTGTTGAAGGGCAGGAGGATGTGATTGGGGTTGGCACAGGTGACGATGTCGTGGGGGCTGAGGAGCCGGTGGAAGGATATGCGACCGAGCAGCGGATCACTGCAGCTACTCAAACGCGTAAGAGCACTAGGAAGCGCGAAAGCAGTCAAGTTGTCTTCTCCATTCCGTTTGAGACGGGTCGACTTCGCCCAGAAGATGAATAAGATCCACAATGCCGTGTCGAAGTGGGTTTTTGACAACGCTGGCGCTACAAGGTTAAGCATTTCTTTAATATGTGGTTTCCAACAAGATTTCTCTATAATCTTTTTTTATTATTAATTGTGTTTATTTTTTTTTCGTTCAATGTACACAGAACAAATGTTTTATTTAGGATGGGAGACAATGTCTTGACGAGAGAAGATTTGGAGACCCTGAGGCCTGGGGAGTACATTTCTGGAAACGTCATTGACGTGTGGGCCAAAATGTTGAACGAAATGGAGAAATCAAGGGATGCCAATTCCCCCAGGGTTTTTCTCGACGAATTTGGTGACGGTATGACCCATCTTTTTAATTGTGGTGTTGAACACCATCACGCCTATTTATTTACATTACCACGCATAATTAACTGCAGGGGTGTTTTGGATAATGATTCTAGATGTGTTCTTGAATATTTGTCATTGAGTTTAGTGGGGACTAGTAATTGCCATTCAATTTTTATTAATGTGAAGCTAATTTATTACATTTTGGCATACATAAAATTATGGAATGTCGTAATATTTTATAAGCATTGATGTCGTACGTGTCTTTGTGTGGAATTTGTTAAAAATATTTTTTAACGACATACAGTTATACTCTATTGCGTCTATCGCACAAGAATTGACGGAAGAAAGAAGGTGGGCGCTATTTTCGGAAGCTTTTGACCTGGAGATTGTGGACCCAACTCCAGCGAATCTGCAGGCCATTGAGATGGTATAACCTTTGTAGAATATATACGTCGTGTTTGTTGTTCCTATCTAAATTTTAACGAGTATACATTTTCTTGCTACCTAGTTCTTCTTCCCTATTATAAGCGGATGGCACTTGATCGTGATTTGCGTCAACATAAAGAAGAAGTATTGTCACATTTTAGACAAACTCTTGGATGGTGGTACCGATTCATGACAAATACGCAGGATGCCCGAGAAATTGGTAAAACACATTTACATTTTTAATTTTCCTGTATATTTTTGTTCTTACACGTGGATAATATATGGTGATAGAATACTATTAACTTTGTATACGAGATAGAAATTACTTGATATATGGTTAGTTTAATTTTTACATTTTTAAATTGGCATGTTATTTTGATGAAAACATAGATATGAATTGGTGCACACATACGTTTTGTGTGGTGTACAATTAGTAGTAGTATAACATACAGACGGACATGATTGAAACCTGTTTGCTATTTATTTTGGTTGTCTTAGTTGATGGTAAGATTTATTGATTTGGTGATTTAATTCTTTTTTTCATTTTTCATCTTGTAGTTGGAGCTATTTTCTAGATACCTCCAAGCACGTGGGTGCCACCGATCACCAATGTTGAAAAATGTCGCCCAATAAGACTCGCCATGATGTGGAGGGTGGCGGAAAACACAGTCGACTGTGGGATCTATGCCATGAGTCACATGGAGACCTACATGGGGGGACCATTGAAGAAATTGAACTGTGGATTTGACAAGGCCGACGCCTCGGAGTTTGCACATTTGAGGACGCTGTACTGCCACGAAATCCTGATGCATGACTTGAACCAAGAGAAGAACAAGGTGCTTGGTTTGGCCAAAAAGTTTGTTAGGGGAAAGTAATTGGTTTATCGATTGAGGAGTTCATTTAGACGGAGCTTCTAAGTACACTTTATTTATTACTTCAGAGTAGAACCTTTTTTTTCACCCCGTGCATTTCTATCAACATTATGTGTTACATATTTATGAACAATATTCAAGCAAACATGTTTCCGTGTGTTATGCGTATTGTTAGTGTGTAAAAAGTGCACATTTCGTTAATATGCAAAATATGTTCCTTCTTGCTTTGGTATATGCACGTTCATAAGCAATATCTTTGGTTTTTTCCAGTTTTTGAAGATGTTTTTAACGAATCACGTGTATGCACAATACCTAAGCAGTTTGTGTTCAGGTACTAGTATTGCTTTTTATTTTTTGGAACTTCATGTAAGAAATGTATTACTGAATGTTACACTAATCACGAAATGACAGGCAAATGTGTACCAAAAATAATAGATGAAGATACTAAAATATAATTATTTAAACATCATTATATATTGAGTATAAACCACCAAAGTATTGATATATATACACCACAATAATCCCCAAATTCACTATATTTTTCGATTTCTTGTTGAAGTACTACAAGTATTTTTACTCAGTCGAAGTCATCCTAAGCAGTTTGTGTTCAGGTTACACGGAATGTTTTTAAGTAATAGTCAGAATGACTAAAAAACGATGTAAGATTACAATACAAATGGCATTCAGTTATAATGCAAATGACATTCAATTAGAATATAAACGATGTTTAATTTAACAAAAACCAACATTCAGACAACCGCGTTGTGACTGGGCGAAATTTGGAAATGACTTAGAAAGTGTAGTCAGAATGACTAAAAAAACGATGTAAGATTACAATACAAATGGCATTCATTATAATGCAAATGACATTCAATTATAATATAAATGATGTTTAATTTAACAAAAACCAACATTCAGACAACCGCGTTGTTACTGGGCGAAATTTGGAAATGACTGAGAAAGTGTATTTGAATTATGTAGGTTGATCGGGACATGTTCGACTATTACGAGATGCAATTTTTCCACATGTGCCATACTTCCTCTTCAGTTTCGTGCTTGCACGGATTGCCTTCTCCCTTTGGCTTTGTAGCCCCCGCTTTTAATCCGCCTATCACGCTTTTGTTACGAGCTTTATTGCGGTGGCAATACTGAGATCTCCAATTGAGAAGTAGAGCCGCAATAATTCTCAAATAGTTCTTCAACGCCCCCGTCAAGCCGTCCGTATTTTTCGTGGCCTAACTTGTTCTTATGTTCAGACAATAAGCGTGCTAAGTCAGCCAATTTTTCCACTTTACCATTTGCGAGTCGTATGCAGTTGTGGAAGGTGGACCACAATTCATTTAGGGTTGTGGTTGCTTCTTGCCGTTGAATTCTGCATTGGCGCTTGTTGTTGACGGATGTATGGATGATAGCCTCATCCATCGATTAGGCACGTATTTCCTGGGAATATGATTGAGGTCCTTGAATACAACGAAAATGTGTTGACACAAAATACCGTGCATTTCAAACATTTTGCAAATCGCACATTGCAAATCTCTTCCTTGCAAGAATGTACTTTGAATTCATCATCAAATTCGTCCTTTATTGAGTAGGAACATGTACTACCATCAGACCGGGCCACCATGTGCACTGAACATTTGTAACACGCATTTGCAATCTCCAGGCTTATTTTCTTGAAAACAGCAGGCGTGTACAATGTTGAAGCATGTTTCTCAATCCCCAATGGTGTTTGGCAATGAGGAACAAGAGTGTCACTGTCGTTGTTTAGTTTGTGTACGGCGTGTCGTTGCGACTCCATTGCGCTATCAAAATGCATGAAGAACTCGACCAAATTTACTTGTGGATTCGTATAACCGCCAAACCAACTGTTTGTGCTCTCAGACCGTGATGTAGTACGCATCAAACCTCCCATGGGAACATCCCGAAAATAAGCGAGGGATCCAAATCTCTCGGATTTCAAACATTTTAGTAAACCACGATGATTTTCTAGTTCGAAATCTTTCATAATGTAATGCCATAAATTTTCAAACTCATCGGGTTCATGTTTTTCATCCCAAACCGCTGCGTTAAGACGGCGCAAGAAATCCTCATTCTTGAACAATGCGTGCCCCACTTTTGTGCTAACTTTTTCCATTATGTGCCACATGCATAAGCGGTGTCTTCTTTGTCTTAAAAACTACCTGAAACGCGTTCTTCATCGCCGGATCCTGATCGGTCACAATGTAGTACGGTTCCTTGCCCATGGTATCCAAAAATTGTCTGAATAACCACACATATGATTCCTCATCCTCCTTCAATAGCAATCCACAACAAAATGTTACACACCGCTGATGGTTGTCAATGCCCGTGAATGGCACAAACACCATTTTGTACCTGTGCCAGAATGTTTTTGTAGATACATCATTATTGCATTAAATGTACACCATGTAATGCATCAATAACTACCAAAAGTATTTTATGTGTATACTACAATCATTAAATGCAGAGTACATTCTTTCAAACAGGTTTAAGCAGAAAGTTAATTAAAAAATTCACAATTACTACTCTATTTGAACACATACATATTTATATATTTATACCACAATAGTACTATTTCTTTCACTTATTATAAGAATACATTCGTCCATACATGCCAAATGCATACCAAAAAAGCTTACATGTTTGTGTTGTAAGTAGCATCGAATGATACAACGTCCCCGAACATTGTGTAATTTCTCACTGAAATAGGGTCCGCCCAGAAAAGTCTTGTTAATTGGTCTTGTTCGTCAACGACATAACTGAAGGCCATTCCTGGACATGTCTCCTTTTTTTTCAAGTACGGTCTATTATTAATCGTAAATGCGCACCACTCGTATGTATGCCGTTAAATCTCTCTTGAAATTCTTGAAATCGATTAGCAACGCCCCACTTGAGAAAAACCACCAACCATTTCTCCGTACAGTGGTGTGTCTTTGAACTCGCCGATGTTGGCCTTCGAACAATTGAAGATGAATTGTTTGTGCCCAAAATTCAAATTCCGATTCACCTTAAGAAAATGTCTGCAAGATTCTGAATTGAATGAATGTATGTGGCGCTCTTCGAAATTTTTTATTGCATATGCACCGTTCGTTGTGTATTCTAGTATGCAGTGGGCGTTGCATCCACAGCGGTTTGACACTCTTGTTCGTCGTTTGGTGTGTGAATTGCTTGCTTCGACACCTACCATAGACGATGTTTGTTTGTGACCTTCCCTGTTACAAACAATATATTGGAGACGGATCTCTTTGTTCCTAAATTTCCTTGACGTGCTTATTCGTATGTCAAAGCCGCATTGTTCACCATACTCCCTATAAAACTCCACACCCTTGTCCAAACTCCCAAAATGCATGCCCACCCGCGGTATTTTATCTTGTTCAACCTCAGGTATCCAATATTTGGTGTTTCCGGGTGATATTACCAGACGCTCTCGTATTTCGACGTGCTGGATTGTTTCATCACTACTATCTGTACACACATGTACACAAAAAATAAGTGAAAGTGTTACAATCATGTCACCAATTTTCGGGCAAATATATACCAAAATGAAACGTTGGTATACTATTATTCAACTATTTGAACACCATTATTGTTCACAATCTAAATCACCAAAGTATTCGCATATATACACCATAATATGTTGCAAAAACACAAGTTTATCGAATATTGTATACAACTATACGTTTTAATGTATCGCTTCAAATAAACATTCTAACACATAATATCACATTTTAAATTAACACAATAATATACATATCTATACACGAAAAATTGCTTTACAGTCACATATATTGCACTACTTGTATACAACGATTTCACATAAAACATTCATAATTACCCCAAACAAATACAACATATAATGCATGCTTACATGTACACATCATCAATATAAGTGTATACCAACCTAATGTATAATGTATACGCTTCTGTATATATATTTACATTAACACAAACATCAATTATGATTCCACGTTCCGTTACAAAAACACCAACAGGATGAATAAGGATATTGCGCGATTTTTCCGAAAAAAACACACATACCAGGGAAAAAAGCGCCTGAAACACAGTTCTCATTATGTTTGTCCGCCAAATATTCTTCATGTTGTCCATCGTCGATCTCATCGCCCATTTTTCAAGGTTTTTGTGATCTTTTTTCCTGACTGTAGCTTTTATTTCTGTGTTTTTTTGACGTCAAGCTCGTTATTTTTGCTGAAGAATTCTGGATGGATGAACAATGGAGAAGATGACAGGGAAACGTTTCTTTTTGGTTGCCAAATTAAAGAGTATTCTGTTATGGTAAGATTGCAATCAAAAATGATCCCTTGATTTTAGGTGGTTCATTATGGTATTAAATCAGGCGATTTTAGTGGATTACTGAAATGCCCTTTTCGAATTAAAAATAATTAAAATATGGTGTTTTGCAAGACCAATCTAGACCATTGATTGTTTCGGATGTAGGGATGGGATCTGTCCACACTGCCACATGGTAAGAGGCTGCCACATGAGATCCCATCCCTATATATATATATATATATATATACACACACAAGTGTGTATATTTATATATTTACACTGTCAAAATTGATGAATACATCCACTTATTAAATATTCCCTCCGCCCACTTTTTAAAATGTAACATAATTAATAAATACACCCCCATAATTTCAAATTTACCCTTGCACTATTTCCCCACCCCCCCACCCCCCAAAAAAAAATACTAAAGGATAGGTCCCTTATAAGACGGTCGCACGGCACGACAAATTGCACTTTTAGAGTAAAAAGTGATATTTTTAGTATAAAATGTATGTTAGTGTAAAAAGATACTTTGTATGAATACACTTAATTTTAGTGTATTCTGACAATGTATCACTTTTTACACTATAAGTAGCACATGTCGCACCATGCGGCCATCTTACACAAGTTTTTGTCAATACTAAATACACCCACAAGTAAATGTGTGAAAATTTACTATGCTAGTAACGATGGCTCGAGACTTGGTCATCTACCGGAGAAGAAGACTGGTGATGGAGGATGAGAGCGATGATGTGCACCACAGTACCACCATCAGTTTCGGTCTTAGTTAAGTAGAATTTAATGGATAATTGTTAGGTAATTTTTGGGTAATTTTGTACGTATGTTGACTGATTACTTTGGGAAAGACGACGACAAAAGACACAATGGTACAAAAATCCCTATGTGGCACGATGACACGATGAATTTTTTGCCATCGTGCCTTGTGGCACAATGAGACGATGGATGATGAATTTTTCGTCATCATGTCACATAGCACGATGGCACGATAGTGGCACGATGATTGATAAATTTTTGGCCATCGTGACACGTTGGCACGGTGAATTTTTTGCCATAGCGTGTGATCGTGTCAAATGTCACACTACTATCATCCGGCGGTATTTTTCAACTTGAGAATTTGAGAAATAACATACTTTAAGATGTAAATGAAGAATATACTTTCATTATTTGGGGATAAGAATTCTTTGTTGTCTATATCTACAATAATTTGAGTGTTGAAAAAATTTAGGGTTTATAGAAAAAGTTTCAACTTCATTCAAGATTAAGAAGAATTTGGGTGAAGGATGTTGGTGTATTTAGAACTTATTTTTTAAGTAAGGGTAATATAGTCTTTTAAGTGAATGACATTTTTGCAACTATACGGAGAGTGAGTGTATTCATCAATTTTGGGGGTCTGAATAGTATCACCCTATTTATAATAGAGTATAAGAAATGTATGCACCACGACGAATGAAAAACTTTTGTATTTTGAAATGTTTAGCCATCTCCAACCCATTGTACCAAAATTGGTGCATGGTGTTTTGGTGTAATTTTGTTAAAGGGTGGCGCTATTGGCACCCCCTTTTTTGATGAGTACACCCACCTTCTAAGTACACCATCCCCCACTTTTTCAAATATGACCCAATTGATGAGTTCACCCCCTATTTTTTCCAATTTTACCCTTGGTCTTATTTTCCCCCAAAATACACCCTCCAACCTTTTCACCTCCCCACTTTCTCAATCTAAAACAAAAAATACACCCACCACCTCTGAAAACTGTTCTATTCGAGGGCAATGGTTCGTGAAATCCAAACATACCAGAGAAGAAGGATGGTTCTTCCCGATGATGATGACGACTTCGTGGATGGTGCACCACCATCCACAACAGGCCGAGACGCTGACGACACATACGATCCACTGACCAAACCCCGCCGACCGTCGAAAACGACAATGAGGTAATAACTAAACTTTGCCTTAAAATAACTTGTATTTTTGTAGTTTGGGTGTGCTATTGTTATATATTTAGTTGTATGGGTATGGGTTGAAGATGGGTGTAGTTATGGCGCCATTTCGACTGTAAAATTTGAAATGTGGAACTTTGAAGAAGACGAAATGGCACGATCGATGAAGCCCTAGGTGGCACGATCGACTGTACGATCGTGCCACCTAGGCACGATGGTAGTTCATCGACCGTGCCACTATCGTGCCTTTGGGGGCACGATGGCTTAATTCATCGATCGTGCCACCATCGTGCCTTTGGGGCACGATGGCTTAGTTCATCGACCGTGCCACCATCATGCCTCTTTGGCACGATGGCTTTATTAGTGGCACGGTCAATGAATAAGCCATCGTGCCAAGGTAGCTGTCAACTTTTTTTAGGTTTCTCTATGTGATTTGTTGATAGTGGTTGATTTCTAATTGTGATTTTTTACTATTTTTCATAGTGGGCTTGGAAGAGGCCGAACTTTATGTCAATAAAGCCGAAGATCAATTTGTATAGCAGGTTGTCAATTCTTGACAACTTAGACATTGAGTTGCATGATTGTGGGGATTATGTGTACGAGGAGTTTCAGAAATCTTGTTTTGGTTTTGTTTTAAGGATGGACAACCTTGCGGTTAGTTGTAATGCCGCCCTTCATGCCGTTATTGAGAAAGAGGTTGTTAAGAAAGACGCGAGGGATGAATTTTGGTTTCGGATTGGAAACCGTTTGATTCGGTTCTCCAAATATGAGTATGCTTTGATTACTAGGCTATCCTTTGCCCCCACCACATTTGATCCTAACACCAAGCACGTTCCGCCTCCAAATGGATTGTATGATAGATACTACTGTGGTGTTAAGGTGTCGATGGATGATCTACTATTGCATTTTACAGGCGGTGCATTCCGTGATGATCCATCTGATGAGTTGAAGGTGGCGAAGTTGTTGGTTGCATATTTTTTGCTATTCGCGTGGGATCCAAGGTCCACAGTCATTGAGGATTCGTGGTGGACTTTGGTTGATGACGTTGATCAGTGGGAGTCTTTCTGCTGGGGGAAGTACTCGTTCTAGATTTTATGCCACTACCTTTCACAATTACCCACCGTGCCCAAGAGTAATTTCCATATTTACGGATTTGTTTGGGCTTTCTTGGTAAGTGATATTAATGTAATTTACATCTTATAATTTACATTTAGTACAAACATACATCTTATAATTTAACTATTTTTATTGTTCTTCTTAGATATGGGCGTACGAGGCCATACCCAATCTGGGGGATTCATGTGGGTTTCCAGCCTCAGACATTGCTATTCCACGCTGCACACGGTGGAAGTTTCCGAAGTCCTCCGTGAATCTGCATGGCTTTCTTGACCGTCAGGTACACAATGTAATTTGTGTTTTTCAAATTTTAACTTATTGTAATAATTAATTAATTACTGATTTTGTTCTTGCAATTTTGTAGATTGATACGCACCGGACCTTGACTGCGAGGGACAATGAGCTTCCTTATCTATTTCATGTCAATCTCGAGCTCCGATCTGGTGTTGTTTATGTTCATCGGGATAACCCGATCGGGAAGAAGAAGTCCACGACGCCTATTACTCCTCAAGCTTCAAAGTGTCGACGCACCACATCTTCAGTCCATGTCACAAATGAGTTGACTTCATTGATGGATGACGATGATCCCCTTGATGCGGATCCATATATTGAGATGGGTGATTATGATCGTCCAGCCCCTGAAGGCGTTGTTCCAGATGGTCCTCCACACACCTCCACACCATTTGTAGCTGCCGATCGAGCGCTATTAGAAGAATTGGTGCGGCAGAAGGTGGAGGCCATTGTGCCGACTTTGGTTGAGAGTGTCGTTGAGGCCTTGGTCCTGCGTTTAGTACGGCGGGAGGTTGAGGCGTTGGTTGGATTTGGTCGGATCGGATGCGGCAGACGTTTACGCGTGGTGCGGCGGAGGTTCCACCTTCGTGCGGCGGATCGTGCGGTTTGGTCCGAGGAAGCACGTATACGCTGTATGGTACCGCCTATCGTGCGGAAGGAGGTCGAAGAGTACTTGTATATCCCGCCATTGCGTCTGATATGTATCTGCTCAGGTGCGCATTTATTTATTTTTCCTGTTAAACATTTAGAATAGAATATCTTTTGAATTCTGTTATTTAATGAAGTTTTCTTCATTGTACAGGATTCTAGTCCCCCACGGTGGTGGGCCAGCAGACTACTCCTCCTCCACTGTCGGTACCGCAGGGGGCTGCGCTGGATCTATCCCCTACAGATGTACGGACACCGACTGGGAGTTCACCGCCCACATCTGGAGGGGATGATATGTTCATTCGTGTTGTGAGGGCACGAGTGCCGTCTAGGTACCTTCGTAGCCCTTTCATGGCACACGAGCGTCGTAAGGAGGATGCCACACACGCTGAGTATATGTGGTTCTTAGATAGTGATGAGACGTAAGTTAAATCAATATATGAATTCAAATACACTATTGTTGTTTTGTGATTTTAACACGAGTTTTCTGTGTCAGCCGCAATGTTGGATACGCGCTTTGCACATTTGGCAGTAGTTTCTTTTAGGATATCGAGTCGCTCACCTTTGATTTGGATTCTATGGTAAGTGGTAACACAATGTTAATGTTTTTTTTTCTTTCATTTCCAGGGTGTTATTTGTTCATGTTCATTGACAATTGACCTTATTGTTTGATTGTTACAGCAAAT
Organism: Rehmannia glutinosa; assembly: GCA_016081115.2. Lineage (NCBI taxonomy): Eukaryota > Viridiplantae > Streptophyta > Magnoliopsida > Lamiales > Orobanchaceae > Rehmannia > Rehmannia glutinosa. The sequence continues at coordinate 331,811 of JABTTQ020000388.1, read as the reverse complement.
TGATGCGTACTTAGCTGTACTACATTGCAAGCCTGAGTTGGCTGGTGTAGTGGTCCATCCCCAAGTGCGAGATCGTATGGGATTGCTTGACACACAGTTCGCTATAAGTTTCATGTATTTCTTAGATAGATAGTCCATAATGTGTCATTTGTAGGTCCCAAGGGGTGTAAGTGTAAGGTTTAGAAGGGGGGGTTGAATAAACCTTACCAAATTTTCGATTTAGTCCTTTTAAATCTACGAGTTGATACTACAGTTGTGTCCTTGATGGGCAATTTAGTCACTCAATAGAGTTAATCACTCAACAAACTCAATTGAATTTGTTGATGGAATAACTTTTGTTAGCTCTAAATTAACTTGACGTGGTTTTGTTTTTCATTGGAAGACTTAACACCCTTAAGTTTGATTAAGTAAGAGTTTAGTGCTTGGTTTAGTACTTATAATTTATCAAGTGGATAGCAAATTTATCAAATGAGATATAAGCAATTAAAATTGCAAGAATTAAAGTCTTTGAAATGTAAATGACACAATGAAATTTTTATAGAGGTTCGAAGATGGGGTAATTCTTCTACTCCTCTCTTCTCCAACTCTGGAGGAATCCACTAGGTAATGATCGGTTTACAAAGTGGTAATAGATCCGATATATAAGTCTTGATCACACGGCCGACTTGATCCTTTGGGACTCGATCAGGAGACGCCTTGATCACTCAAATGGCTTCTCGTCGACTCGGCTTCTTCATAGGGCATTTGCCTTGCTACTACAACTCACTTGCTCAAGCTCTTTGGATTTGATCACGAAGCCCTCCAAAAGCTTAAGACTTGCTCAACCTTGAACCTTCCTACAATCCTTCCGGAATGTAGACCCCTTGTTTTCGATAACTTCCTCTTCAACGATTGAAGTTATCTTTCCTTCACAGGTGAGTGTTGGATTGATGTTCTTCGTAATGTAGGCTTGAGGATTGAGAATATTTCAGTTTTTCTAATATGCTTGTATATCTCACATATGTGTCATCTATGTATATTTTTCTCAAACAAACTCCTCGGCCTTTTATAGTGAACTTTCAAAAATTTGCCCGTTGAAGAGATAGGCTTATTTTTGAAAGTCACTTGCATCGTTGGCTTGTCTTGTTGCGATTCTTGGAATTGCCATTTCCTCGTATGAATTGTTCTTTCACCTTTTTCGAGTTCGACACGGTGTAGTGCTTCCCATTGGTTCATTCCTTTTGCACGCTTACGGGGTGAGCACTTCGAGAAAAGTGGTATGGAGATATTACTTGTTTAAGTAATTCTCTTGATTTACTCTGGCAACGGATCTTTCTGATTATCTCGACTTGACTGCATTTCCTTGCTTTCCCCAGGTGACTTAGAGTCGACTTCCAATCATGGATGATTCTTGTCACTTCAACTTGAGACTTGGCTTTTCTTGAGTTGACTTGACGATGCTCCACTCAATCGCGCATCTCATGTTTGCTTCTTGGCGTAGAGTTCCCATCCACTCTTCTTTGCCATACTCAAATTTGTCTCGCGAGAGTCTTCCTTCAAGTCTTGATTGTGTTCTTGCATATTAGGCGTAGGCGACTTAACTCGACTTGGCGGCTATTTATTACAATGCATTATACATTAAGAATTGGGGTGCCAACTTTCTATTCTAAGTTTTACATGGCATTCATCAAAATCTAAACAATAAATTCCTAACAATTTCCCCCCTTTTTGATGATGCCAAAACTTAAACCACACAAAAATGCAAATAACAAACATACATACATATAGTGTATTGACATAGAATGTATCTTGCAGAATCAATCTTTTTATTGATCATATCATTCTTGTACTTAACACAATGTTTACAAGGTGTATCGGAGCATATAATTGTCTTCACAAAAAAAAAACATAAAAATTTATAGCTTTATTACTGGAAGACTTACATTGTATGTATTTACATAATAAAATACACGAAGGGTTGGGCAAACAACACTTCACCTCCTCATTTGTCTCCTTCTTTCATCTTGTTCGATCTTCTTCTCTTCTTCTCTTTTTCTCGTAAATCAAGTTGCCTTCTTTTTCTTTTCATATGCCTTCACTGGCGACTTCATCTTTTCTTATTCCTTCCTGTCTCTCCCCCGCCATACCGAGTTTGTCTCTTGTTTTCTTCTTCTATTCTTTTTGCATACTCGGCGTTAGTTTTAACCACTTTCAAATTTACCACTTGGTCAAGCCCAGTGATGATCCCTCCTTTCTTTCCTGGATCTCGTATTCAATATTCTTGGCGAGAGGCCTGGTCAAAAGCTTCCTCCACTCACTCGCTTCTTCCTCTACTCTACCTGCGGGAGTATCTTTGTCTTGGGGTCTTCTTCTTTCGGTGAGTGACCAGTGAGTGATGGTAGTCTGCTGCTGTCGAACTTCTTCACATAATGTGAGACCACTTTTCCCGATACAAGTCCCAAGCTTGAGCCATAGACATATTTGCAAAATATCCCCAGTTCGAGCGTTTTAAATTCATCAATCGACCGTGGCTCTGTCCCGAGGCATCGAAATGGCATAAGTGTCTGTCTCTTTGGAATGCCTCCGTGTTCTTTCAAGATGTTCATGACCGGGCATCCATTCTTCCTTCCACTTCCTTCATCCCCTTTCAATTGTTTTCTCTTTTCGACCATAGATACAGTGTTGGGTGGCGAGTCACGAGGGAGTTTCTTTGCTTATAATGTCGGTTGTGACAGGACCCTGTTGAGGGTTTGTGCAATCATCAAGGTCATATCTTTTGATCCTTCCCCCTCGGCCATTTTCCTTTCTTTTGTTTCAAATTTTCTTGGTGATTTTCCCTTCTCAAATTTGCTCCTTTCTTTTAAACTTGATTTTCTTTGCTTTAAGGTATTCCTCTTCCCCCTTTTTGGCATCATCAAAGGATAGAGGAACCCCGAGGGAACATCTTTGGCTAGCATGAAGTCGAACTGCGGATAGTCGAGGATTACGCTTCAAGTCTGCTGCGTTGTAAGCGACGAATTCGGATCGAGTAGCGTTGGACTCTGCTGAAATCGGCTTCATCTCGGCCATGAGAAGGCTGAATTTTCTAGTCATGTGTTCTTCCAAACGACGTAGATCATTAAATATTTTGCTCACGCGGTAACTTTATCTCGGCGATATGAGCTTCATGCATGTGCTCAATATGTTCTCTCACGTTTTTGCATCGGCATTTTCGGCTCTCCCACTAGCGACTTGTTGAACAATGTCTGAAGTATCTCACTTGTTCCACACGCATTGTTTCTTCTTTGTTGCCACCATTCCCTTATCTGGTATCATTTATGCCTCTCAAGTCGTTTGTAAGGGTGGCATCTCTGTTGTCGATCGCATATCCAAGAGGCACGATGCCTCTCCATCCGTTCAACCTCGACCAAATAGTGCCTTGAACACTTCTCGAACTTGGTGATTCTTACATTGCGGTGATGGCCATGCGGCGTCAAAATCATAATCACCGGAACAATGGTGTCGATGGAAGAAGCAGGAGGCTGGTTTGTGATAGCGTGCTTGTTCGTTTCGACTCTTCGTGGAGTTACGTATCTCCGGTGAAAAAAGGAAAGATTCTACAAAAGATTCATCGCCGCCAGCCAGCGGATACGTTCGATGATGAGCGGTGCGCGTGAAGTTCTTTTGGGAATCGATCTGCTTTGCGGCTTGAGGAGCTTGCGCGTGGTCTCTTGTTGGTGGGTCTTGTTGTGAAGTGGACCCGCTTGCCGAGCCTCAATTGTCTCAACAACCGTTGGTCTCAAATGATTTTTCCATTTTGAGTGGCGGTCCTCGGCCTTATCGAGCGTCATCGGACGATGATGAGATTTCCATTGGTGGCTCATCATCAAAGTTAAAAGTTTGTGAGTAGTCTTGGGATCACACTTGCTCGTGCTTGGAACATCATGGTGAGTCTTTTGGATTTGTACACGGGGATGACTCGAACTTTTCTTCTTCGCCCCGATCCTTAAATGTGACATCGGGATTATCACGGGAATCATGAAGTGCGCTTATCTCCTTCTCGGATGGGTCGATGATAGCGGGAGGGATGTTCTCTACTTGACTTCTTTACCCCTAAGTCTCAACCTCCGTGGGCCTTGATCTTCCGGCTCTCTGCGGCGAGGCTTTGGTCTCCCTTTCGACGATGTCACTGGTCTTAGGGTCTTCTGCGGTGGCATCCATTGGAGTCTCAACCCCATGGATTGCACTTTCATCGCCAGTGTTAACTCCCGGGCGTTCCATCTGTGCCTCGGCCTCGGCGGCGTCATTACTTAACCCAGAGCGGTTGGCACCTCGGTGAGACGGTCTCAATTATGCGAGCTTCGTTGATAACAACTTGTTGTTCTTCTACTTCGCCTCCTTGATTCGTTGTGGAGTCATCTGCGACATCCTCCGACCTAGGCTGCGGTGGAGGAGTTTCCCCCTCATTTGGCGCGCACCCGGTGAGTGACTTGGAATAGGTCACTCGTCGTCTCCAAGCTCCCTTTGTTTCGATTGATTGTTCGGTAGTTGGGGCGGTGGTAACACACCTTCAATAGGGGTTGGCTCGGCCGGGGTCCCCACTATCCCGTTTCATCGCCGTTCCTTATTGCCTTCCCGTGAGTGAGTGGGGAAGTGGTAGCGGCAACAACGATGGCGATTTCTTTGAACCACTCCCATTGGATCAATTTCGGTGTGTTTCGGAGGACTCTCCTGGTCCTCCATCAATCTTTGCTCGTGAAGGATTCTTGATTCGTGCAATGCTTCTTGCATTTGCAACTCTTACGTGGCGACAACATTCTCGGATCCTCATCACTGTCAGAAGACATCAAGGAGAGGATGTATGTGTTACGTAGTGCGGAGATAGGGCGGATCTTGCCTTCTCACGTGCCTCGGCCCCGGCTTGCTTTTCTCTCTCCTTTTCCTTGTAGATCTGCGGGATGTCTAAGCGATTGTCTTCATCAAGTCTTTGGGGGCACGAGATTTTTAGTCCAAGGAAGTTTAGCGATTCCTCTTCTTCTTCTATAAACTCGGGCCGTTGGAACTGTTCCCTTGACTTACTCACTTCCATTTCCTCCACTCACGCAGACGATTTTGGATGTGCGGGTAAGGTGGAGATAGGATCATTACATCACTATCCGCTCTGGCCGGTTCTTCTTGTGCTTGTTTGTGTGAACTACAGTGTGTCTTGAGTTTCCTCTGTGATCGCTTTCAACGAGACTTGTTGGTTTCATCAACTACATCTGGAGACTCTCTTCTCCCGGTAGTCTCCCGTATTTGCGCTAGGTGAGTAAGCGACTCAGTTGGTTTCTCCGATTGGGCTGCTTGATGATTCTTCTTCGTCTCTAGTTTGTACCGAGAGGGATTTACGTTCGAGACGGTGTCCTCTCGAGTCTTGGCGGGTGGGGCGTCTTTGGTGTCTTTTTCGGAAGCGGGCCGTCGTGGCTTCTCGGTTCTCCTTTTTTTGACGATCGGAGAAGGTATTTGTGAGTCCTTCTCGACCGGCTGCTGAGAGCGGGGAGACTCGGGCTGCGAGCGAGGCATGTTTGGTTTTCTTTCTTTGCGGGGCGTGATCTTCTTAGCACTGCGGGCGACTTTTCTTCTTGGTTGGAGAGGAAACAAGCGTATCTTTGAGTCGGTGATTCCCCCTCAGTGTGTCGACTCTCTTGGCGTAAGCTCTCTTACGTGCGCCCGAGAGAGGTTTGCTCGAACATCCTCTTGTTAACATGGAATGTCTTCCCATGTCTAAGAGAAACTCATTTCACTTCCATTAGCCGCCAATCACTAAGCCATATCACAGGGATCCTCCAAATGTGCCATCTTCTTTGAAGGATTTGTTCCCACGTTACGGCGAAGTCTGCTTTGTAGACAAACTCGGCCCGGTTTATCTTCTTTTCTTCGATGATTGAAGCCATTACAATCGGCTTTGCCTTTGACATGATTGGTCAAAGCCAAACCAAACTTGATGTCGATACATTTGGCAACTATGTCCAATGACTTGTGGTAATCCTCCTTGGATCTCTTGTTTGTCTTTGTATACACTATTTTATCAAAAAAGTCGAGACTTGCTATTTCTTTCCAAGCATCGACCAGGTTTACATCGGCCGTTAATCTCGATGCTCCCTGGCAACGGTAGTGAGCGGTGGTCGGCGAAATCCTTGGGCGAGATAGTCATTGCTTTCCGTGAGCAGATGACTTGATTCCTTCATCGTGAATCTCGGCATTCACGTAGAATTGTGCGACCTCCTCCACATAGGTCATCGGATATTCTCACCGTTAGAAATGGTTTTGAATAGGACGTTTCTAACTTTTCAGATTTTCTTCACTAGGGAGTCGTCGGACCCCTGTTTCATCATTCGTCGAAATCCACCGTAGAGCGGTGTGAATTTGCTTTCCTAACTTGGTAAAGTCATAAGTTGGTGCCATTTTTCGAGGATTATATCAAAGAAAAACTCGAAATTGATTTGAAGATAGATAGGGTTTCGAGAGAATTTTTGCCTTTGCTTTTGAGAGAAAGAGATGAAACAGTTTTAGAAGTGTGAGAAGAAAGCGGACGAAAATGGTTTAAATATGGTTTATGAAAGGGCGTGCGGGTGGTTTTGAAATGTGATCGAAATCAACGGCTTGGATTTTGCACGCCTTATTTAGCATTTCATGTCTCGTATTTAATGCGGCAGCATTTATATCAATCATAAGCTTGGTGTGCGACTTTATGTCTGTACACATCATCATTGTCTTTGGCGTATTTCATAAAACATTCCCGCTTAGTCAAAGCGATAGCGTTTTTGTCACTTTGCTCATAAGTTATTCAAAACATCCCTTAGCGATTTAACTCTACTTCTCACATTCTCTTAGTGACTCGGCTATCACCGACTTCGGTGTAAATGTCTTTCCGTCTGGTGATTCTTGGTGATTTACATTTTTTTCTACTCTTTTTCACCCTTTTACATTCCATTTCTCTTCTTTGATTAAATGCAGTGTCGGCTCAAATTAACCCCAACTCATGTTTGAGTTCTTCAAATCTTGACTCACATAATGGTTTTGTGAAGATGTCGGCTAGTTGTTTATCGGTTGAAATATATTCCAGGATGATATCCTTCTTTTCAACATGATCTCTTATGAAGTGATATCGACATCAATATGCTTTGTTCTTGAATGCAACACGAGGATTTTGAGTAATTGCAATTGCACTTGTGTTATCACACATGATTGGAATTTCTTTTTCTTCAACTTCATAGTCTCTCAATTTCTTTGTCTCATCCATAGGACTTGGGCCTGACAATTTGTTGCCGCGACTATGTATTACTTTCAGTTTGTAGAGGTGGCTATTGAGTTTTGCTTCTTGCTAAACCAGGAAATTAGCTTTGTTTCCTAGCATTTGACATGTGCATGAAGTGCTCTTCTTGTCCACTCTGCATCGACATAGTCGAGAATCTGAATAGCCATTAGCTTGAATCCACTTCCTTTGGATACCATAGGCTCTTCTTGGCTTCCTTCAAGTATCTCAATATTCTCTTAGGCTGCTTTGTCATATGGCTCTCTTTTGGAGCGATTGAAATCTTGCACATACACCTCAAAGACATAGGTGATGTCGACCTGCTTCTTTGTGAGATAGAGCAATGATCGATAAGTGCTCTTTATCTTGTTTGATCTCTGAGGCTTGCCATCTGCATCCATGTCCATTTTGGTGATGTGTTCATTGGTATTTTCACGAGAAGACTTCTCTTCCATACCAAATTTTTCATTAAATCTCTGGTGTATTTTGTCGACTTATGAAGGTTCCATCCTTGTTTTCGTTTCACTTGGAGTCGAGGAAGAATATCGACTCTCCCATCATGCTCATTTCAAATTTACTTTGCATGAGGTTTGAAAACTTTTCACACAGACTCTTTGTTTGTGGATCAAAGATGATGTCATCAACATATATTTGAACAAGTAGAATACTCTTCTTGTCTTGAATTCACGAAAAGTGTTCTATCTACTTTTCCTTTTGTGAATCCATTTTCGATTAGGAATTGTGACAAGGTATCATACCATGCTCTGGGTGCCTGCTTCAATCCATACGGGGCTTTCTTGAGTTTGTATACCTTATCTCCAAGTCTTCTGTTCAAATCCTGGAGGTTGTTCAACATACACTTCTTCTTCCAATAAACCATTTAGGAATGCACTTTTTACATCCATCGATATACAATGAAATTCTTGTGAGTGCATAGGCAAGAAACATCCTTATAGCTTCCAATCTTGCTACGAGGGCAAATGTTTCATCAAAATCTATCCTTCTTCTTGGCAATATCCTTTGGCTACTAGTCTTGCTTTGTTTCTTACCACAGAACCTTCCTCGTTCATCTTTTTTTTCAACACCCATTTGGTTCCAATAACATTTTTGATGTATGGGTCTTTGCACTAATTCTCACACTTTATTTCTTTCAAACTGATTCAACTCTTCTTGCATAGCTTGAATCGAATGTGTCATCCAATGCTTGTGACACGTCTTTGGGCTCTATTTGCGAGATGAAGCAAGTGAACATAGCTTCTTGTTGAGTTACGGATCTTGTTTTGACACCTTCTTTTATATCTCCAATTACAAGTTACGGTGGATGATCTCTCGGCCATCTTACATCAGGTTGGAGTGAGTTAGCTAGATTGATCGACTTGCGGTACATGTCGTGTGGTCGACTCTCTCGTAATCACTTAAGTTTGCAAATTTTCAGTGTTTTTGAGATTCAGACTATCTCATCTTCTTCGAATTGATAATTCCGGCTTCAGCTTGACATAGGGACTCTTACGTATGGTTGGATGATTCGAACTTATCGATTGACTCTTCAATGTCTTCTCCATTTACATTTAGCTCATCGAATACTACATGAATGGATTCTTCGTAACCATAGTTCTTTTGTTGAGTATCTGTAGGCTTTGCTTTCACCGGTGAGTATCTAAGAAGATGCCTTCATCGACTTTAGCATCAAAAGCCTTTAGATTGTCTTTGCCATTGTTGTGGATGAAGCATTTACATCGAAATATCTAAAATATGCAACATTTGGTTTTCTTCTGTCCCGGATCTCATAGGGAGTCTTTGTCAGCTGTCTGTTTATCATACATCTGTTTTGAGTGTAGCAAGTTTGTGTTGATTGCTTGACCCAAAATATTTTTGGTAACCTGCTTGACTAACATGGTCCTTCTTTGCTTTTTTTGAGAGTTAATTTCTTCTTTCGCAATTCCATTCTGTTTGTGGAGTCCTTGCTGGCGATAGTTCATGACCAATACCATTCTCAATACAATCGAGTTATTATTCCATTGACAAACTCGGTTCCTCTGTCTAATCTTATTTTGATAATGGTTTGACTCTTCTCGTTTTTGAATCCTCTTCATCAATTTGTGGTAGTTTTTGTAGAGTTTCTTTCTTCTTACACATGAATATTGTCCATGTATATCTTGAGTAGTCATCTACTACCACCAAGGTGTATTTCTTTCCACTTATGTTGGCTGGTTCCACTTTGGGCGAAATAGATCCATATGAAGTAGATGCAATATTCTTGTTGAGGATGGGCATGTCTTTTCTTTGAATGACGACTTGATTTGTTTTCCCTTCGACATCGTCACATATACTCTCCTTTTTGTATCTTGAGTCACGGTAGTCCTTCCACAAGATGACTTCTTGCCACTTGTTAATTGTTTTGAAATTCAGGTGTGACTCGGCTTTTTGTGCCCACGACTTGACTTGAATTTGTGCTCTTTGCTAGTAGGCAGTCTTGGGTGTTGCGGTTGACCAATCCACTACATACATATTTTTTACGTCTACATCCTTGCGGACAACTTCATTTGATTCAATATCTTTGATTTGGCATATTCCCATGTTGAATCAACGTTGTAACCCTTGTCACGCGAGTTGGTGATGCTTAGCGAGTTAAAGTTGAGTCCTTCAACATATGCAACGTCTGTGATTTCTAATCCATTCCTCTTGATAGATCCAATGCCTCTTATTTCGCCAGGAGCTTCATTTCCTCCAAATATGACTTTTTCTCCTTTAACTTCCTTGAATTTTGACAGATTTTCTTATTTCATGTCATATGTCCGGAATACCACTATCCATGTACCAGGTTCCTTGGCACTTTCATTTGTTCCTTGAACACGCAATCAAGGAAATTAAGTTTTAGGTACCCATACTTGTGCGGGTCTGAGGGGTTAAATTGTAAGATGATCCAGCAGAACTTATAGCCAAATGATTTGACTCTAAGGGGTTGCCATCTATCGATGCCATAATCATAATTAATCCTGGCAAATTGCTTGGGGATTCTAGGTTAAATACAATTTGTCTCTTTTGTCGTATGCTGCGTATGTGTTTTAGCAATTGCCTTTCTTGGGTAATTGTGGTGTCTTTGAGTGTAGTGCCTAGGTGCATATGTGTCTTTGATGAAAGCTCTTATACTTTTGGAATGGCCTTTCTTGAGTTCAAGGCCTTTGCCATTTGGGCTTATATTCCATAAGTCTATCTTTGATAGTTCACATTATTCCAATCGACTTGCTTGGATATTTTCTACCATTCCCATCATATGTATTTCTTTTATGGATTTTAAGGATTTTTGGTAGCTCTGTTTCTTCTTTCTGAGTATTTTGTTTGGAGTTTCTTTGAGGACTCGGCTGAATCTCTTCTCACCGTATCCTTTCGGCCTGCACTCAATTTTTTCCTTTTCCTTGGTAACCAAGGCCGGTTTGCTTGTTATTGTGCTTTGGAGTGAATGTGTGTGCAACATTTAGAGTTTTGGATTTTTCGGACTCTTCATGACTTGAAGATCCTCTTTCCAAAATTACTTTTGAGGTTTGACATAGCACGAGAGGAGTTAAATCTAAGCTTTGTCTTGTCTCCACATTCTCTTTGACTCATGATAAGATCATCCAATGATTTAGATGCCTTAGTGAATGAGGCATAACACTCTTGAGGTCATTCTCCCTCTTTTCTATAGCGACAATCTCTGCTATTAATTTAGCATTTTCGGCCTTTAAACTTTCATTTTCATCGACTATTTGACTTAGAGTACTCGGCTCCTTAGTCGACTTTGAGTTTGACTTTTGAGTAAATTTGTTTTTTCCTCATTCAATAGTGTGTGTGAGGATTTAATGTGTTCAAAGTCTTTCATCATTTTGCCTAATGAATCATAAAGATCGATGGGTGATGAAGTGTGTGTGTCATCACTATCACTAGTGTTTGAGTTTGTTGAGTTAGATTGTACCTCATCTTCTTGATCGGGTTGATCTTGTTCTTTGCCATCAAGCGGATCGGGGCTTCTTCTTCGAGTCACTTGAGTAGTCGGCTTCACTTTCTCGAATCACCGTCTCTCTTGACTTGGTTGTTTCGGCCGATCTCTGCGCCATCATTGCCTTTTTCCTTTCTTGTCTTCTTTCTCTCTGAAGACCTTTCTTTCTTCATCCCTGTATTTGTTGACTACGGGATATGGGCCGATCAATGGCATAGTGACCTGGTTGTCTGATTCGGCATAGATATTCAACCTTTTGATCGACTCTTTCCATTCTTGGATTGTCGGCCCTTTGATACTCAACTTTTTGATGATCTGTTCTCTTGGTTGGCTGTCATCCCTTGATTTGGAGGGAGCCGAGTGTCTTCGGAAGATTCACCCTTTCTCTCTTGTAGTTCTTATTAAAGAACTTGTTAAATCTTTTAACCATCAGGGGCTATTTCTTCGGGTCAATTTCTTCTTTGACCTCGGCTCTCTTCCCATCTTTAACAATTAGAAGCTGTTTTGGGTGCAGTTTGTCTCTTCCTGGTCTTTTCTTCTCGGCTCAAACTCGTAGGCTTTGAGGTGCGAGAGAATAACTCATGGTTGGATGTCTTTGATAGGTCCATGGAATGTCTCGGTGCCATGACCTTCATTTCCCATTCAGGTTGGAAGACTTTTTAGGATCTTCATACACATTTCCTTCTGTGTATATTCATTTCCAAGTGCGAGACAGACTCATTTGTGATTTACGTGAACCGGCGTCTAGTTGATCCGGGTTCTCTCCTGAGATCATTTTGAAGTTCTCAAATTTACGTACGGACCACTAATAATTTGTTTTCTTTGATTTGCTCACGAGCCTTCACAAATCAATATCGACTTGTCCCAGTTTCTTTAGCCGTTTTGCATGATTTGACTTTGTTGAACATGGCTTTGTCGAGTTTTGTAGAGGATGTCCTTGGCTACATTGTCCAGTTATATCTTTTTCTGTCATCATTTGTCCACTCGATTCTTGGTTTTTCAACCATGGTAGTCTAGGAAAACATCTTCTTCTCCTTGGTTGCAACTCTTAAATGCAATTTGTGTTCACCTTTAAGATTTGCGAGAGGCCCATCTTCTATCACTATCCACATCTCATCATGTAATCTTTGATAGATGAGCACTGCATACAAATTTTCCAATCATCAAATTCTTCAATAGTGAACATAGGGATGCGTGTCAAATTTGCTTCCATGATAATAACTTTTAATGATAAAGAAGAGTTTTGAAAGTCTAAGTACTAAAGCGGACTTTGAAAAGTTTGGAGATCTAGTTCGATAACCGTGCGGAGGGTTCAATGAACCAACCGCTCGATACCACTTGTAGGTCCCAGGGTGTAAGTGTAAGGTTTAGAAGGGGGGTTGAATAAACCTTGCAAATTTTCGATTTAGTCCTTTTAAATCTCTGTTGATCTTACTACAATTTTGTGTCCTTGATGGACAATCAATTTAGTCACTCGAAAAGTAGAGTTAATCACTCAACAAACTCAATCGAGGTCCCAATTTGTTGATGGAATAACTTCAAAATTTGTTAGCTCTAAATTAACTTGGCGTTGTGGTTTTGTTTTTATTGGAAGACTTAACACCCTTAAGTTTGATTAAGTAAGAGTTTAGTGCTTGGTTTAGTACTTATAATTTATCAAGTGGATAGCAAATTTATCGTGAGATATAAGCGATTAAAATTGCAAGAATTAAAGTCTTTGAAATGTAAATGACACAATGAAATTTTTATAGAGGTTCGAAGATGGGGTAATTCTTCTACTCCTCTCTTCTCCAACTCTGGAGGAATCCACTAGGTAATGATCGGTTTAAAAAGTGGTAGCATCCGGATACAAGTCTTGATCACACAGCCGACTTGATCCTTTGGGACTCGATCACGAGACGCCTTGATCACTCGGTGGCTTCTCGTGCGACTCGGCTTCTTCACAGGCGTTGCCTTGCTTCTACTCACTCACTTGCTCAAGCTCTTTGGATTTGATCACGAAGCCCTCCAAAAGCTTAAGACTTGGCTCAACGCTTGAACCTTCCTACAATCCTTCCCGAATGTAGACCCTTGTTTTTGATAACTTCCTCTTCAAGCGATTGAAGTTATCTTTCCTTCACAGGTGAGTGTTGGATTGATGTTCTTCGTAATGTAGGCTTGAGGATTGAGAATATTTCATTTTTCTAATATGCTTGTATATCTCACATATGTGTCATCTATGTATATTTTTTCTCAAACAAACTCCTCGGCCTTTTATAGTGAACTTTCAAAAATTTGCCCGTTGAAGAGATAGGCTTATTTTTGAAAGTCACTTTGCGATCGTTGGCTTGTCTTGTTGCGATTCTTGGAATTGCCATTTCCTCGTATGAATTGTTCTTTCACCTTTTGAGTTCGACACGGTGTAGTGCTTCCCATTCGTTCATTCCTTTTGCACGCTTAAATTTGAGCATTTTGAGAAAAGTGGTATGGAGATATTACTTGTTTAAGTAATTCTCTTGATTTACGTCTTTGGATCTTTTCTGATTATCTCGACTTGACATTTCCTTGCTTTCCCCAGGTGACTTAGAGTCGACTTCCAATCATGGATGATTCTTACATCACTTCAACTTGAGACTTGGCTTTTCATGAGTTGACTTGGTGATGCTCCACTGTGCATCTCACCGCTTTCTTCCCGATAGAGTTCCCATCCACTCTTCTTTGCCATACTCGGTTGTCTCGCGGCGAGTCTTCCTTCAAGTCTTGATTGTCTTCTTGCATATTAGGGCGTAGTTGACTTAACTCGGCTTGCGACTCTATTTATTACAATGCATTATACAACAAGAATTGGGGTGCCAACTTTCTATTCTAAGTTTTACATGGCATTCATCAAAATCTAAACAATAAATTCCTAACATCATTTATTTTGTTTCGGTAAATTCGTATTTTCACTAACAAATATGTTTTCATTATGCAGTTTGATCTAGGCAAAGTATGGACCGATCTACATGGAGAGAACCCACCGCATGCAGAGTTTGACGGGACCCAGCCAGAGGTCATACCAGCTGACCTTCTGGCGCCGTTGGTGGAGTACGCCCATGGTGAACGGCCTCTTTGGGGTGGGGTGCATCCATGGAGTTCGTTGGACCACGTAAGAACTATCTCTTTTCGGTATAAATTAATTAACTAATTATATTTTTGTTCATACTCCCTAATTTCTAATCGATTTTTTGCAGGTTATTTTTATCCACAACATCAACAATCATTGGATTGTGGTGAGGATAGCACTGAAGGAAAACAAGATTTGGATTTATGACTCCAACATCCATAGGCTACCGCGTGAGGTCAGTCTTGACCGGCGTGCGGCTCTCTATCCGTTTGCGCGTATTGTTCCAGTTTTGCTACGGCAAATTGGTTTCTACCAGGAGCGTCCGGAGTTGACTCCTCATGAGAATTGTTGGATTGTCAAGATTGTTGGTCCAACGAAGAATTACAAACAAAGTGATAGTCATAGTTGTGGACCATTTGCGTTGAGGAGGGTGGAGAGTTTTCTTATAAATGCATTTGACCCGACGCTTAACACAAAGGAGTATATAAAAACTGTGTATCCTCGGCATTTAGCATTTACGGAGTATAAATTTAGCACTGATGCATCGACTTGGACCCCTCCCCTTGATTTAGGTTGTGGGTATTTAGTTGAAATTGTGTATATTGTGGGTATTTAGTTGGAATTGTATATATTTTGTATATTTAGTTTTTATATAATATGTTTTGGTTTAACTTGAATGACTTGGTATGATTTGGGAATGATTTGGATGATTTGGTTGTTGATTAACTCTCTGGTATAAGTGAATTTTGGGTCGCATGCTGAGTCTGCTGTCAATGTGGCACAATGGCACGATCGCCATTTTTGTCGATCGTGCCATATTTGAGGCACGATGACACGATCGCCATTTTTGTCGATCATGCCTTATGTGGAACGATCGATAAAATTTGACAGGATCATGATCTTATCTTTCGTTCCATATATTATATGGGTCCTGCATTAAATGTTGAAAGTATGTAACATATTCAATTGGGTCCATCCATTAAATGGACTTGTTAGTTGGGGACAGACAATCTTTCCATTCAGAGTAAGATTTATGTTACTTATATAACATGGGTCCATTCATTAAATGGTGAAAATAAGTAACATATTGACTGAGTCCTTTCATTAAATGGTGAAAATAAGTTACATATTACACATGGGTCCATGCAATAAATGGTGAAAATAAGTTACATTAAACATGGGTCCATGCATTACACTTATAAATACATGCGTATGTTCAAATGTAGATAATAAAATTGCATTAAATTCAATGCAAGTATAGACACCATACCTCGTAGTGACATAAATACAACTGATTTGTATTTATGTAAGACTATTTTTGCTCTTCTCAAAGAATGTTTGATTGCATTGTGTGATGTCTCGAGGAGGGTGTGAATATGTTCCCAATATGTCTCGAAATTACCCGACTAGATGCAAGTGGTGTCTTTTCAATCTTTGCATGGTGACTCTACCTACTATAATGATTTTCCAAACACTATTATATTAATTTTTAGGGTTGTATATGATATAACATAAACGCAATGATGAGCACAATAAAGTGAATTACCTATTTGTTGTGGTGTTAACGAAATGCATGACATTATTCGTCCAGCGGACACAAATCTTTCTTTATACGGCCCCATCCATTTGCTACATTACATATTGTACGGCAATTTGGATAATCACAAAATTAAAATTTGCAATCTCTAGTTAAGTCATAAAATGATTGCTCGATGTCTGCGATGACCAATAAATTACAATAGAGGTTAAAAGATTCTCACTTCTCTTTCGTGGCCAATATTTTTGCGGTTTGCCAAAATGTTCCTACTAATGTGCCACCGAAGCGGAGAAAATGTCTCAAGTGGGAAATGTCATCTCTATTGCATTCATTAGAGCCAATTCTCTATCAATAATAATCACAGTTGGCAGAGAAGATGGGTCCATCAATGATTTTAAGACTGAGCAAGCCCATATGTAATTATCTTCCCGCTCGTACTCCATATAAGCAACTGCAATACAAAATATCATATGTATCAACGTCACACCAACAATCTCCAACAAAGGTAACTTGTACCTATTAGTTTTGTACGTGCAATCCATAAAATTGACACTTGGAAAAGCACGCAATAACTCAACGCTTGTAGGGTGAGCAAAGAATATATCCTTCACGGTGTTACTCGTCTCGCAACATCTATGAGGATAGAAATATCCATGCTCCTTCAATTTAAGCATAAGTTGTTGCACTTGAGATCGACCCTCACGCTCGACAACTCTATTCTTCATACGGGCATTGTAGATAGTCCTTATGGTGGACTTATTATCTTGAAACTTATTTTGTAGCACAAACAAAATGTCCTTCGACCGAGTATTGCCATGTGACATATCCAACACATATTCTTCCTCACTTCTTGATAATCGACCGGCATAAGAGTGACCCTCCAAATATTGTGCAATTGGATGATTATGCACACCACATTCAACATTTAGTGACCATTCTCCTTCAATTGTTACTTGCCGACCCCTCAAACGAAATGGGAAACCACATTTCTTTGTTCCAGATTCTCTCTTAGAGACTTTGTTTTCAACTTTCTTAGCATCATTTTGTTCGACATCTCTAGTCTTTTTTGAATCACGGTAATGCCCACTACGTTCACAAGACAAAAATATCCGAGTCTTTTCTTTCCTTGACCACTTTGTCCGACCTACTTATTACAATAACCATGTCGTGCTCATGTCCTCTCTCACGCACCCAATCAAATAATTTATCCCGAGAAACAAATAACACAAATGCGTGTGTGAATACGTGTGTGTAATCGGTAACAACACCAAGCTCTTCAACATTCTCATCATTCTTGAGAGGACAAACAACACTATTTTCCGTAGGCAACGAGGCCATACCCTATTAAAACAAATCAACAAGCCCAAAAAACAAACTCAAAATGGCGATGGAAACCATGATCGTTCCACCCTCCATCGTGTCAAATGGAACTATGGCACGATCATTGAAAATCCAATGTTCATAAGTGGCACGATAGATGCAATATGAACATGTGATCGTGCCATAATGCTGTTAGATAAATGTTTTTATCAAGATTTTGATGATTATGTTTAAATGAGTTTTTATACCAAAACTATGTTTATGTATGTTGTCCAAAATACTCCTAAATGTTTTATACCAAAATTATGTTTATGTATGTTGTCCAAAATACTCCTAAATGTTTTAAAATGTTTTTACTAATTTTTGGAGTATTTCTTAAAGTTTATTATTCGATAAAAAATTGGACAACATATTTAATGTTTTTATGTTAATTGGTTTTTACACCAAAACAATATTTATAAATGTTGTCCAAATACTCCCAAGTGATTTAAAATATTTTTACTAATTTTTTAAAGTATTTCTTGAAGTTTATTATTGATAAAAATCGGACAACATTTCAAGATTGAAGGTCGACCGGTCGCCCAAAACGTCGACCGGTACCTAAAGAAAAGAAAACTTCAAACAACGTACTGACTTGAAAAAACTGAGCAGGGGGATCGGTCCAGGGGAGGGCCGACCGGTTGCACCCCTGGGCGACCGGTCGACCCCCCCTGCAACCCGTACCTGGATCGCACTATTTTCATTCAAACGTTCGAAATTTCAACAGGGCAACCGGTTGCCCTGTGCTAGGTTTTGACAGCAAATTTTTGAACCGTTGCAATCCTTATCAGCAGATTTACTTTTGATTTTTGTACAATATATCTACATCTTGTGATCCTCTTTTTATAGACAAAAGTGAAGAAGGAGGAGCCTATGTTGGAGATCCAATCTTGAAGACTCTCCTATAAATAGAGGATGAATTGAAGACACAAGACACAACACATACAAGCAAATACACAACAAGAAATCTTCAAATTCTCCAAGTCTTCATTTTCTTGTTGTAATAGCCTAGTTCTTGCACTTGCACAATCTTGAGGTCTAGGCTTTTCATTCTTGATTACACTTGCACTCAAAGTTTGTATACTTCATTTATTGAGTTGTAATCTTGAATTTTTCTATCATCCAAAACAAGATATCCTTGTTAGTGTTCTTGTGGTAAGAACACACTTGGGTGATCTTAGGTGTTGAAGAGTGTGGTACTCTTCATAGGTGTTGAAGGAAGATTGTGTTAATCTCCTTGAAGGTGTTGTAAGAAGATTGTGGTAATCTTCAAATGTGGTGTTGTAACAATTGTGGTAATTGTTAATAAAATCTTTTTTTCTTTTTGAAATCCACTTCGGATATACCGGGGTGGTAGAGCACGTAGTCCCTAGGTGGGGGTGAAGCTCTATAAATCATCGAGTGTTGTTTAATTTCCGCATTTACTTTCTTGTCAATTACTTGTTCATTCGAAAAAGAGGGCGATTTGCGAAAAATCGGCATAATCTATTCACCCCCTCTAAATTATCGTAGCCACTTGGACTAACAAGTGGTATCAAAGCCAAACTCTTTGGCTAGCTCGTTCTTAGTAAAGAGGAAAGATCCATGGCTACGAACGAAAGCTACCTCACCACCGGTGCCTCCACCAACAAGCCACCACTATTCGACGCTAACAACTACGCATTTTGGAAAGACCGTATGGAGTGCTTTCTACAAGGGTGCGGATTTGATATTTGGAATGTGGTCATTGAAGGAGTTGCTCAACCAACAAAAAAATTGGAGGATGGCACCACGACTCCCAAACCGTTCAAGGAGTTCGAAGGCCTTCTCTCTAAACGGTTAGGCTTTAAATATTTTGCATTGCTCTCTTACCGCCACCGAGTATAATCGTATAAGAGGCATAAGGTCGGCACATGAAGTTTGGGAAAAATTAGAAACCATCTATGAAGGCACAAAGAAAGTGAAGCAAGCAAGAAAAACAATGCTTGTGAAGGACTTTGAAAATTTCAATATGCGTGATGGTGAAAGCATATCAAAAATGGTGGAAAGGCTTGACAACATTGTCAATCCTATTGTGGCTCTTGGAAAGGTCATCTCCGAAGAAGACAAGGTGACCAAGTTATTGAACGCCCTTCCCGGCTCTTGGTCCGAAAAGGTGACGGCAATCACGGAAGCTCAAAATCTTGAGACACTCAAGTTTGATGAGCTCATTGGGAACCTCCTCATTTATGAAGTATATCTCAAGGAGAGGAAAAATTCTCAACCATCCACCTCTAAACCGGGTACGCAAAATATTATTAAAGGCTTAGCATCTTCTTCTAATAATGTTTATTATGCTAGTGATGAGGATGATGAAGAAACGGCGGCTCTTGTTAGAAAATTTGCAAAATTTGTAAACAAAAATAAAGCAAGAAAGCCTAAAGACAATTCTTGTTTCAAATGCGGAAAATCCGGGCACTACATAGCCGATTGCCCAAAATTAGTGGAAGAGGAACAAAAGAAGAAAAAGCCTTTTCCGAAAAAAAAGGCATTAAATGCGGGGCGTCAAAACTTGGGATGAATTACTTGAAACAACGACGAGGAAGGAGAATCCGAACATGGTCTTATGGCCATAGGCGATGAAAATACCGAGTGCGCTCTAATGCTTCATCTTCTTCCCTAGTTGATGAATTACAATGTGATTTTAATGAATTGCAAAATGAGTTTCAAAATTTGATTGTTAAATACAAGAATTTGAAAAAGGAGCATAAAGAGCCTAAACTAGAAAAAGATAAATTATTTACTTCTTATGATTCTCTTGATAAGGCTCATGTTATTACTCTTACTATGGTCCGTACTCTTGAAACTGAAAAACAAACGCTCACAAATGATATTGAAAATTTGAAAAAGGATGTGCATCAATTCAATTTAAGTACGGATAAAGTCACAAAAAATTTAGATGCACAAAGAGGTGAGCATTCTAAATTAGGACTTGGTTACAAACTTTTTCAAAATGCTTCTAAGAAAAATGACCAAGGTCCAACCTTTGTACGTGCTAGTAGTCCTCGTATATTACTTGGTTTTATTGTGGTAAGAATGGATACTATGCTAGTAATTGTAAATTGAAGAATAATTTTAGCTATTATTGGAGACCCAAAGGTCTCAAGGCTAACCCCCATGGACCCCAAAATTATAGGGTACCTAAAAATAATTCCTTTGTAGGTTGTAGGGGCTATAACAACAATGAAAGATTCAAAATGGCTCGTGGACAGCGGATGTTCACGCCATATGACCAGAAAGAGAGAACTTTTACCAACATCAAGCTCCAAGAAGAGGGTATGGTCATGTTCGGCAATGGCAAAGGAAAAATTCTTGGAAATGGAGAAATTGGTAACTCTTCTTTCTCTCTTAGTAATGTTCTTTTAGTAGAAGGGCTTAAGTTCAATTTGATAAATGTTAGCCAACTTTGTGATTCAAATTATAATGTTGTTTTTAATAAAGAAAAATGCCTTATTTCCAAAAATGATAAAATTATTTGTGAAGCAATTAGAAAAGGCAATCTTTACAAAATTTGTACAAGTGATTTGGTTAGTCAAAATGTTTCTTGTCTTGTCGCCAATAATGATTTAACTAGTTTATGGCATAGGCGACTTGGACATGTTGGATATAAAAATTTGCAAACTATTTACAAAAACCAACATGTAAAAGGACTACCCAAATTGAATTTTGAAAATCTTAGCTTATGTGACACTTGTCAAAAGAACAAATTAGTTAAGAGTAGTTTTAAGTCCAAAAATGAAATTTCCACTACCAAACCCCTACAAATGCTTCATCTTGATTTGTATGGGGATATTGGTACGACAAGTCTAAGTGGAAAACATTACACTTTTGTTATAGTTGATGATTTTTCTAGATATACTTGGGCTCTATTTCTTGTAAATAAAAGCGATGCCGTTAATGAGTTTGTTAAGTTGTGTAGAATTATTGAGAATGAAAAGGAAGATACTATTAAGTCTATTCGAAGTGATCGAGGTGGAGAATTTGACGGTGAATTTAGAGTCTTTTGTCAAACCAAGGGATATAGTCACAATTTTTCGGATCCGAGGACACCTCAACAAAATGGAGTAGCCGAAAGGAAGAATCGGACACTTCAAGAAATGCGTCGGTCCATGCTCAATGAATTTTCACTTCCAAAATATTTTTGGGCAAAGCTGTGAAAAGTCTTTGCTATGTCATTAATCGAGTTTATATTCGTCCTAAAATGAATAAAACTCCATATGAGCTTTGGAAAGGAAGAACTCCAAATATTAGTTATTTCAAAATATTTGGATGTAAATGTTTTATTTTGAATACTAAGGATCAATTGGACAAACTTGATCCTAAAGCCGATGAAGGAATATTTATGGGGTATTCAACCAAGAGCAAAGCTTATCGGGTTTACAATAAAACTAGTGGAGTTATTGAAGAATCCATCCATGTCAAATTCAATGAAGCTTCGGGTGTTGAAAGGATACCCAATGATGAAAGTGATGAAGAGGATATTGTTGAACCCATTGTTCATGATGATACTCAAAATGATCAACCTTCAAGTTCAAATGTTCCTCAAGAAGATAAAGGTGATACTTTGGATCTTCCCGTAGCATTGAAATTTAAGGGAGATCACCCAAAAGATCTTATTATTGGTGATCCCCTTGATAAAGTAATGACTCGAGGAAAATTTGTCGAGAAAGCTCTTATATCTCAAAAGAGCCTAAAAATGCTAAGGAAGCTATTGAAGATGAGGATTGGTTTTTAGAAATGCAAGAGGAGTTGAATCAATTTGAAAGGAATGATGTATGGGAATTAGTACCTTGTCCTCCATCTCAAACCATTATTGGTACAAAATGGGTATTTCGGAACAAGCTCGATGACCAAGGCAATATTGTTCGAAACAAAGCAAGGTTAGTAGCTCAAGGTTATTGTCAAGAAGAAGGTATTGATTATGATGAAACATTTGCACCCGTAGCACGTTTAGAAGCTATTCGTATTTTACTTGCCTATTCTTGCTTTAAAAATTTCAAGCTTTACCAAATGGATGTTAAATCCGCTTTTCTAAATGGTATTATTCAAGAAAAAGTCTATGTAAAACAACCTCCGGGGTTTGAAAATTTTTCTAGGCCTAATGATGTTTATAAACTTAAAAAGGCCTTATATGGTTTAAAACAAGCACCTCGTGCATGGTATGATAGACTTAGCTCTTTTCTTTTGCAAAATAGTTTTACAAGAGGTAAAGTTGATACTACTCTTTTTGTTTTTGAAAAAGGGCAAGATTGCTTATTAGTGCAAATTTATGTTGATGATATTATTTTTGGTGCTACTAATGAATCCTTGTGCAAGAAATTTTCTAAGTTAATGCAAGGTGAATTTGAAATGAGCATGATGGGGGAGCTTAACTTCTTCCTTGGACTTCAAATTAAACAATGCCAAGAAGGAATATACATTTCACAATCCAAGTATGTAAAAGAACTTTTGAAGAAGTTCGGAATTGAAGAAGGAAGAACCGTCTCTACCCCAATGGCAACAAATGTCAAGATTGACAAAGATGAAAAAGGCAAGTCGGTTGATAAATCCAAATATCGAGGTATGATTGGTAGTTTACTTTATTTAACTGCAAGTAGACCGGATATTCTTCATGCCGTATGCCTATGTGCTCGTTTTGAAGCAATCCCAAAGAATCTCATATGAGTCTTAGTTAAAAGGATTTTTCGATATTTGAAAGGCATTGATATGGTTTATTTTATCCAAAGAATGAAAATTTTTCTCTTAAAGGTTATAGTGATTCGGATTATGCGGGAAATATTGATGATCGGAAAAGTACTTCCGGATCATGTCAATTTCTAGGTGATTGCCTAGTTTCTTGGTTTTCAAAGAAACAAAATTGTGTTTCACTTTCAACGGCCCGGCTAATATATTTCCGCGACATTTTGTTGTACACAACTTCTTTGGATGAAACAAACTTTAGCGGATTACAAATGCTCTTTTGAAAGTGTTCCTATCTTTTGTGATAATATATCCGCTATAAATATTGCTCAAAACCCGGTTCATCATAACCGTACTAAACATATTGAGATTCGACATCATTTTCTAAAGGATTGTGTTTCAAAACGAAAAATTGAGATATCTTTTGTACCATCTCAAGATCAATTAGCGGACATTTTTACAAAACCGCTATCTTCCGAGACTTTTGCATCAATACGAGCTCGGTTACGCATAATGCATATTGAATGAGGTCTATGATTGCATTTTGCACGTTTTTAAAACTTAGGGGCGAAAAATTGGATTTTTGGTTCAAACCTCGGATTTTGGAAAACAGAATGAGCAACAGGGCTGACTAGGGCAAGGCCGACCGGTCGCCCATGACGTCGACCGGTCGCCCATGCCCCCAACCGGTCGACCATAGCGAAAATTTGTTTAAAAACGTTTTTGTTCTCAGTCACAGTCATTTTGGTCTTTTATGTTCATTTTTGTCCCCTTCGCATTTTGCACACAAATTTCACTTCAAATTTGTTTTGTTGCATACATTTTATATTTTGGACTTCATGAGGCTCGACTATCATCATCATTGCTCATCTTTACCGACTAAATGGTAAGAATTTCTCCTTTTTATCTCAATTGGGTTGAACCCTTGAGAATGTACTTGTATCTTGCTATTTTGATGAGATTCTTGTATTAGTATGTTGTATATGATGATTGGTGATGAATGAATATTGTTGTATTGCAATTGGTGATGAAAATTTTTGGCTTAAACGAATCACAAAGGCGTTATATTTCTCTTGTTTTATTCAACGCACGCCAAGTGTTCGACAAAATGTTTGAATGAAAAATTCATCACCTACATGATTCTCTTGATTTGAAAAGTCTTATAAGTTTATAGAGATCATGTTTTATCAATCAAATGAGCTTTTACAAATCAATTGAGCAATTTTTTCCCTTTTATTCAGAATTTAAGCCTAAATGTTTAATATGCTCGATAAATCGATTAAATTGCGCACTTTGATATAATTGTATGAATTTTTTATCGTGCTAACATTATTTTTGATGATTCCAAAGGGGGAGAAACAAGAAAAATGCTCATACGCTCAAAGAAGCAAAAATAAGCTTGCAAGAAAAGCTATAAGCAAGGGCTCTTTAAAGCCAAAAGCTGTGAACAATACTTAGTCCATGTGATATATTATGGACTTGTATGCTTGACTAATGATGTTTTATGACAGGGGGAGCTTATAAGCTCATGAAATTCAAGCTTAAATCGTAAAAGCTAAGCTTTTAGCTTTTAGTTGGTTGCTTTTATACTTGTTCTTGATATGCATATTGATAGGGGGAGCTTGTGCAAAAATGATTTTGAAAAATCTTTGTTCCTATCCTTGTGTATTTGTACTTATGATGAATCTTGCTTATAATGGATTGATGTTTTAGGCCGGAAAATTTGTTTTGTTTTAAAATCAACTTCCTAAAATTGTTTTGGTTTGTAATCATCAAAATGAACTTGTTAGTTGGGGACAGTCAATCTTTCCATTCAGAGTAAGATTTATGTTACTTATATAACATGGGTCCATTCATTAAATGGTGAAAATAAGTAACATATTGACTGAGTCCTTGCATTAAATGGTGAAAATAATTTACATATTACACATGGGTCCATGCAATAAATGGTGAAAATAAGTTACATTAAACATGGGTCCATGCATTACACTTATAAATACATGTGTATGTTCAAATGTAGATAATAAAATTGCATTAAATTCAATGCAAGTATAGACACCATACCTCGTAGTGACATAAATACAACTGATTTGTATTTATGTAAGACTACATTTTTGCTCTTCTCAAAAGAATGTTTGATTGCATTGTGTGATGTCTCGAGGAGGGTGTGAATATGTTCCCAATATGTCTCGAAATTACCCCGACTAGATGCAAGCTGTCTTTTCAATGCTGCATGGTAACTCTCCGCCCTATAATGATTTTCCAAACACTATTATATTAATTTTTAGGATTGTATATGATATAACATAAACGCAATGATGAGCACAATAAAGTGAATTACCTATTTGTTGTGGTGTTAACGAAATGCATGACATTATTCGTCCAAGCAGACACAAATCTTCCTTTATACGGCCCCATCCATTGCTACATTACATATTGTACGGCAGCTGGATAATCACAAAATTCTGACTGCAATCTCCTAGTTAAGTCATAAAATGATTGCTCAGTATCTGCGATGACCAATAAATTACAATAGAGGTTAAAAGATTCTCACTTCTCTTTCGTGGCCAATATTTTTTTGCAGTTTGCCAAAATGTTCCTACTAATGTGCCACCGACAGAGAAAATGTCTCGAAGTGGGAAATATCGTCTCTATTGCATTCATTAGAACCAATTCTCTATCAGTAATAATCACAGTTGGCAGAGAAGATGGGTCCATCAATGATTTTAAGACTGAGCAAGCCCATATGTAATTATCTTCCCGCTCGTACTCCATATAAGCAACTGCAATACAAAAGGTAACTTGTACCTATTAGTTTTGTACGTGCAATCCATAAAAATGACACTCGGAAAAGCACGCAATAACTCAACGCTTGTAGGGTGAGCAAAGAATATATCATTCACGGTGTTACTCGTCTCGCAACGTCTATGAGGATAGAAATATCCATGCTCCTTCAATTTAAGCATAAGTTGTTGCACTTGAGATCGACCCTCTCGCTCGACAACTCTATTCTTCATACGGGCATTGTAGATAGTCCTTATGGTGGACTTATTATCTTGAAACTTATTTTGTAGGCCAAACAAAATGTCCTTCGACCGAGTATTGCCATGTGACATATCCAACACATATTCTTCCTCACTTCTTGATAATCGACCGGCATAAGAGTGACCCTCCAAATATTGTGCAATTGGATGATTATGCACACCACATTCAATATTTAGTGACCATTCTCCTTCAATTGTTACTTGTCGACCCCTCAAACGAAATGGGCAACCATATTTCTTTGTTCCAGATTCTCTCTTAGAGACTTTGTTTTCAACTTTCTTAGCATCATTTTGTTCGACATCTCTAGTCTTTTTTGAATCACGGTAATGCCCACTACGTTCACAAGCCAAAAATATCCGAGGTCTTTTCTTTCCTTGACCACTGTCCGACCTACTTATTACAATAACCATGACGTGCTCATGTCCTCTCTCACGCACCTAATCAAATAATTTATCCCGAGAAACAAATAATTCGTACGTCGTGAATACGTGTGTGTAATCGGTAACAACACCAAGCTCTTCAACATTCTCATCATTCTTGAGAGGACAAACAACACTATTTTCCGTAGGCAACGAGGCCATACCCTATTAAAACAAATCAACAAGCCCAAAAAAAAACGTCAAAATGGCACGATGGAAACCATGATCGTTCCACCCTCCATCGTGTCAAATGGAACTATGGCACGATCATTGAAAATCCAATGTTCATAAGTGGCACGATAGATGCAATATGAACATGTGATCGTGCCATAATGCTGTTAGATAAATGTTTTTATCAAGATTTTGATGATTATGTTTAAATGAGTTTTTATACCAAAACTATGTTTATGTATGTTGTCCAAAATACTCCTAAATGTTTTATACCAAAATTATGTTTATGTATGTTGTCCAAAATACTCCTAAATGTTTTTCAAATGTTTTTACTAATTTTTGGAGTATTTCTTAAAGTTTATTATTCGATAAAAAATTGGACAACATATTTAATGTTTTTATGTTAATTGGTTTTTACACCAAAACAATATTTATAAATGTTGTCCAAATACTCCCAAATGATTTAAAATGTTTTTACTAATTTTTTGGAGTATTTCTTGAAGTTTATTATTGATAAAAATCGGACAATATTTCAAGATTGGAGATCGACCGGTCGCCCAAAACGTCGACCGGTACCTGAAGAAAAGAAAACTTGAAATGCGAACGTCTTCGACTTGAAAAAGCGAGCGGGGGGGTCGAGGAGGCCGACGGTTGCACCACTGGGCGGCCGAGTCGACCCCCGTCGGCACTGGATCGCACTATTTTCATTCAAACGTTCGAAATTTCAACAGGGCAACCTACGCCTGTGCTTTGGTTTTAATGACAAATTTTTGAACCATTGCAATCCTTATCAGTAGATTCACTTTTGATTTTTGTACAATATATCTACATCTTGTGATCCTCTTTTTATAGACAAAAGTGAAGAAGGAGGAGCCTATGTTGGAGATCCAATCTTGAAGACTCTCCTATAAATAGAGGATGAAGACACAAGACACAACACGTACAAGCAAATACACAACAAGAAATCTGCAAATTCTCCAAGTCTTCATTTTCTTGTTGTAATAGCCTAGTTCTTGAACTTGCACAATCTTGAGGTCTAGGCTTTTCATTCTTGATTACACTTGCACTCAAAGTTTGTATACTTCATTTATTGAGTTGTAATCTTGAATTTTTCTATCATCCAAAACAAGATATCCTTGTTAGTGTTCTTGTGATAAGAACACACTTGGGTGATCTTAGGTGTTGAAGAGTGTGGTACTCTTCATAGGTGTTGAAGGAAGATTGTGGTAATCTCCTTGAAGGTGTTGTAAGAAGATTGTGGTAATCTTCAAATGTGGTGTTGTAACAATTGTGGTAATTGTTAATAAAATCTTTTTTTCTTTTTGAAATCCACTTCGGATATACCGGGGTGGTAGAGCACGTAGTCCCTAGGTGGGGTGAAGCTCTATAAACCATCGAGTGTTGTTTAATTTCCGCATTTACTTTCTGGTCAATTACTTGTTCATTCGAAAAAGAGGGCGATTTGCGAAAAATCGGCATAATCTATTCACCCCCCTCTAGATTATCGTAGCCACTTGGACTAACAAATGCCATGTGGCACGATTGAAGTGATGATCGTTCCATGTTGTTGATGATCGTGCCAATCGGCGCACAACAATATTTGGAGCTAAAAACCAAGAAGATACTTACATTATTTGGAGGAATCAATTCTTTGTTGTCCATTTAAGTTGTTGTGTTGGTGTCGAAGAAACTAGGGTTTATAAGAACAAGGTTTCAGCTTTTCTCAAAAAAAGAAGAAGAAGAAGAATGTAGTTGAAGGATGTGGGTGAGTGTGTTTTAGTAGATTTAAGTGTAATGAATGATGTGGGTGTACTTAGAGATTGGGGGGTGTATTTAGAACTTGGCTTTTAGTAAGGGTATTATAGTCTTTTAACTTAATGGCATTTTTGAAATATTAGAAAATAGGTGTACTCATAAAAAAGGGGGGTGCCAATAGCGTCACCCTTTGTTAAAACCATCTCCAACTCATTACACCAAATGAATATTTTATTCTTTCCGTTTCATTTTATATTAAATAAATTTATTTATTTATACAATTATTTAATTTATGTATATTTTATTACTATTAATGTAATTAATTAAGATTTTAGATTTAATTAAAATTACATTAATTAGTTATCACAAAAATAAAAATATTACAATTAATACTACTATCTCTTTTGGTTTAAATTATAATCATTTTTTAATTATTATTATTATTTATGGAAAATATTAATTAATTATTAAAACCATGTCATATAAATTAATTATATATAAAATGAGGATACAATTGAAATTGAAATTTGAAGTAAAAGAGAATTTAAATTTAAATATTGTATTACACCAAAATTGGTGTAATGAGGAGTGTTATACCAAATTCTATTCACTACACCAAATTTTGTATAAGATTTAGAGTTGAGTTGGAGAGATTTTTTGCATATTTGGTGTAATAGTGATAGTGTGGGTTATAGAGTTGGGTTGGAGATATCCTAAATCGAAGAGATCTCAAGAGCAATAGTTCTGGAACAGAGTACTTTCAAAATGAGGAGAACTCAGTTCCTTCACAATTCCCATTTAACTGGAACTTTTTTTTTCCTCTTTTTATAATTTCTTGATTTTTTTTAAAAAAATAATTTATCAATTTTAATTACAAAAAAAAAAGAAAAAAAATAAACTTAATATTCATAATAATATTAATCTGCCTATGTATCCTCTTAAGGTGTAAATTAATCAAAGTTCAGGTACTCCTCTTACAACATTTGGTTTAAAATGTGTCTCATGCGATTGCGAATATAAATATCATAATAAATATTTAATATTTCTTTTAACATATTGTTACCAAGAAATAAAAATCGTCGGTCTTAAAAAATCGCTAGTTTCACTATTTTTTAGACCAACCGGAACTGGCTTACACGATTCCGATTTTGGAACTGGGTTCCGATCAATGGTTCCCGAAACCGTTGACCACGGTTCCAATTTAGAATCAAATTTCGGTTCCATTTAGCCACCCTGAATTGAGTTTCATATTTATATATATACACATACATATGCATATATATTATATATACACACACCAAACTGTTTCTCAGAAAGCAAAGATTCAAAATATAAAAATCAGAGAACAAAAGACACACAATATCGGCCCAGAACCGATGAGATGCTGAAGCTAAAATTGAATAGATTGACAATATCTCAAGCTAGTTTAGATTGAGCAGATTCAACTCATTGATTTTACACATGAACCTCAACATATTCTTTTGCTTTCACAACATTTGTCGGCACTCAACTGGCATTTGTGGAAATTTCAATTAACCACAAAAACCCATCGAACTTAAACTCTTCAGGAACGATGCACACCAACCTTCTCAACAACTGCTTTAGTCTCTTTCATCCTTTCATCCACCAGTTGCCTCAGCAGCTCCTCTTGATTGCCCTGATTTTCATCTTTTTCTATGCTAACACATTCACCGCCTCGGGACTTAAACATGGCAAATGACATATCCTCATCAAACTGAGTTGGGATATCTATTAGCCGCTTCCCAGCTCCTTCAGATTCCTTCCCCACGACATCAGCCTTTACACGATTTGAAACGATAGTCATGTAATTCTCCATATATTTTTCGATGGGATCTAAATTGAGATGGATTAGAATCTCCCAGCATTGCACAAACTGTCTCTTGTTGATTTTCAAACTTTTCCTGACATCTTCAACAATATTTGCTGGGGGGCCACATCGAGATGGCTGGCTTTTCTTTGAGAGGTTTTCATGCTTTAACTGAGAAATGATCGGATCAAGCGCTTGGTGGATTGGGTCAAAGGCAAGCAGGCGTTGCACATCAATGCACGTTCTCACATGTTGAAGGGAATCAACCGGTTCTTCAATAGTCAGATCATAAACATCATCTGATATTGCAATATTGTTGAGCACTTTAAGAAGACAACCGCCATAACCCTTTCGCTGGTAGGGAGGTATAATCAATATCTGCCATTAACACAAACTCATCATGATTTAATATAAATTATATTATTAGTCTAATATAAAGCCTCTTCCAACTATAGAACATAAATTTGATTTGTCCCTTTAATCAGCTCACAAGTAATGTACTTCTAAATTTAAGAACCCATATATACGAGCATACCTGGCCAAGTCGCAGCCGCATGCCATCAGGGTATCGTTGAAAACGATAAACAGCAGCAAAACCAAGCAACCTCATGCTACTATCTTGTTGACCTTTCTGCACTAATATATAGATTTCCCATTTTGGATCGGTGATATCAATAGGACTGCTACCTGCACCAGCAGAAATAATCTGTATCAATATATTTATTTTTCATACACCAAAAGCAAATAGAAATTTACCATCCACTAGAAGGAGAACAAGCGGCACCAATCGGCTGTAAAGGTGCCCCACCCCAGCACCACTAACCCGAAAAACCTGCAGTAATGCAATCATCATCATCATCATCAACTGCACCTTATCCCACTGTGTGGGGTCGGTGGTGTGAAGTTTATAGTGTCAATTAATTGTTTAAAATAGTTAACACTATAAATTAACGCAAAAAGCAAAGTAAAAAAGTTTTAAGCCGGATGCCCTTCTTGTCGCAACCTTGAAGGAGAAATGAGATGAAATTCCAAAACCATTATCATCATAGGTTTTTCCACTTGCATGGAAAATACCATGAGACGGCGATGAGTTGAGATAGTTGCTCTAGTCATGTCCCATTACATGATTGATATTGTAAAATCAACATGTACATCGTGGAACATCAAGTTTGATAATTGATAGAGCAAGAGCATATGCATTTGCAGTGAATAGACTCTTTCCAAGCATAATCAAGCTGCCTACTTATGAAGTATCTTATCCAAAAGTTTCCCTATGAATGAAAAAGATACTATGATGAATTGGCCCACTACACTAGCATTATTAAGCATTTACCACTAAGTACACTAGGTGGCTACACTTTTTCGCCGTGAAGCAAGGCAAAGAAAGGAAAAGGCAAATAAAACACATGCTTGATAGTATTTGCAAGAATACTATGACTCACTTCAAAAGCTAGAAGGCAAATATGAAGTTTGATGCTCCTAATTAATAAGATTGCAACATACAAAGGACAGTCAAGGTACTAAAGGAATACAGAAGAGAAGTTTGTAATGTTAGGCAGCATTATGAACAACACTATAAAATAATAGTATGAAATAATGGTGTTGCTTCTCTCGACAAGGACTGAAAAGGATGAAACTACCTCGGCATCATCAGGCTCTTCTTTCAGATGACAATTGGAGTTGCCACTGTTACCATTAAGAGTATCTTTATGCAATACTTCTGCACTGGAGACAATGGACCTAAATGCATGCACAGTTAAAATATCAACGTCGGAAATGATAACTAGCAGCATACACAGAATATTAAAAGATATTTGCCAATTACTGATTCAAGCATACTTTACATAGTGGCATTCGGTTGAAAATGTTTGAAGAAAGTCATCTTTGCTCTCAACAAGATTCTCAGCAAAAATATTCTGTCAAAATAGAAATATTGATTACTATTCATGCACATGAGTTTCATAGTGAAGATTAAGTAAATTGTCAAACATGAGTGTTCAAAATTACCTGGAGAGACGACTTCAGATCAGTTATTCCCTTGCCACCCTTATAATATTACAAAAAGCGGTCAGTAGAACATGATTATTGAACCAAAAACTAAGACAAAATATTTTGGCCACTAAAAGTTTAACTTGTCAGAAAATCACAATCTGGCAGGTATAGCCTGCGTATCAATACATATTTAAATGGCTTAATAATAATTAAGCCAACTAGTCATAAAATCACAATTTGGATGCCATAGTTAGGGATATTGACTGCTTTTTGCTAATTGGTCAAATATCAAATAAGTGAAAACTTTCTTACATAGCTTGATAAAATGAGATCTTGCATATTTGCTGCACAAATTGGCATGAGATGCAGGAAAAGGAAAAATTGAGGGAGAATCTGAATACTTGATAGAATGTTGCCAAAGGGTTCTATATCTTACTATTTGTACCACCTACTCCCTCATTTTTCTTTGGAGAAAGTAGAGCTTAAATCAAAAGAAGAAACCAAGATACAAATCTCCAGTATACACCATTTTCAATTTTCTTGTATTAACCAATCAGAATCCAAACACTTGTAGCGTGAATCTGAGGGAATAAATCCAACAGATTAGGGAAGTAAATCATGAGACCAAACACAATACAAGCTAAAGTAGAACTATCATTTAGCTTCACAATTGCATCATCAGAGTCATCTGCTAATTTATTAAGTTACAGAATAGCAGGTAAAGCCTTACATCTGATGTGCTCTCAAAAGAAATATCCGCATATGCATGGAAGGATATGCTGCTAAACCAAACAGTGATCTGCAAAATACAAGACTTGGATCAAACACAGATGAGGACCAGAAATAGGTTCAATACCGAATAAATCAATTACGTGCATCCGAAATCCTAATGACACTATAAAACAAAGTTAAATACCAACACTTGATAGAGGTGTCCAATAAACTTTCTCTAGTTTACCCAGAATTTCAATCAGCCATGTAGTTTGCTCCCATTGGACAAGACAGGTATTGACAGGGCCATTACAATGTACTATCCTTATTTTGACCTTAGCAATGTATAACAAGAGCATACTGAGTTTCATTGTTTTGTTTCTCTTGTTCACATTTTAAATTATTTAAATCTCAAAAGACATTTTTTGCTGTGAAGCACTGATACGATCAGAGGGACACGGGGACGAGAGAGAGAAAGAGGGATGAAGATAAGAGAAAAGGGATTTTAATTGAGTAATAAATATTTTCCATCATATGCTATATGGATGCTACAAAAAAAGAGCTCACTCTTTACATTTGCCATCAGGTTAATTATCAGCAGTGAAATCATCTTTTTGAAATTTTAAGGATCACATATGTGAGAGGAAAATCCTACAATGATATATATAATTATATACATATAAAATTATATATTTTTGTATTATTACAAAATTGACGTACTAAATTTAATTAAAAAAATAACGATTCAATCATAAAAAATTAAAATTTCTTAAATAGTCATATCCGAAATGTGATAATTCGCATAGACAAACAAAAAACCTGCTGAAAATATGAGTAATGGAATAATTTTTTATCTATTTTCATGTAGATTTATAATAATTAATGTTGACGTGGCTTTATTTCTTTCAAATTGGGATATCTAGGTCGATATTTATACATGGAGTGTCCAAATAAAGGAAGAAAATGCATCGGATAAAGAACTCTATCGTGTCCGATAAAACCATCCAAGAACAAAAAATAGCAGAAGGAAAATAACAAGAGCATACCATCCTTTTGTTTTGTCCATGTTTTATTTTTTCAAAAGACATTTTTCGTTTGCGGGTTTTACAAAGAAAATATCAGAAGCCTGTATTTCAGATTATTTTCCTTTCCTTTTTTCACCTAACCTCTCATTATTCCAAACAGTTCTTTATTCACACGGCGTTTTTCAATCTATGTTTGAAAAAGGGTGGAGCACAATCCCTCCAAACAGTTCTTTATTCGCATTGACTTGCTTGTTATATGCCTATTTGATTCCATCAAAAAGGGCCTACACAAGCAAAATATAACAACCACTACATCACAGCTACACAATTCACCAAGTCACAACAATATTTTATTAAAAGAAATTTCCTACACTGGAAATGGTTAAAATTTAAATGATGGCTTTTTCTCTGAAGCGGTATGAGCCCATCTGGATTCACTTACAGATTTCACACCACCTCATTTAACCCCGTACTTTCATCATATCTTTTGGTACAAAAACTATCTTGATTATTTTTAAATATTGCAAAACTTATATTATGTACATCATCCAATTGTCATGTCCACCTTGTAAGAAAATATTTAATCCACGCATGTTTCTAGGTTTTCATATTTTTTGCTACACTCAAAAAATAAACAATTTCCAGTATCCAGAAGTCACATCATACAATTAAATCAAATAACCCAAAACATTTTTATTTTCTCACAAAAACCAATAACAAAAAAAATTCACTGAATAAATCTGAAAATTAAAGAAACTGGAAATGAAACTAAACAACCTATATCTTCTAATTATCTCAAGAACAGAAACTGAAGTTGTTTGATAATGATTTTTAGGCATAAAAGTCAGTACAAGAGAATGAAATAATCAAATTTAATTTGAAGAGCACTACCTTCAGGCCCTGGTAACCATATATCTTCCCATCCTCTTCAAAAAAATGGTTCAAGTCAACTGGTTCAATTTGGAAACTCTTCGGAGAATCCACTTCATCTTTGCCAGACACTATGTACATATAGTTAATCAGACAAATTGAGGAAACAAATAAGACAAGCTTTATATTATTGAAATGATTGACCCAAAACTCTAAGCTTTACTTAACAAACCAATTGCCTGGACGCAAAATCAGTCAAAAAGATTTTGGGAATGTATACTCACAATCCTCGAGAAGCAATGCCAAAATGATATTCATCTTCACATTATTAACAGAGTATTTTTGGGAATGTATACTCACAATCCTCGAGAAGAAACATAAAACTATTCCCATCATAATGTACTTAGCCAAGATTTTTTTTGGAAAATCTATACGTACACTCCTTGAATACCAAAACTGCTTTCAATGGGCTCCAAGACTAACGTCAAGTACCCACTTGAAACTACCCAAAAACGACCACCCACTTGAAACTAACAAGCTTTCATATTGCCAAAGAAAATGTTAAAAAATGAAATCAAATCCCATTTCAATTAATGTTTTTTCTGAAATAACAATCCTAACCAAAAACTACTTACTCAACATTTTCCCCAATGGTTCAAAACATAAAAGTATGCAAACAGTCATTCACTTGAAACAATCACCAGCAACGGGAGAACACTGTGAAGAGCATAAAAATGAACAAATTTAGACATAAAAATGCATTAACAAGGCAAAACAGTACCCAGATAAATTTTGATGCACTCGTTCGCTTCGATTCCGGCATCTGCACAAAAAAAAACGGACAAATGAAATGAAAATCTGAAACCACATTTAAACTAAAAATAAACAGGGGGACAAGAGAGAAAAGAAAGCGCATCGGAGAGTGAGCTACCGATTTTGGAGAATCCGGCACGGCGTCGTCTTTTGTTTTCGGAGGCAGGATCAGAGGAGGACTGGTGCTTCGTTCCCATCTTTGAAGATTAGGGTTTTGTTAAGGGGAGCGGGAAATATGTGAGGGGCGGGAAATGAAGAAATTAACTGTGTTTGGGATTTTAGAAGCCAGCTACTCCTTTTATTGGGTGTCAAGTCCTCGTGCCTTGCACGTGAGATTATCATTATTTCTTTTTTGGGTTGAATTGGGGACAAATGAGACGAATCAACTATCCAAATTATTATTCTAAAAAAAAAAGACACTATCCAAATTATTTTATTTTTAAGTTTCAAGATTATAAAAGTTAACCAATTTGAATCAGTGTTATAAAAAACGCTAGGCACTAGTCGGACGAGACTAGAGCCTAGAGCCTAGATCGGGATTAATCGGGGTTAGACGGGGCTGTCGTAAAAAACGTAACAAGAGAGGCCTAACGCCAGTTGACTAATCGGGGCAGATTTTGAGATTTCTAATACAGTGATTTGAATATGTTAACTTTGGGTGCACAGTTTTTCCATAAAAATCTATTTCATACCAACAATTGTTGTATTTTTTTTTTTTTTTGACACCAACAATTGTTGTATTTTAAATATTCGAAATCAAAACTTTAATTTTAATATAGATATTATAGCATCCGGTATGGTATGAATTTGCAAATCTATTGAATAGTTAATCAAAATTCTAATGCATTTAGAAAGCTTTTCATTAATTAGAACGCACTTATTTATCTTTGTTTAAAAGAACTTCAAATCCATTTAGATTCAATAATTAATACATTATTTTAAATTCAAATGGATCAAAGTAATTGACTCGTGTTTAATATTTTCATGCATTTATTATATTCAATTATTACTTTACTCTTTTTAAATTTTGAATTAAATAAAAATAAATAAATTATATTTTTTAAAACATATATATAATTTAAAGTATACTTTCAATTGATAAAAAAATTAAAATAAATTGGAGTACTAATATTCAAAATATATTAAAAACTATACAAGTTCATTTAATTAAGAGAATACTGGACCAAATAATATATTCTTATTAGATTCAAGGAACAAACTAAAATCAAATTCAAAGGCTGTCATTGTATTTCGCCTTAAAATATTTTTTATCGATATTTTAAATGGTGTCTTAAGGGATTATTGGTCATTTACAAATTTAAAGCACAATTTATGCGAGTAGATCAAGGGAGTCTTTGCAATCACTAAAAATAAGCACGTCTTAGCTCTGGTTGGAGAAAACCACTTTGTAGCGTACTCAAACGTCAACTTATGCACCCTATTATACTTCATTTAATCATAATCTAAAAGTACGGAGGGGGTACTTTAATGGAGTACTTGTTTGTGAAAAAAAATTCACCCCTTCCATTTTTTGAAATTTGCATCAATATGTGATTGCACGTGAAAATTTTCAAAAAATAAAAATAAAAATACTATTCATTTTTCTTATTTTTCAAATTATCAGTCACATCCATTTATAAACAAAAAATATCACATCAACTACCATTATTATACAATCACATCACAAAATACACTATTCACTCTCTCTTATTTTTCAAATCACAAATCATATCTAATCACTATTATCTAAAAAAACTATCAAATTAACAATCACAACACATTTTCATCTTATATCCAATCACAATCTCAAAATTCATTTTATTTTTTTAAATAATTTTTCACACTATTATCTGTAAAAGTAAAAAAGAGCGGAACAAAAGGTCAAACAATCACTCCATAAATTTATACTTCTACTTTTGGTTTGACTTTTACAAACAAATAAACATATTCCAACTTTATCACCAAACAACTCAACTTCTTATTCTATTTTCAAATATTACCAATTTTTAATTTTGAGCTACTTCTAATTTTACTACAATAAGTCACTTTTTTTTAAAAGTAGGAGTTTACGCAAATACTCCCCAAATATGGATAGCGTTTTTTGCCATTAACCATAACCATAAATGGAAGGTAGGGACCAAGCGTTGGCATGACTGCGTTCTGCTAACGCTGAAATATTTTAATTCTCGCGCTCTAAACACTGTCCGCCGCCGCCATGGGAGAAGCTATGAAGCATACTCTGCCGGAAACCGTACGTTCGGCAGTGTTCAAGGATTCCGAGCGGTTGGATGGCGCGCGTCCCAAAATCGAGGGCTACGATTTCAATAAGGGCGTGAACTATCACGAGCTTTTCAAGTCCATGGCCGTAACTGGATTCCAGGCCTCTAATCTCGGCGATGCCATTCAGCTAGTTAACGAAATGGTATGTTCTTTTTTGTTTGGACTGGGTTGCCGTCTTTAGCTGATTTTAATTGGAGTTATTTCGAAGTTACAGCTTAAGAAATTTTAATTATAAGTTCAAAACCTCCTAAGTTGGAATAGGATGTGATTCTCGTTGATGGTGTATCTGAAGCCAGTAGTTTGATAATCATTTAGGCAATAAGTTTTTTGGAATTTAAGAAAATTGAGTTGGTTCCAAGGAGGCTCAATCATGAAACGGAGAGTGTCTTATTTTTCAAAATTTAGCTCCGGTGATTGTTTTAGGTTAAGAAAGGCTTGGATAGTAGAAGGTAGAGCAAACGTAAGTTTCTGTCTTCAATGTTGCAAAGTGGCATCTGGCATGTAACAGTTATTTGGGTATTGTTACTGGCAAACTCTCAGTTCTCGTCGTTGATATTTTCCCTTTCTGTTTCCTTATATAAACCCAAGGATTATAGAGTTCACTGGATGAAGATTTTTTGAGTGTAGGCTTTGGAAGTGTTTTTGCTAGCTCACTATTTGTTTAAATGTGGTTGAAGCTAGATTGGAGGCTTTTAGATGAGACTCCAGCAGAAGATTGCAGCGAAGAGGAGAGAGATTTGGTTTTTCGACAGTCTGTGAGGTGTAAAGTGTTTCTTGGTTTTACTTCTAATCTGATATCCTCTGGTATTCGTGATATAGTCCGTTATCTTCTTCAGCATCGCATGGTGAGTGTTATTCAGAAACTACTTTTTATTTGATGTTTTGCAGATTTTAGGTAAAAAATATTGATTTGAGGGGTGACTGTTATTTCATATCTGTGTTACTCCACTCTTGTTGTGCTGATAGTGGTACTACTTGTTTGATCTTGAAGTGGAAAACTCAGAAGCTGGAATAGATGAAAAAAACCCATGTTTCTGTGTTATTGGATGTTGTACTGGGACTTTTATAGTTGTTTTAACCCTCAAATATGTGATATAAATTGTGATTTCTCAAGCAAAAGGTTGGGGTCAAATTTTTAGATGTGTCTGCAGGTTGATGTAGTGGTGACGACGGCAGGTGGTGTAGAGGAGGACCTTGTGAAGTGCCTTGCACCCACTTATAGAGGTGACTTTTCTCTGCCTGGAGCTGTTCTTCGTTCAAAAGGTTTGAACCGTATTGGTAACCTGCTGGTTCCTAATGACAACTACTGTAAATTCGAGGATTGGATCATCCCAATTTTTGATCAGATGTTGGATGAACAAAATTCACAGGTATTATTCAATGTAGGCTGCATCACATTTCAATTTTATAGTTTCAGTTGGAAAATATAGTATTTATTGGGACTCTTAGTTGGCCGTATACCTGGACTATATTATATCTTTATAGATTAGTGTTTTGTTATACATTACAATTAGAATGGACAGGATAGTTTAAACTTGCCCTGGAAAAGACTGGGCTTGTAAATTTCTAGTTTACTTGTATTGTATGATCGAATTTTGTTAGCTGACTAAGCTAGTGTACCTATTGTATGCAGTTTGTATATGCACTTGATGGATAGTGATCCAGTTTTATGCTATGGTTAGTTTGCCCTTGTAATTGTATTCTGGAAAGGGAAAAGGTCAAGAAAAGGATTTAGCTTGATTCGTGATGGTTAAAAAACCAACCCTTGCGCTATATTTGTAAAATTGGCTTCACCCTTCAGAAGAAGAAACACATAAAACAGTACTATGATTTCGGGCAAGTTTATATCTCTGTGTGATTCATTGATGACTTTGTTGTGTTTATAACAACAAGCTGACATAGTCCGATGCATTACCAACTAAACCCCATTCTGAATTTTTTTGGCGTAAAAAAATTTCGAAATCACAAATGATGTCTAATGTCTTTCTTCCCATTTGCGTCTCTGAATGTGTATGTGCAATTCTGCATTTTTCTTTAATATTTTCATGTTCTCATGGTTCTGATTTTTATAAAATACTCCACCATGATTGACAGTTTAGATATTTCATTCTAAGTCCATACGAGCATTGCTTAGGCTTCGTTATATATTTCACTTCCATGGAAGGAAGTCATCTGATGATGGAGAGGATTCTAGTTCATAATCTCCTAAACTTTATTTTACAGAATATACTGTGGACACCATCTAAAGTAATTGCTCGCCTGGGGAAAGAAATCAATAATGAGACGTCGTACCTGTACTGGGCATACAAGGTACATATTCTAGCAATTTTTCTTTCATGTTCTTCTGATTATACTTCTAACTATATATTCATATGCCTTGTGGACGCCAAATGGATTATTTATGTTATTCTTTTCAACTAACATAATTAATCAATTAGTTTAATTGGTATTTTTGTCACTGTGATTTCTTATTTACTAAAGGATTTTGCTTTATTATTCCATTTCCTCTTTTGGGACTCTATAAGCAAATGAAATAAACTCTGGGCGTTTGGTGCACCTTTACAATGAATCAATTTCATACTGTCTGTTAATTTGACTTAGATTCTTATTTTCGTTTATATTCCGGACCATCATATCAACAATTGTGTTCGTCAATACGTTAGTGGGAGGGTATCAATGAAGTTTATTGCTGTGAAACCTTTCACTAGCTGGAGATGATTTTGGCACTAAGAACTCTTATTCTGAAGAGAGAAATTGTGCTGTACATTGCATTTATGTTGAATAACATTCCCTAATCTGTTATTAATTTTGTTCCATATGAATGATTGAATAGTTGCAATTTCCGAGCCTTATGACAGAATGTGCATCTATAATTTCTTTTGAACAAATATGAGCTCACTTAAGCTTTGTAGGAGCTCATTTGCTCTGTCTCATGTGGTGATAATGTATGTTAAAAGGAAATCATCAGAAGAGAATTTTATTCCCGAAATAATCCTAAATTAACATGGTCTCATAGTAAAATGCTTGAAAGACTTTAATTTTTACTGATCTGTGTTCACCACACAAATTGATACTCAACAAATTGAATGATATTCTAGTACTGAGAACATGTTGCTTTCACTATAACTTAGTGATGCAAGCAATTAGCTAATTCACATATCTTATATGCATGTAGGTGTTATCGGATCTAACACTAATTGACATCTATTAGATTTGGCTTATCAGGGATATTGAGATCTGTTTAGGTGGTTACTAAACTAAATTGATATTGAGTTTTTTTGACGTGATATTTACATGATATCTGAATTATCGGTCCTCCGGCACCCCTGCAGAACAATATTCCTGTTTTCTGCCCTGGCTTAACAGATGGTTCTCTAGGTGACATGTTGTATTTCCACTCATACAAGAACCCTGGTTTAGTGATCGACATTGTGCAAGGTACCTTACATCCCATAACATCTCTTGCCAATTTACATCTCAAGGATGATTGAGTGTACTTGCTGTATGAACAGATATTAGAGCGATGAACAGTGAGGCTGTCCATGCTGGCCCGAGGAAGACTGGAATGATAATACTTGGAGGTGGGCTGCCCAAGCATCATATATGCAATGCGAATATGATGCGCAATGGCGCCGATTTTGCAGTGTTCATTAACACTGCGCAAGAGTTTGATGGAAGTGATTCAGGCGCCCGTCCTGATGAAGCTGTGTCGTGGGGCAAAATTCGTGGTTCTGCTAAGACTGTGAAGGTTTGACATTTCACTTTTTCCATATCTTGGAGGGATAATTAGAAAAGGTACCTTGAGGTTTAGCTTAATTACAAAAAAGTCCAATTGTATTTTAAAATTACAAAAACACCCCCTTCCCCCTGTGTGTTACAAATACCCCCTTGAGGTTAGTATTTGTTAAGCAAATTATCCCCTCAATAGGGTGCAATTTGTCAAATGGAAACAAATGCCAAGGGGGATTTCGTAATTTTGAAAGATAACTGTTTTTTTTCTTT
Organism: Rehmannia glutinosa; assembly: GCA_016081115.2. Taxonomy (NCBI): domain Eukaryota; kingdom Viridiplantae; phylum Streptophyta; class Magnoliopsida; order Lamiales; family Orobanchaceae; genus Rehmannia; species Rehmannia glutinosa. The sequence continues at coordinate 289,994 of JABTTQ020000388.1, read as the reverse complement.
TTTAATTCAACAAAACCTGAAGGTAGTATTTGTAATTATTTATCCCTATCATGTTGAGTTGAAGTGATTCATTGATTGCTTAGTTATTAGTTTTGCTTCGAATCGATGTCTTTCACGTAAAATTCTCAAATTGCATTTCTGTTAAATGACGGCTTGTTGCTAAATGTTTCGCGTTAGCGTTAGGCTCTAATTATTGCCTGCTTTTGGTTCTTTGTCCAAGCAGGTGCATTGTGATGCAACCATTGCCTTCCCTATTTTGGTAGCAGAAACATTTGCTGCGCAGACAAAGAGATCTGCTGAGACAACATCTTGATTTAGATTTTTGGCCGCTTGCAATTACACAGCCCTCAATCCAGCCAGATAGATTGACTGAAATTATTAGACAGATATAAAATTCATTTATCCAGGATTACTGGAATAGTGTTGATGGCTTATGGACCAAAGTTATTTTATGTTCTTTTATCCAAGGATTCTGTTGAGAATTGTAACAACCATCTGATTGTTATCCACATTTTAGCTATTATTTAAATGTACTTACTAATTAAAATGAATAAATCGTATAGGAAATTTAAGTGCCAACATTCAATCTATATTCTTATGTAGTCTTCTGAAAGGACAAGATGTAAACATCCAATCCGATGTTTCACTGGAATGTATTGACCTGTCAAATTCGAAATACGTACCTAAGACATGTTCTTATGTTAGGTTTTCATTCTTTTTAACCATTTTCGTTATGGATAATTACAAAAACACCCCTGAGGTTTGGACTAATTACAAAAAAAGCCAAGAGTTCTTTGAAAATTACAAAAAAAAACCCTTGAGGTATGATTCCGCCTTACATTCTTCCCGGTGATTTTCAAAAATATTTCAAAAAATCCCCTGACATTTACAAAAACATTACATTTGCCCCCTTAAAAAGACAAAACCAAACCTGAAGGGATTTTTTGTAATTTTGAAACATCTCTGGTTTTTTTTTTTGTAATTAACCCAAACCTCAGGGGTGTTTTTGTAGTTATCCCTTTTCGTTATTTGAAGAAGAAAACTGGTTTTTCAATTGTAATTTTTTGGGATTGTATTTTCATTCCCCTAAAAAACCCAATAATTTATTATTATATCTGAATGAACTTTATTCTATTATACAGATGCTCTAACAATAACAATATTATAATGTACATTGAACATAGACAAGATATGTATAGTTGAACATGACTCCTATTAATAAGACTATTAATGAACAAATAACTCCTGAACAAACTCTGAACGCTCGGATAGCGTTCATTTATGTTTGTTTATTTAGTTAACAAGCATGTAATGAACAATTTTAGGGTTCGTCTAATAAACGAACAAAGTTTGAACAATTGTATACTCGTTCATTAATAGCTCGTGAACAAGCTCATTTAATGTTCATTTATAAAATGTTCATAAACAAACTCATGTATCTTAATTTTAAAATTAAAAGTTTACATATAAGGTAAATATAAATATTGAAAAGTTAAACATTTATAATTCTAATAGAATAGTATGGTATCATATAATCTATTGATTTTATAACGATTTAAAGTTATAATATTAAAAATTTATCATTAACATATGAATTAAAATTAAATTTTGTTCAAGAAGATATAATAAACACGAACTCGTCAAAGGTAATTTTGTTTGTTTGTTGTTCACGAGCAAAATTATTCAATGTTAATGCATTCACAAACATGTTCGTGAACAAATTCAAACACTAAATAACTTTATCAAACGAACACGACAAGCCTTTTAAAATTTGAAGAGAGCTCGGCTCGAGCTCGAGGTCGCATGAAATTAAACGAACATTTGACAAATAGGCTAAAAGCTCACTCAACTCAGATCATTTACACCCCTACCTATTAACCACAACAAAACAACACAACATATTATTTTTCCAAATAAAAGTACCAAATTCAGTTTCATTCTCTACATGTTTACCAAACACACTGTTAAAAAATATTCTCACAAAACGACCAAAAATAACACCCAATAACATTTGAGTTCTTCAATGTCAGCAAATATATTCATATGATGCAAGAAAATGGGACTGCAAACTTGACAAAATGGCAAGAAAGTTATTTGATGAGAATACCAAAAGGAAGATGCATCCACAGCTGAAACTTCAGGGTGGTGGATGTTAATTTCCCAACAATCCACTGATTTTGACAAAAGCGGGTCGACCTAGAGAGCCTAGCGCCTAGGTTGATAGATTTGGAGTTATTAACTTATATTTTGTTTTTAACACTAGACTGCAGTTTAGACTTTAAAATTTTGCTATCCTTAAGTTTGCGATGAATTTGTCATTTTTAGAGGAACAGTATTAGATAAATTTGTGCTTTCTGCTATTTTATCATTTTTCATTGCTATTTTCTTACAGTAATTTAGAGACATAGTTGAACGGATTTTTTTTTTTTTTTATGTCTCTAAATTACTGTAAGAAAATAGCAATGAAAAATGATAAAATAGCAGAAAGCACAAATTTATCTAATACTGTTCCTCTAAAAATGACAAATTCATCGCAAACTTAAGGATAGCAAAATTTTAAAGTCTAAACTGCAGTCTAGTGTTAAAAACAAAATATAAGTTAATAACTCCAAATCTATCAACCTAGGCGCTAGGCTCTCTAGGTCGACCCGCTTTTGTCAAAATCAGTGAAGAAAACCATTTCGGCCAAAAAATGATCAAATTTTTAAAAAAAAAATTAAGAAAATAGTATTGTTCTTAGGCACCCACCTAGGCGCTGCCGCCCCACCAATGTCTAGTAATTTGTGCAACCTTATGTAGAATAACATAATCGATAATTATAATAGTTCAAAATTTTAACACAAAAAAATAAATTTTACTAAGCAATTTAGATTTGGCGCATCTGCTTCCTTGGATACCTCAAGATTACTACTTCACAACGTCCAGATCAATTAAAGAAATAAATTAGTCTGATTTGCGATTCATTGAAGAAGCTACTACAACCAATCATTTAAAATTTCATAATCCGTCTAAGCACAAAATTTGTGCAGATGAACATATAAATACCTGGAAAAATCAAAACATAGTGTCAAAAAAATTAAAAAAAAAAGTGCTTTAAAGAAAAATTATGGATAAGTAGAAATATAATTGAAAAATGTCTACTCTTTTTTCACTACTCTTTTTTCAATACACTCTTGGTCACGCCGAAGCGGTCCAAAATCAACTTCAAGCCAATTGTTACCAAGATACAAGGAGATATAGTATTATTATGTTCATAAAAAATGTCTGAATCAAATCAATCTGGCTCTTTCTACAACAGTCACATCACTGCGGGAAACATATTAAGTTCTCAATGCAAAACCCCAATATGTCGAAAAATACAACTTTACATGAAACTCAATCCGAAACACATATCTTTAGCTCGATAACAGATAGCGGGAACCATTATAACATGAAAAATATCTAGAACTATCACATTTCAACGTCTCACCAAGCAGAAACCCAATAGCAGTGTGCATGAAAGAATAGCATGTAACAAAATAATGTGAGGCCATAACCTTTTCAAGAACGATTCATCCGAAGAGATTGAAATAGCGTATCATAATCAGGAAGCTTTGGATGGACATGACTAGCTTTTTTGGCACTCTCATCTTTATTTGAAGAAGTCTTGTTCAATGCTGACTCATTACGATTTTCACTGCCAATTGATGCCTCTGCCTTTTCCTGGGGGCTCGACGGCTCTTCTACTACAGATGACTTCTGAGAGATCTTAGAAGTTGCTTTTCCTGACTTTGGTTTCTCCGGAGTTCCCAACAAACTTGAATTTGTAGGTTTAGAAGCCATTTTTGCTAGGTTAAGCTGCTCCGGATTTTCCCTAGATTTCCTCCTCGACTCAAATTCATGTCGAGAATCAGGAGTAAGAGTTTGAAGGTTTTCTTCCCAGGGTAACATCAGAATCACGTGCTTCAGATTTTTTTGGAGTCTCAGAGATGGAGTTGGTTGTGGAATTTCTAGACATGCCAGCATCAGAATCAAGGGCTTCAGATCTAAGACGCGTCTTGAATAAGAATTTGTGCTGGAACTAGAAGGAGAAGCTTTTGTTCTTGAGATATCCCACTTCGCATATGACCTTTCCTAGTAAGGGACTCCATTGGAGAATCGTCATCCAAATCGCTATTATCAGAGCCAAAAAATGATTTTGAAGCTCCAACCCTCGACTTTGTTGTTTTAATTTCCATTAAAACAGGAAGATCCTGTTTGCGACCAGAATTCTTTTGTGAGGATTCATCTTCGTCAGAACTATCACTATCTGATTCGGAAGGCAGAACTTGTGTTCTTGAGCTTTTCTTGTGATTCAGCATTGTGTCAATCTCAGGCCGCTCAATAGGAGGGGAAGTGGCAGTAGTCTCAGCTTCTTTCTTGACGGATGATGACACGTCCAATCGATTCTTGACGAAAGGCAGATGGTTATGACCTTTATGGCGAAAACCACCAGTGAGTTTTCCAAAATTCAGCCTCTCCCCACTTTCAGAACTGGATTCATCGTCAATTTCTTCCTTCGACTCCATCTGAGAGTCTTTACGTCCCAATTGCTTAGCAGATGGTTTGACAAGACTGAACTTTTCTGGATAATCTGAATCAAGTAACTCAACTTGGTTTCTTTTCCAGTGCATTTCCGTGGAGGAATTCAATTCGTCATCCGAGGAAAGTGACAAGTTTTTACTGCCGAATACTGAATTTTCTTCGTGCTTAAACGGTGATCCAACTGATTGTCCGGTTTTATCCCAAAATTGTGATCTAACTGATTGTCCACTTTCATCCTGTTTACGTGGGTCTCTAGAAGCACCCACATTATTGTGCCTAGTATTCAAGTCCTCATCGCTCTCGGAAGTTGGTCCATCGGATTCATCAAATGTCACTGGCGCGAAATCGAGTTCTGAATCATTTTTCAGTGTCATGTTCTTGGAAAGATCAGGGGATGATTTTTCTCTGGTGAAAAACAATGATGAGTTAGACTTTACTATTTTGCTTGAGCTAGATCTAGGACTCCAAGAATCTGCGTTTATAGACAGCCGATCTGGTGATTTTTGGTCTAATGATGGCACATCAAAATCTAATTCGTGCTCATCATATGTAGGGCCCTTATCAAACCCATGATCATCGATATCTGAATCAAACTTGTCAAAAACTACATCAACTGATTCATGGGAGCTTGTCTGGGGGGCTTTTCCATGAATGCTTGTCTTACCAGTACCCACAAAACGATCCTCAACAGCATCATTTTCATACTTTTGGTACTCAGAATTTGAAAAAATATTCACATCGTCAGAAATGCTTGATTGAGAATAAGAAGAGCTTACACTGTGCTGTTTCCCAATCCTTCCTTCTCTGAGATTCTCATCTTTCTCTGGCCAGCGGTTTGTAGTTTCAGCCTCATACCTCAAAGACTGTTTCTTTACACTCACTTCATCTTCAGATACCTCCTTTAAGGAGTTCTTACGAGAATATTCATCTACAACTGGGACACCATGATCCAAAGAGTAATCATCAGCTGAAGCTTTAGATTTTAAAAAAGCTGATTGACTAATTTCATGTGAACCACTAGTGCTCTCCTCCTTAAATGTTGTAGCTATCTTCAGATCATTCGGTTTAATCCCATCTATTTTCTCAGTCTGTAACCTAGTATTTTCAAAAGAGGATCTGCCGACGGATGCTTCAGAAAAATTTTCACGGGAAAAGTTTGAGTTCGGGTGAGTTTCAGGTCCTTCATCTTTTAAAATATCATCATCTGACTTGTGTGATTCTGTAGAATACTGCCTCAAAATCCTACCATGGATTGAAAGTTCTGCAGCAGCTCTAGCAGCCATACTTGCTCGTTCTGCTGACTCAGCAGCTGCCTGTGCCGCAGAGGTAGCATCCTTGAATTCCATATTCCACCTGCGCCTATCCAGGGGGCTAGTATTCCAATCTCCTTGTGCCCTTTCATCACCTAATGCTGGAAAAACAAATAATAAGCAATATTAGTGCTAGAGAGAAATAACAATCCACAAGAGAGTCAGGCTGCCACTGCTTAAAAAAAACTTTCTTTTTGGTAAATTTTTTGTTTAACCACAGGATACGATTGCTAATAAATTTTTTCAGAAATATACTATTAACCCAATTTCACTTTTCAAATCACTAATCATATCCAATCATCATTTCATAAAAAAATAAATATCAAATCAACTATCATCATTAAACTTTTATCTCACTATTCACTTACTCTCACGTTTCAAATCACCAATCATATATAATCATCATTTTACTAAAATAAATATCGCATCAACTATCACCATTACATTTGCATCTCATATCCAATTACACTCTCAAAATTCATTTTTCTTCTTTCAATTTTTTTAATCATTATTCTCTAGCAGGAAGAAAATTTTCAAAATGAAAAGCCAAGCAATCACACCTTCAATAGTTCCTACTCAATTAACAACACTATATACACCTGGAGGTCTTGCTTCAGGTTGAAATGGTGTGCTGACACCAGAAGTTTGGGCCGGAACAAGCTTTTCTGCTCCCACTGAGGTTCTAGCATCCTGCTGGGAAAAGTTCAATGGTGAACCATGCATCATGTTGTTGCTTGGCTGAGCTTGGACTTGTGCAGGTACGAAACGAGGAGGTTCAGCATACAGTTCACTCTCCTTCCTTAAGGAACTTGGTCCACTCTGATAAAATTGAACAAGTGGACACGTAAATGACAATGCAATATTCTTCCACCTCTAGGATATAATAATGCAGCGGAAAGCTAAACATAGATATCCGGAGCAACTAAACCATACCAGCAAGTCATTGGGAGGTATGGACTCTTTCTCTTCAAATGACTCAGGATCCCATTTAACATTGTGCTCCTCTGCTATTGCACGCAAAATTTTCATTTTGGCCTGTCCATCAGGTGCTGTTGCAGATAACTTCTCAACCAACTGCAGTAGCATAACAGGAGACGATTAAAGATTTATGCCACTGAATTAACCCAATGCAGAGTCATTTCCCTTGCATTAATTTCAAGTGCCTAAAAAGAATAATAAAATAAGCTTCCACGCATACCATGCGGCCCACACCGCATTGTGGACGAAGTTCTATGGCTGCAGTAGTGAAATCTTTTCCATATTTTGCCGTAAAATGCTTCCTTGCATCTAGAAGCTCAGGTACATCTCCACATCTTGGTGCTGCAAACACTAAACTTGCAATTGCTTCCTTCAGGTCAATGGGGCAATTCCTAGAGAGAAAATTGAAACAGATCCGATGTTGATGCCTTAGAAACAGTCTGAGGCACTATATTCATTTTGATATCATATGCAAACTTATATCAGAAAGTCGAGAAGCTCATCTACTTTGCCTCCTACATTATCTTGGCTTTCATTTTTCTTAGTGCAGGTAGAGTTGAGTCTAAGTGATAGTTTGAATACTATAGATGCTTATGCACCTTGATAAAACAGAGATTTATGAGCATTCTAGAGTGCATAGCTTACATACTTTTGTGACTCAATTATTGGCAGACGTGCAACAATAAGTTCACAGTATATCTCGAGAAGATCATACGCGGCCATCATCTTCTCTTCCCTAATCACATGTTCAACCTGAAAATTTATAAGATACGGATAAAAGGTCTCATGTGAGAGTAATGTTGGAACATAAGATATAACTAGAGCACAAGAGGTAACCGCTGGTTCGAGATTGGCATAAGATGAAGAAATCAAAACCACACGTGAAATATATGAGATTCTATTTTCAGCTTTTCACCATGTTCATCAAATAAATTAAGAACCAAATCATAATTTCGGTTATAGAACAACTGCAGCTGCGATGGCTTTGGTCTGAGCAAAACTAATTCCAGGACAAAATACCCCCAAAGTTATAAACCCATGACCATGCGCAGGCACAAATATCACAAACAGAAATCAAGTTATTCTCAAAAGATATAGCAATAACGCATAGATAGGACATCGGATCATGCTTATACTAAAAGAGTTATATCTAGGCACATGCACAAGCATTTTTTTAGGAAGATTATTTTCCTATTCCACACAGCTAAAGCAACGTGAAAAGAAAAATAAGTCTAGTGTATATTGGCTATGAGGAAGTACAACAGGCTCCATACACCCAACTGTATCACAGTCCAAAATGATGCTAACTAATTTGACAGATAATAATAAACTCCCATTATCCAAATAATAACACACTTAAAACCATAAAATTTTATGACTGCAGATCACATGCCAACAAGTTTTTGGAAGTGAACAATCTATCAAATCAATTAAATTCAAGAGCGTCAGCACTAGGTTGTCAAGAACTCCCATTGCATAACACAAGAACATAAACCATGCACATCCAGTATAGGTGGGAAATAGTCAGAGCAACTGCCAGTGCATTGGAGAATACAATTTTTATGGAGAAAATGGCGTTTGATATGCGTAAATTAACTTTCATCAGGCCCTTTTCTTCTCTCATGAAATAATGCTTCAGGCCCAACCAAACAAGTCCCCATAATAAACCACAAAGAAAATATTCTGAGCAACTTTCTACATCCTTCTGCACTAAATCATTTCTACAAAAATACAATATCCTTTCATAACCCAAATATATATTTATTAACCAAAACTTCTTGCCTCTCAACTCAGTGAGGAAAATTAAGTACTTTGGTGGTCTGTCAACTGCATCCACATTCCATCAAAAGCTCTCCCCTACTCCACCAGTATCTATTTCCCTTCACTAATGTATTCTGCATAATAGCAAGCAGCTTGATAGAAAAAAAAAAATTTATTTTGAGGCAAACACAACGCACACATATGATTTTGAGTTTTGCCAACTAATGCCCTGAATTTGCCGAAAAATACAGTAATATCGGCATAAAGAAAAATGAAAAAGTAGTATATTTTCTTTAAATGAAAAAGTAGTACTTTAAATAGAATGATCAGCACACAAAACTAGGAAACTTCAACAAAAAATGATTTTCACGTGCCTTGAGCCTTTTATTTGGAAGCTTAAGAATCACTTAAACTTTCTTTACTCAACTGATTATCAATCCTTTCTCAAAATGACGCTTTCACAATACTATTCTGGAGAGATTATCTTCTCAAGCCATCAGAATTCATACTTGTGCAGTAAGAAAAATATAATTACCTGAAAGCATTCAATAAAGGACATTACCCTGTGTGTCTAGTTAGTTCATTGTGCTATTAACAGACATAAGACTTACTTTCAAGACTAGAGGGGCAACATTTGGCAATCATGGTTTATTAAAATCTCAGATACTAATCCTTATTGTGGTTATAGCTTCTTTCACAGGCTCCGCAGCATTAGTATGTTGAATTTTGACCCACTTCCTTTCTAAAATCCAAGATAATATATAAGACATGTCATGTGCTTTTTATAAGTCAATACAAACCAGAAGATGTTTGTAATTTCCCATCACTCCATCAGTGTTCTTATCAATAAACCGTTTATTAGCTAAACACCTAAACTTCTATTCAAATCAAAAGTAACTTTCTGAAAGAGTCATTTTACGCTTAAGCTTTCCTCCAACCCCCTCCCCCCCAAAACATTGGTCTGGGACCCATGGAAATGGATGATAGCAATATGATATTCAATCAAAATATTCACAGCACATAGTTATCCCTAAATAATATTGGTTAAAGAGTTTAGATAATGCATTAAAATCCTTGAATTTATCCATCTTAACATGTCCATTTCAAATAATCAAGATCACAAAACAAAATTCGACTTAAAAACGAATTAAAACTCATCCATCTTCACATGTCCAGTTCACAATTGTAAGTAATATAGATCATTACTCGAATTCGAGCTGTCCGATCCTGGCCAGACTCAAGCAACTGTGCTATTTCCCGCTTCATCTGCTTCACTTGCACCTCTTTCTTGTTTCTCAATAGCTTTAACCTTGAACCCGCCAGCCTCAGCGACGTTTTGCTGCACCAAAAACAATACATTAATATGTCGGGAAAAAATGATTAATCAATTACAATACACATACAAACAGGAAAAACGGTATCATAGTAGATAGAATAAGTCATTAATATTAAAACACTAAACCACCCAAATAAAAAGATATACCAAAATGATCAAAGTGAACACATTACACACACATAAATATTATATATATCTATATATCTATACAGACATATACAGATTCAGCATGACTATATTTGAATATATGAAGAATAGTTGAGAATGATCTACCATTTGGCAGGATTGAAGCTCCTGGAAAGCAAGTCCTTCGAATTCTGCAGAAGCTTCGATTTCTTCATCTTCTGCAAAGTGCAATCACTAATGCTAATTTTGGATCTATACAATCACTGAAATCTTCGATCAGGACAGTTTCAAATTTTGCCCTAGGACTGAATTTCTGGCTGAGTTATTAGAGAAAAAAAATAAATAAATTTGGGGAGAAGTTTCTGCTGAAAAGCAACGAAGGATCGGAAATTGTCTTGGTCGTTGTTGAATTTCTTCTTTCAGTTGGGGAGGAAGTTTGTAATAATTGAAAATTCAATTTACAGGTTCGGAAAATAATTAAATAAAATTGACTTTTCGTGCTCTGACAACATTGCCCTTTTAGTAATGAAAATAAAATTAAATTGACTCTTCGTACGCTGACGGAACTGCCCTTGCATTTTCTTATTAAACTGAAAAAACAATGCTTATTTATTTAGTAAATTGTCTAATGAATTAAAAATAAATAAATTATGCGGAGAAATAATGTAATGAAGTGAACTCCATATGGCTTATACTTTTTCTTTTTTTTTTTGAGGAAACATATGGCTTATACTAAGAGTCAAGTTTACTTGTATTTTTGTACCATTGGCTTTTGACATGTACCAGGTCAAAATTACCATTTACCCTCGTGAGTTAGCTAAATGACAAAAATACCTAAGACCGACATGCTTTATATTAGACCCCGGCCCGGCCCGAGCTCATGACCCGGGTCGCCCGGCAAACTGTCACTGATGATCTTACCCGTGATGTAATAGGGGAACTTAGGTGATCTCGACACGTGGAGGACCAGAGGTAACTCGTACCACCTACTAAGGTTAAAAATTAAAACCTATACATAGAATACAGTTTCATCGTAATATGTATCTCATAATTAACCACTTGTTCACCTCGTTCTTCAGCTCCTGACTCCTTATCACCTATATCTGACTTTAGCATTTGAGGACCTTAGCTGGGGGTCTACCCGACTAGCACAAGTTTCGTTCTTTTACAGGTTTCTCGAATTAAGTATCTAGTATGGGGCGGGTCGGCCAGGACCCGGACCCGCCCTGTGCCTAGAACGGGTCGGGCTGGGTCGACCCGCCACAGGTCGGGGCAGGACGGGGCAGATCAACCCTTTCTGGCCCGTTTTAAATTAAATTAAATTAAAAAAATGAAAAAATATTTATTTATAAAATATATTATTATTAATTTATAAATATTAAATTTAAATATAATATAAGAATACATAAATATTATATTATAATATATATTATATATGCAAAATATATATTAAAATATATTATAAAACTAAAAATTATAGGCGGGGCGAGGTACCCGCGGGGCGGAAGTGATACCCAGACCCAACCCGACCCGCCACAGTCAGGGCGACCCAAACGGGGCGGGCCAGGACGGGTACCCATAGGTCAGGTCGAAATTGCCATCCCTAGTATTTAGGCTCGTGGTAAAACACCGCGACCCAAAATACATCTAATTTATTTACCCATATCAACTTTCAAGAATAATCAAATATGAATATATTAACTTTCAAGAATAATCAAATATGAATATATTTTATGCACGAAATGTAAAAAAATAAAATGATATGAAATTATAAATATATAACTCATTTCACAAATTTGTCTTCATAATGGGATGTGGTATAAGGATAATACAAATAAATCGAGGAAACAAGATTGTTATGAGTCCTATTGATTATGACAGCAAAAATAAGGAATATTATTTAACTTCGTTGTAGTGGGAGACAAGTATTTGGTAGAAACTAGAAAGAGTAAATCTTAATATAAATTTCATGATATCCCGATAGGCATCAATGTTGTAAAAATTCCCGCTCACATGTCCGGTCGGTTTTGTAGTAAACCCAGGTGGCTTAAAAAACCGTCCCCGCCAAAAAAAACGCCGCTGGCTCAATGGCAAAGAAATCTTTTTTAGTAAAAATATTGTTTTTGTTTTATTTCAAAAGTTGAAGTCCGTCATATAATTTTTCCGTGATATTTTTTTTTTTATTTGATTAACATTTATAATTGTATTTATCTTCTTCCAAAAAAAATAATTGCTAATCCATGTGTACACATATATATACCTAACCCCACATTTTTTAAGAAGCAGTTTAGGCAACCATGCGACCCAATGGCCTCTAATCCGCTTCCATGTCCGTCCGGGTTTAAAAACATTGCCCCACATAAAACGCTTAGCAACTTTTTACAACATTGGATATAGGTGGGTAATTACTTTATTTATGTGATTTGATATTCTATTATATTTTCCAATATACTTACTATTGATGAATGTATTGATTAAAATATTGATATAATTATTTAATAAATTTTTATTTTAAAATTTAACCTAGCAATTATTGGAATTAGCAATTAAGAAGAATTGAATAACTTTTTTTAATAGTTAACAATAAATACCTAACAATATTTTTGTATATCAAATATAATTTCAAGTAGTAACATGACTCAGTCAAGAGGTGAGGGGTAAGAATAAGATGGCTAGCCTCGACTTGTAAATGACAAAGTAGAACCAATAATACACAAAATATTATAAAAGAGCAAGGAGTAAAGTCAAGTTACACGATAAATCAAGAGTGATATTCCTTTGCCCTGGCGGATTGGAAGTTTGGTTGGGTGGTGGGTTTCCATATTTGATTTCATAATTAACAATTTACAACTTCATGTATTGAAATATGTAGAATGAAATGAGCCATGCTAATAGAGAACATATATTTTTTTTTCTATGGTTCATATTATTTCTTTCTTTTCCGTAGTATACAGAAAGTTAAGCTAAAAAAGATCGAACCCCCACATAAATAAATCACATTATTAATGAATTGTATTGTTTGTGTGATTGATAAACAGCAAAAATAGCTGTCAATCAGAAAATATATATTTTTCTATTTATGATTTGGTTAATTGTTTGTACACGAATCAAATTGTGCAGGAACTTAGCTTACTAGACGTTATTTCATCACTTAGACGCATTAAACAAATCGTACAATAACTTGTCATTGCAATGCCGCGTTATACCTTCATCATAACCAATGTAGTAAAAGTCGGTCAAAAAAATCGTTTCGGCCAAAAATCGGCATGGGCGACCTATAACCAGTAAAAGATTATTTTAAAAAAAAATAATATTGTTCCTAGGCATCCGACTAGGCACTATATGCTGGGTTGCTGCCAGAAAATAGCGGCTAGCGATTTTTGCAAGCTTGATCATAACAATGACCTAACTATTATTATTGGTAATTTAAACTACTTGTAGAAGCTATATCGTGGGAGGGGCCGGCTCGGGAATCAAATGTCAACCAATTATTTGTACTACTCTCTTCTGCATTCCGCGTCATTACTCCGTATAATTTTCAGTGTGTTTACCTCGCACCGCGTCGGCTCAATCGGGATTCTACCACTTGACAATAAAAAAGACAAATTGTCCGAGTTATTTTTTGGAGCTTGAAACCTGCGTAAGATCCACCATTGAAGGACAACTTCTGACTAAAAAATAAAGAGGGTATTTGGCAATTGGCCTGACTTAATTTTTAAGTTCTCAAATTATTCCTAAGTTGTTTATAACAACTAATGAGATTATAGGATAGAAAAAGAGAAAATTGTTTCTAAACTCACAAGCTCATAAAAAATAAAAAATAAAACATAAAACATAAACCCATTATAACATATTTTTACAATAAGATCGTGTCAATACTATTACTTTAAAAACTCTAAGATCGTATTTTATCCAAATAATTCAACAACTAATTTTCAAAATAAAATCTATCATCTTATATGCTCTCAAACCACGTAGTTCATATGAGTAAAACATATTACACAACTTCAATCTTTGGAATATTCACAACCTAAAATGCGCAGTGTTAGTAGTGAAATTCTTAAATGATCAAGTGCAATGCATCAAATTCATACAATGGTTAAGGGAGAGAGGCTGGCTTGCACCAACCCTTCATCCTCCTATCATCCTATGGAATGACTTATGTTAGTAAATAATACACTTCCATGTTTCATTGTTGGAAAAACACAAAGTTGAACTAATAATTGTTCCAACGGAACGGAGAAGCATAAACTGATCCACATACATAACCAAAATGATAAAGTTGAACAAAATACCAAAGAGATAGCCCACATAGCTGCAAATCCTTTCAGCCAAGAATCTGAATTCATGTTTCTTTTCTAGCAATTGTAAGAGAAAATCAACATTTAGGGAAATCAATAACATACAACAGCAATGGCTGTTATGAAATTGAAAGTCAAAAAATGGCTGTTAGCAAGTACCTTTCACCAAGATCCATATAGAAAATTGATATTTTCAGGGGAAAAATGTCATGATGATGCTTTAAACCTTAAACTGGAACAAGAGGTGGAGAGATTGGAGCAAATTGGCATCCCTCTGAAGGCAATCTCCACATTCCAGAATGGTAATTTCCTTGGGAACAAACTTCCCAACCAATTCATCGGTTTTTCCCTTAATATTGTCCTAAATTCAACAAATCTATTAAAGTTCAGTCTTTGGACCACCGAACTGACTAAACAAAATTGCCATATCCATTCCCTGTACCATTGTAGGCACTGCTGTATCATATGGACAGCTCTTAGAAAACCCACCCTTCCCTGATTTATGTACTTTTTTTATGCACCTTTTGAACTTCTCATGGCATTTAATGTTGGTCATACCTGAAAATATTCAAATCAATCAAGTTATTCAGTAATTAAACAAAGATATAAATATATTTAAACAAATAAACTGAGTCTTCTCTAGGACGAGTTATACATGGACAGATCCATAACCAAAAGGTTAGTTTAACACAAGTGAAAAAGATCAATAGCAGGCACAAAGGAAAATACAGTGAAAAATGCAAGCATAGTTGTCAAAGGCGCAGAGGATAGCGCCTGGTAGCCTCTCAGGCGAGGCACTTTAATGAGGTGAGCGCCTGGCTCAGGCGCAGAGGCGCGCCCAGCCTGCTGAGGCGCGCCTTGTTCAAGTCTAGGGTTTATTTAGGGTTTGCTGCTTAAAATTGGGTCTAAAGTGTCTTTTTAAATTGTGTTTTTAAATGGGCTTTATATTAATTAGGTTTTCCTAGGGTTTCTTCCTAATTAAAAATAAGCCCATCTGCTCAAGTGAGGAAAAAAAGGTCAAATATCAGAAAAAAAGGCTTTGTATTTTTTTTGCGCCTCACTTCAAAAAGGCGCGCGCCTTATTTTGCGCCTTGCGCCTCAGGCTCCGGAAGCCCTTGCGCCTTTGTGCGCCTTGAGCCTTTGACAACTATGAATGCAAGGTACGTTAAAAGTGCAAGGCAACATTATCGCAAAGTAAAATCTGAGGGGTTAGCTACTATCATGTTATCCATGAGGCAGTTGGTCACAAGAATTACCTCTAGATCCACTATACAACATTAATTAAGTCCAGCGGCCCCAATTGTACAACTTGGCAACACAAGCCTTTTCCTAATCATAAATTTTGTTCCTTATTTTCAGCCAAACAATATTGGATTTGGGTATTAGTATTGCTCCGACTTACGAATGTGACCTCCTTGTGGCATGGCAATGCCCCCTTTTGTCACAAAATAAGCATATATCTGCTCTTCACCATCACCTTACCATCCATTGGGTAACACATAGTTTTGCCATGTTATCAAAGTCTTTTAGGTTATAATAAGTGGAGTTGCGTACTGCTTTATCAACAATATTTGCACTGCTACTAGGGGAAAAACCTATGAATTGGCAAGAGAACGTAGTTAACTACTAAAAATCATATCTCTTTTATTGCAAATCCCTTCGTCCCTTCTTTGATCATTTTTTTCTTAGATCTTACTTAAGAGGGACTAGAAAATTAGCACTATGACGATTAATATGTCCAAATAGCTTCACTTGGAAGAAATCGAAACCGTATGTCTTTAAGAATGGGCTTCGCTCAACTATAAAGTCCACTTTGGACTAGTAAAATATAAAATATTCCCTCAAGTCCTACAAAATGATATCTTGTCTTCTATTTGTCTTCGTCCAAGAATATTTGACTTACACTCTAAAAAGGAGGTATTTATTATCTAAGTTGCCTATTATGAATCAACATTTTAGATCATTCCTACAATGACAGTGGAAGGAGTTTTACATATGACAATACCTAACACCAAAAATAGAAACCTAAACTAGCCTCACAATGCGCAATCAATGATTTCCCTTACAATCAAGACAAGGGTAAAAGAGTTTAAGTTTGTTTTTTCAGAGCTAACTGAAAATTATTGGAAAGACATGGCAAGCTGATAAACAATAGACATTGTCAAATTGGAATAAGTTTCACCAATTGGCAATTGCTATGTAAGAAGTCTATCCTCAGTCAAGTTGACCAGGTTCAACTTCTCCCCTTGCTTGACATTTTAGGCCAACAGGTTAAACAATCAGCAAACTGAGTGTTAGCAAATCCTAGATGACACTTTACTAAGCTTTCTATATTCATTGATCAGGATGGACATGATCATGTAAGCCATCTTCAATGTGGAATTGCACAGTCCTCCCAGATGATTATACAAACAGGATCAGATTACGAACCTTGTCTAGCAAACTTCACGACATGTGAACATAGTTTGAGAAATGATACATTCTTAGCACGTACCAAGGAGATGACCTAATCTTTCATTTCTACCTAAAGAAGAAAGAATAAAAAGAAAGACAACAAAGACTTCTGTGTTGAGCTAGTACGTGTCTACCATTGCTTTAAAAAGCAAAGGCATAAGATGAGGGATTTCAAATGGCTTCGGGGCAAGGTGTATCCTTCAGGTGCAGGGTGGACTGCCCCCATTTGATTAATAATATATGCGTCTCAGAGAAAAAATGTACACAAACAAAACCTTAAGGCATTTATGACTGCCCCAAGGTGCTTGCAACAACGCGTCCGTTTAAAATAGGTAAAATTGGAATGACACATTGACACCTAAAACAATAACCAATATTTTCGCATTCTTCTTGTTATTGCGAACAATTAAATACGAAACAGTTGTAGACAACTAAGAAGGTATACCTTTGTTTTGGATGGTCAAATACGAGTTTCTTTCATGTATTTTGGGGTCTAAGTATCTTTAAGGTTAAAAGGAGAAATTTCTGTAGGGCACCCCAGTGTCACATGGCACCAATTGTTAGCCCACGCTAGAAACATCTGTACACTGATCGAGTAGGCTAAATCATAATATTAAGATGGATTTATAGTAGCAAAAATGAATAAGATATGAACATACATGTCAGTTGGCTAAGGTGGTACCCACCGAAATGACTTTGGGACAATAGATTCACATGGGTTGGGCTGTGCAATCAGTTAAAGACTGCAACAAGCTTCCATAGGTGAATCCAACCAGTGGACTAGTATTAGAGGCAAACTTGGAGGGACAGGTCGACTTAAATTTACAGAGTTTTTGGTAATTAACAAGGATTTGAATCTTTATGTATAAATTTAGTAATTTACAGAAGAACCTTGATAAAGCAGCGGTAAACGGTTCCATACAAATTATTTTGTATCTAGATGGAATAAGATTATTATGAGTCAGTTGATTTTTTTTTTTTTTTTGATAAGAAACAAAGTTCAATTAATATTGTTTAATGATGGAACTCCGAATAGTGATAAAATTACAATAACCTCAAGAAATATGCATGTTGAAACTTCCCAACTCCAACATTTTTGAGCAAACAAACACCATTAAAAGGAGGAACACCACTGTTATACCTCTCGCAGAGGTACCTAATGTTCTTCCGAGTCAATGGCTCACATGTGTTGACTATCTCAAGTGAAGCATCAATTTTTAAAAACTTCCACTTTTGCATTTGAGATTAAAACAATTCTAGCATTACTTCACAAGCCATGTATTCGTATCACAGCAGCACCCGTCAAAGGACCAACCAACCCAATCAAGCAAAATGGTGAGGAGTCAACCTTTAAATTCCTTTCCCTTAAGGAATTAAAACACACAAAAGATACAGAAGCTCAATCGTTGCTAGAGATGGAACTGCCATAAACCATTGCTACTTTTTGAGTGGGCAGAGAATTGTATACTATCAATTATTAAAGTTATAATACTGTACCATCAAAACTACTCATCCCAAATAAACCAGGCAACAATAAAAGTGCTCACTTTACAACAACATAAGCAGATTAAAATTTGAAGTAAATAAGTACCATTTCCCAAAGACAAGAACAAAGAAAACATTATATCAGCTAAACAAAAATAAGTTCATATTAATTAACTAATTGCACTCAGCTTCCTTCAAATTGTATCATTCCCTAATTATATAAATGATCAAATTCATAATCCCCCACAATAAAAGAAAAAAAATTAAATTATCCGCAAAGTAAAACTAGCGGGGTAAAGTAAATACCATTTTTCTCGACACATTCATCGTGGATCTTGCAGCAAGCATCCAGATCATCACAAGGTTTCTCCCCCGGACATCCGGTCCACCCTACTCCGCAGTACTTCCCGTACCTAATCCCAATTGCTAAAGCGCACATTTCAGACAGAAAATAAATAAATAAATTCAACTTAAGCTAAAAGAAAAAAATTATCCAACGACGTTAAGCATTCATTGAAGAAACACTCACTATTACAGTTCTCCGCCACACAGGTTTTGCTGCATCCAACCTGTAAGCCAAAGCCAACATATTAATTAAACAAAAAAAAAGAAAAGAAAAAAGGAAATTGGATGCGAGAATGAGAAGTCAAAATGAAGAATACCGGAGAATTATTGGAGGATTCAGCAATCACAATGAAGATGAATATGAATGCGGCGGCGACGCCGGTCCGGTGTAGACCTACGGCGGATCGCGGCAGCATTCTTTCCCTGAGATGATCTCCTACACCGCCCTTTTTTTCTCTCTTTTATATTTTTTATATTATATGTATTTTTAATTTTTCTCTTTTTTCTTTTTTGGGGCTTGGGCTTCTATTGTTGATTTGTCTTCCACTTTTTTGGCCAGTAGGCTTCGAGAGTAATTATAATTTATACACCAGAATGGCACTCCTCAAATATTGGAAATTTTACGTGGCCTCTGTTATCCCATTGGTTCACATCCCTCATTCTGACTGCTACATAGTACAAAATGGAAAAAGTACATTTATTTCCCAGGCCCTAAAATATTATATGATACCTTGATCCGCATTAATTATTTTCAAATTTGGCATACACGTCATTTTTTTATTTTTAACTCAGCTTCCAGTCATATGTTTGATTATTCTGAGGATATCAATTCTGGCTCTTCATCGCTGCTACCAATATAAACCGCGGAATGTGCACGGACTGACCAATATCTTTGATGGGGTCTGCTAACGTATAACCAGGTCCTCCAAAATAATATTGGAATGAGATGACAATGAAATGGGCAAACCCAAATCAAAGTATACTAAAAGAAAAATTTCTGATGACATGTGACAATTTATCATTATCCTAATTGCTCGTGGCATTTTACTTTTATCCATAGTTAACCATTTTATTTCCATATTTTTCTCATGCATAACATATATAATCTAAAAGGTAATAAGTATTATAAGGGTAAAAAATTGATTTAAACAATCTATTTGGTGCAATAGAGTGCATCCATATTTGAGGAGTCCTATTTGGGTGAGGCTTATCTAGAAACCTCTCTTATTGGGACTCTACCATAAACAAGGGATTGAGATTATATATTGATATCTCTCCCTACTACCGATAACTTAGAAAAAAACGTTCCCCCTCATAAGAAGAACAACTTTCTCTCCTAAAAATTCTCTCTACGGTTTTCTTCTTGGAGCATCACCAAATCTCCAAGGGTCTAAGGTGTGTGTTTACTCGGTGGATACTCTGGTAGATCCATTGGAGCGAGAAGGATGTTTGCCTACCCCGTTTGAAGTACAAGAAGCTCGTGATACGAGAAGGGCGTTGGCGTACGTGGATTTATACACATCAACGAAGAGGGCTTGTAGGCGAGTCATAGATCCAAGTGGATCGATTCATCCACTGCTAAGGTAATTCCGATTCACATATTATGTGGCTTACGTGGCTTAATTGCTAACAGTGGTATCAGAGCCAGGTTAGGGCTCGTTCTCACCTATTTGATGTGCTTGAGTTTGATAATCCATGAGATTTAATTTTTTTATTAAAAATTTGAATCTAATTTTTTGTTTTTATATATCCAATATTGGTGTCAAATTGTAGATCTCTGAAATACGATTAATTTGGTATATTACTCATGTAAAATGGATTTGAAACGAAAAAGTTATTGCGATTTGAAGTTTTTAGAGAAAAACTAAATCAACATGGGTTATTGTGCCAATGTTATAAATCTTGGGCCTTGTATGGTTGTGTTTCCAACACCATTTTTCCACTTTCCAACTATTCCTAAAATGGATTTGTGTTTGTTTCAAAAGTTTTCAATAAAGTCATTTCCGCTTTTCACTTTTTACGGAAAATATTTTTTTAAAAACACAACCAAACAATTTTTCATTCCAATTACGCAAACCTAGGTAAAAATACACTACAATCACGTAAACCTATGTCATAAATACATTTGAAAAACTATAACCAAACATATTCTCATTTTCAAACAAAAATTCAGACAACAAACCAAACATATTCTCAATTCTCACACGAAAATCAATAAAAGTTTGAAAATTCATTTTCCAACACTCAAACTGGAAATTGGACTTGGAAATACATCCATACAAGCCCTTGGTTTTACATTGACGCGCATGGGCACTAAACATAACTGTTTTAACAAATCATGCATGGATTTGCGTGAAAAGTGATTAACATTTCTTGCCACTGTGATGTTTTAATCTTGTTGGAGGATTTTTTCTAGCCCATCTACTGCTTATTTTTTTTGTTTGTTGCGGCTGAACCATATGTTGTATTTAATGTGATAGTATATACGCATATGTTTTATATATATTGTGATTGCACAGTTTTGATGTGCTGGGTTGTACCTGGCGGCTGGTGCATTGATACAACCTGTTTAAAAAAGGAAATCGCCACATGGGCGAGGGCTGATGTGGCGCCATCTAAATGTCATGCGGGCAAATTGTCAAGCTATGTGGTGATGACCGCGCATGGGGCAACCATTCATTTAATAAAAATTACTAAAAGGGCTTATTTGGTTTAAGCATGGATTTGAACCTTTAACCTTTTTAGTTGCTATGTTGTTTTTTAACCATTAGGCCACTTACTTTTTTGTTATTATTGGTGGCTCATATATATTTTATATGAATTTGGATATTTTTTGTCAGAATATTATGTTTATGTGCATTCATGGAGTTGATATTTTTGGGTGCTCATGTTTATGTGTTTATTGTTATTTATTTATTTGAGAGATAATTAATGGAGATGGTGGTGATTACAAAGTCCCAATTTTTTTTCTAGATTCTTGTAATAGGTTCATGAAGAATGTAATTTTTTGTAATTATTATTTTTCTAGGACTCATGTATTAAAGAGGCCATTTTTGAGGTTATGTATTTTTGGATATGTTTTGTTTATCACCACCATAGGCCAATAATTGTCTCGACATGAAGCACCAAATGTCAACTCATTTTTTATCTATATGTGATGGATGCATGTTATGGACGTTACAAATTTTATTCGTAGATCAATATTTATTTTATTGTGATCTCTAATTTAGTGGGAGATGATTACTAGCCTTGGTGGAAAAATTTTCGATCTCATTGAATTAAAGAAAATAATAAAATAATTACTTGGATTCGGATAAAAATTTTAGACCAATACCTAACAAATTGCGCATGTTATACAGTGATGAATGCCCAAATAGCTTTTTCTGACCTTTATGGTAGTGGAAAATTAGATGGCCAGAACTATGCAATGTGGCATAAGAAAATTCAATTTTTACTTCACAAAGAGAAGATCCTTGAACATCTCACCACTAGTATGCCTAGGCCAGTTGAGCCAGAGAATGGACAAACTGCCCAATATCATCGCGATATGGACACATACAATAAATGGGTGGATCAAGATAAGAGTGCACGCTTTACTATGCTAAGCTGCATGCACGATCATCTGATCCGTGAGTTCGATCAATACTCTACAATTAAAGAGCTATGGGAGGTATTGAAGGTCAAGTATGGTAGCACTTCGGCTACAAGACTGAGGGCTCTCACCATTAGGTTCAATCAGTATGTACTTGACCCGAAGCACTCGATGACCCATCATCTTGATGTGATGAAGGACATGATTCGGGAGCTTCAAAATGCTGGATGTGAGCTCACAGATGAACGACAAGTTTTGGCTGTCATAAGGTCGCTACCCGAGCAGACTTGGGGACACGTTAAGCTCGTGCTCACACATAATGAGCAAATTTAGACATTCGATAGTGTCGCCAATCATCTCAAACTTGAGGCTGACCGTCGAGAGTCGGAACGAGTACAAGTTTGCTCTTGCTCTTGTCGCACATGCTTTGGACAACATAAGCCTAAGAAGGGCAAACGTTGGAACAAGCAGGGTGCTGGACAAAGCAGTGCACAAAGTCAAAACTTGGCCCCACAAGGTGACAAAGCTATGAAGCGTCGTCGAGTAAAGAGGGGTGGAAAGAAGAAGGACAAATGCTTTAACTGTGGCAAGTTGGGTCACTTCGCTCGTGATTGCACTGAGCCGAAGAAGGTAAAACCCACTCCTAGCTCTTTTTATTCTTTTGTTTGTTCACACGTTTTTGTTGCTAATTCTCTCCATGGTTGGATTGTAGACACAGGAGCAACAAAACATGTGACAAGGGATCGAGCGTGATTTGTAGATTATCATCGATTGCCGGATGCAACCACTACATTTGCTATGGGGAATGGCACACGAAGGAGGTTTTTGAGTTGGATCGTGAAGCTCAACACTGGGCGTGAGCTACTCCTTAGTAATGTGCAATATGCACCTAGCATTCGATGTAATTTACTTTCAGTTTTAGCACTTTCCGGACATGGTTTTTCTTTCTTGTTTGAGCACACTAGTTTGTCTATTTACTTTGGCAAAGACCTTTATGGCTTAGGATTTATGAATAATGGGTTTTTCATGTTAGAATTATCCAGTGATTGCATTTCTTATGTTTCTTCTACTGTTGATATTAATTCCGATTCTGTGAAATGGCATGCGAGATTGTGACACATAGGACAAGAAAGGATGACTAGGTTAGCTCGAGAAGGCTTGTTGGGCCAACTCGCTAAAGTCAACCTTCCTGTGTGTGAACCATGTATGGCAGGAAAAGCCTGTCGGAAGCCTTTTGGTAAGGCAAAAGAGGGCTACTCATCCTCTAAGTTAGTCCACTCGGATATATGTGGACCTATGAATGTGAGGGCACGACACGGTGCATCCTATTTTCTCACTTTCATTGATGATTATTCGCGCTATGGGTCAGTATATCTCTTGTCTCAACCGATCAGAAGTGCTTGATTGTTTTAAGCGATTCTTGACGGAGGTTGAGAACCAAAAGGATAGGAACCTCAAAATCCTACGTACTGATAGAGGGCGAGAATATTTGTCTGATCAGTTTAGACACATGTGTGAGGAGAAAGGGATCATAAGACAGTTGACGATTCCATACACTCCGCAACAAAATGGAGGAATGATAGAGATAGAGTCCCGTGATGTGAATTTTCTTGAGGAGGGTTTTCCAACCATTGGTGAAGTCAAAGAGGACCTTGAACTATTTGAGTTGCAAGATCCTCTGGGCGGCGCACCAGTCCCTGGCGAGGGTGAGGTTTTACAACCTCATCCAGTAATTGACGGGGATGATGTATGCGACCCCAAATTCAGTGGGAGTGACCTACTGGAGAAAGACTCTGAAAATCCACATATACGACAGAGCAAACGTAGAACAATACCCCGTCGGTGTTTTGAGATCGAAGGGGAATCGTTCATGTGTACTTCTGTGGATGTTGATGAGCCAACTACTTATAAAGAAGATGTGACTTCCCGAAATGCAAATGAGTGGATAGCTGCTATGGAAGAAGAGTTGAGCTCAATGGCTAAGAACAAAGTCTGGGAGCTGGTCGATCTTCCATCTGGACATAAGACTTATTGGGAACAAGTGGGTTCTAAAGGTCAAACGCAAAGCAGATGGATCTATCGATAAATATAAGGCTTGACTTGTGGCGAAGGGTTATACCCGAAGAGAGGGTGTAGACTATGAAGAGACATTCTCCCCAGTGGTGAGATTTGCCTCAATTCACCTAATTCTAGCTTTTGTCGCCCACCTAGATCTAGAATTATTTCAGATGGACGTAAAGATAGCATTTCTCAATGGAGAGCTGGATGAGGAGATCTATATGGATCAACCTTTAGGTTTTCAGCAAATAGGGCAAGAGCGCAAAGTATGTCGCTTGAAACATTCTATTTATGGGCTGAAACAATCGTCCAGACAACGGTACCATCGATTTCATTGAGCTATCATCGAGATGGGCTTTACGATGATCGAGGAAGACCATTGTGTGTATGTTAAGAGAAGTGGGAGGAATGTTTTGATACTCTCACTATATGTGGATGACATTCTCATTGGTCGAAATGATATGGAGATGATTGTTGCCACTCGAGAAGTGGTTATCCTCTGCTTTTGAGATAAAGGACATGGGAAAAGCTGAATACATACTTGGTGTTAAGATACACCGGGACCGTTCTAGAAAACTCTTATGTTTGTCTCAAGAGACTTACATCAAGAGGATTCTAGAACGTTTCCATATGGAAAATGCTAATCCTGTAGACACACCCACAGACAAAAATGGTGTTCTTAGCAAAGAATTATGCCCTAAAATAGAAGAAGAAATGGAACGCATGGCTAAGGTTCCATATGCAAGTGCGGTCAGGAGTTTGATGTACGCAATGATGTGTTGTAGTTTATGGTTTGCAGTTGGAATGGTGAGTAGATATCAAAGTAATCCTGGGCGCGACCATTGGGCTGCTGTCAAAAGGATACTTAGATATTTGAAAGGAACAAGTGATCTTGCTTTGTGCTACCATGGAGGTAGTTTGAAGTTAACTGGCTATAGTGATGCTGATGGATCAACAGATAAAGATGAGCGCAAATCCACATCGGGATATGCATTCTTATTGGGAGGCGCCGCTATCACTTGGTGTAGCAAGAAGTAGCCTTGTATCTCTTTATCCACCATGGAAGCTGAATATGTTGCTTGTACGCCAGCAGTCCAAGAGGCAATCTGGTTGAGAAGATTTCTTCAGAGTCTGCGCGTTACGGCGCATGTTGATGATGCAGTTGTTGTTTATTGCGATAACACATCTGCACTAGCGTATGCTAAGGATTCCAAGTACCATGGGAGGACTAAACATATACACACCGATATCACTTTATACGAGAGAGCATTGCGCAAGGTCAAGTTGTTCTCAGACATATTCCTACTAGCGATATGGTCGCTGACCCTTTTACTAAACCTTTACGTAGAGATGTGCTCCAAAGGCATGTTAGAAGTATGTGACTTTGTAGGATTTGAGTTTATGGGCCTGTATGAACATTTTATTGATTAATGGAATTTTGTTTCTCATTATTTGTTAGTGTACTGTATCTAATGATAGATATGAATGCCACCAGGCTTAGATTGACCCACTCACACGGGCAATCGCCCTGGCGCTTGATAGCGAGCAGGATAAGACTCGCACCAAATAGGGGATGAAACATCGCCGTGATGAGAACAACGTGGAAGGCCTAGGTTTAAATATAGTCGCCTTGGCATGAGGCCAAGATGAGATCACACTTGATTGATTATGAAGTATGTCCAAACTTCATAAAAGCCTGTTCGTAGCCGAATGTGCGAACTATCATATGACACTTTGGGAGTGATTGTGAGTAGCATGCATGTCAGGCATGCATGTTAGGCGCTTGAATAGCGACTGGACTAAGATTTGTATGATGCTAAGAGCGTGACAAGCCCAAATTGAGTGGGAGTTCCATCATAGCATGTATTCATACTACATGTGCTTTAAGACGACCTCATAAGTGGAGTGACTGAATGGATCCCTGCTTCGTCACTGTGTGAGCCCTTATCGTGTTTTTAGTACCTTTTGGGACTCTGGACTGTGCCATGAGGTGTAAGCTTAATGATGCCACTTTAGCATGTATCCAATGGCCATGTGTGATGCGGCCTGTCAGAGCATGACTAGGAAAGCTGTTAAGACCAAGCTGATTGACATGAGGCTGAGAAAAAACTAATTTGGTAATGCATCTTTGTACTATGGCTCATAGGCCAGCCGACTAAGTCAAAAATGCGTTTGACATAGTCTTGAGCATAGATACATAGTTGAGAGTCAAGCATGCTCTACTTATTATATGAGGGATCAGAGATGTTTGATTTGGTGCAACCACATAGTTTGGGGTACATAGTGAGTTCTTTTTTGGAGTTGCAGAGTTATGTTAGTAAGGTGATGACTTAATATAACTCTCCTCACTAGTTCCTTTCTCTCTCGATCGCACACTTTATTCCCTGTATGAAAGAAGAGACGTGAGATGAGAATCATGAGGATGTGATTCGAATGAGTCGAGTCAAATATGTATGAGTGGGAGATATTGGGTGCAATAGAGTGCATCCATATTTGAGGAGTCCTATTTAGATGAAGTTTATCTAGAAACCTCTCTTATTAGGACTCTATCATAAATAAGGGATTGAGATTATATATTGATATCTCTCCCTACTACCAGATAACTTAGAAAAAATGTCCCCCTCATAAGAAGAATAACTTTCTCTCCTAAAAATTCTCTCTACAGTTTTCTTCTTAGAGCATCACCGAATCTCCAAGGGTCTTAGGTGTGTGTCTACTCGGTGGATACTCTGGTAGATCCATTGGAGCGAGAAGGATGTTTGCCTACCCCGTTCGAAGTACAAGAAGCTCATGATATGAGAAGGGCATTGGCGTGCGTGGATTTATACACATCAATGAAGAGGGCTTGTAGGCGAGTCGTAGATCCAAGTGAATTGATTCATCCGCTGCTAAGGTAATTCGATTCACATATTATGTGGCTTACGTGGCTTAATTGCTAACACAATCTATTTTTTTGGTAGCATTGCATAGATAAAAATTTCTTGAATCCCAAATAGCAAGGATTCATAATAGATAATGGTTCCTGATATTTTAGATGAAAAATCTCGATCTCTACCATATTTACCAACTTTAGGTGAATCTACTCCGATATTTTGTTCAAAAAAATTTATCCAAAAAAAAAATCACACTAAAAAAACATATCATGATCCAACCATAGAGTAAGAACACTTTTCTCTAATTTTTTTTTGTTGTTGTTGTGGCTTCTTCGCTTTTATTTGTGTTGTCTCACATGATTTGAGGACGAATACCATCCAACATCATGTTATAAGAAATGACAACCAAAGTGAACACTAACTGTGAAATCAATCCTTAGAAAGAAACATGGAAGATTAAGGATGTTGTCAAGATCGATATTCAATCATTGTCAACTTTATGTGGCCATATCGATAGATAAGAGCAAAAATGACTTGAAAATTTTTGGTGTGACAAGGATGACACACTAGGAAATAAAATAAATAATATAGTTTATTAAGAAAATTTTCAAAATTTAAAGTGAACCATTTGTATGCTAGTCTTCTAAATTTTGAATTTCTTTTTTAGTATTTCTTGTTAGTATTTGGATCTCCTATAACTATCACAATCAAATTTGCTACATCAAATTTGTCTTTTTGACAAATCTCGTGTAAATCACGAGTGTTGTTTTAGTTAGAGATGACAATTTTACCCCAATCCGCGGGTACCCACCCCGCACCGTGGCAGGGCGGGGCGGATCAAGGTATCACTTGCGCCCGCGGGTACCTGCCCCTCCCCGCATAGGAATTTTTTTTATCTTTTTAATATATTTAATTTAATATATATTTTGCATATATAATATATATTATAATATAATTTTTATCTTTCAATAATATATCTAGCATTTATAAATTGATAATAACAACTTTTGTAAAGAATATTTTATATATATATATATATGTTTTTAATTTTTTTTAATATTTAATTTAATTTAATTCGGGTCAGGATGGGTCGACCCGTCCCGCCCCGTTCTAAAGACGGGGCGAGTCTGGGTCTTTAGATACTCACTTCACGTCTTCACCCCACCTCATTGCCATCCCTAGTTGTAGTTCGTTCATATTCACATGATTTGTATGATTTAGTGATAGGAATATTCCCTAAAAAAAAAAAGTAATAGGAATATTATTCAACCCCATGGAAATCCATACTCCTAAAAGTAAGGAATAATCATCACCCTGATCCTCCTTCTAAATGTGTCTACCTATTCCCAATCAGCTAAAATTGAATTTGTTTTTCTTTTCGACAAATTCACCGTGAAAAAATAACTAAAAATATTTAACAAACTCAAAATCTGACCCATATTGTAAAATGATATAATTAAATATTTATACTTTAATCGTAATATAAATTAAATTTTTTTAAACATGCTCATTATTTATACTAGTCTTTTGCCCGTGCAATGCACGTAAATTGCATTCATATAAGAGTTGCAATGTTAATGAGTATAAAAAAACGTACAATACAAACTTCAAACAAATCAAGTGAAATCACTACATTTCAAAATTATAAATTTTGGAAAATTTCTTTGTACACAATAGTATTCGTCTATTTGATTTTATTTTATCGTCGTCACAAACTAATATTTTCAAACTCTTACGATATGTGCCTCATGAAACAACAACATATAATTGACCATGCCTGAAAATTGGGTTCTTTAAAGGAGAACTAATGAGAATAATTATTCTCATTATTTGACATTTTGTAACATTATTAGAAGATTTTATTTTCTAATATTATCTTTGGGATGTTTTTGTTTCTCGAATAATTTGGTGTTCAATGGTGTAGCAATTTTATATTTTTATATTATTTTTTATTTTTAATTAGGGATTTCATTATCTGTCTATTATGGTAATTCAATTCAGTATTTGAGAAGATGATGTATTATTATACGATCAGTTTAATAAAGCATAACATCAACATGTATATTAAATTTTCCTCATTGTCAATATTTATATATTATATTTTTGAAAGTTTTGTATATCTGAAATACTATAATTACACATTGACAATCCACTGTAAATTAAAAACCCATCAACATTAGATATACAAAAGTTTTGACATAAATTATTCAATGGTTACTTTTATTTTTGTATTGGCAGAATTTGATTGCAATCAATCAAATATTAAGAGTGTAAAAAAAATCATAAATTTATAGTAATAAAATATTTGTTCCAATAATTGTAATTAAAGATTAATATCTTAACGAAATAACTTTGACTGGGAGCCTATAAGTGCTGGTCCGATTTTTAATCATATACTTTTCAGTATTATTTCACTAATTACCAAATTTGATGTTTCATATTGCATTTAAATTTTTACTATTATTGGAGGGTGGTTTACGCGGAAATTTTTTTGAGATAATATTTATAAGTGACTTTCTTTTTTTTTTTTTTATATATATATATATATATATATATACATTAAACAAAAACCATTATAGATGAGATATGATACTCAATTATATATTTCTTCCAATGACGATTACTCTTTCCCTATTTCGAGCATACCGTATATATTCTTTCTCAAGTATTAATTCTTGATCGACTATAGACGACTATAGAAATATTGGACCCTCGATAATTTAGGAGTACATTCCAATCCTTATCCAAATATTTCACCTTATTCTATAATACACTCCCAACCAACATCCAACTTATTTGAGAGAATACACATTTATTATTTCACATCCTTAATTTTAAACTTCTAAATAATTATTTATGAATACCTATACATTTTATTTTCCTCAAATTTTATAAAAGAAAAGAAAACAAAAATTTTACCATCCTATGTCTTATTTTCAAAAAATGGGGAAAATTAACTCATTTTTTCTATTATTTTTTTACTATTTTGTATCACCAAACAAGATAAATTATGGGACAAAAAAAATTGATATCCTCATCCCTTGAAATCGGCCCCAAAGAGGAAATTAAGGGAATTGGTTGCATTTTTTTCAAAGCCTACAATTAAAAACTACTTACAAAACCCCACTACCCCATTAATTAACAAAATAAATTTTTAATCACCCCCTAGACCACCAATTCGACCATGATCAATAGGGAGGGAATCTTACCTTTTTTTTCTACCCACTTTAGCTACAATATTGTACAACAATAATTGCCAAGACAAGAAAAAAAGAAAATCCTCTACATCACTCCCTTTCGGCCAATGAGTCTTAGATGGGAATCAAATTTAATTTGTTTTTTTTTATCACACCACAAATCTCCCAACAATCCCATTCTAAAGCTTAGACATCAAAAAATAAAAATTCTATCTCCCTACACAACAAAAATCGGCCATTAAGGGTTCTAAGGAGAACAAATTTTATTTTCCATCCTACAACACCTAAGGCCGCGATTGGATGAGAGCAAGAATTGGAAATTTTCTCTAGATGGACAAAATATATGGAAACGTGTGATTGGATATAAAAATACAACCTTATTTCCCCTAGAATGTACTGTATTTTTCCCCTAAAAATTACTATTGCCATCTTCTTTTCCCAATTTTTCGACACCTCATTTGCTCTTGTCCCATCAAAACTCTCTCTCCACTTTGTTCTAACTTGAAGTCTTTCTTTGTCATTAAGCCACATTTAGTGGTATTTTTGTACACAAACACAATATGTCGTACATATCAATTCAGAAAGTGCCCCTCAACCAAATTTTTTTTTCAGAAAGTGAATAATGACCCACTAACAAAATAATTAAAACACAAAGAATACATTTGGTGGATTTTTTTCCTAGGAAGATGACATCTTTGGAATATCGATCGAACTAATGTACACAAAATAAATTGGAACTAATTATAATATAGTAAAACGAACAGATCCAAGTAGGGTGTCAATTTTGGACCCGACTTACAAACCGGCACGAACCTAACACATAATTAATAGGTATGGGTTCAGACTCCATGGGTCCGAGAAAAAATCGGGTCGAACCCAGATAACCCAACAATTAAAACAAGTCGGGTTCATGTCAACTCGACTTTATGAGCCTATCATTCATTTAACCCATCAACCCGTTTATGAATTTAAAAGAAAACTAAATAAATAAATAATTAAAAGAAAAAACAAAAAATAAGGCATACCTTTAAAACTTAAATATTAAAACCTCCTTAATTATGTATGTTATTATTTTGCATTTTTTTATATTGTGTTCAAATTATGATTAGTATATTATAACCATCACATCCAAACACCAAAAAAAATCTCATATACAATCACAATTCTCCCTAAAAAAAATATCACATCAACTGTCATCATTACATATCTAATCACATTCTCAAAAAATTTCAATTCATTTCCCCAAAATATTTTTTACTATTCTCTGACAAAATGAAAATTTTCAAAATGAAAGCATATCCAATCGCGTCCTAAATCTCTCATTCTTTCATACTTAGACAAAAAAAAAATACACAAATCCTTCCATCTACACCCAATTGACCGAAAATTTAAAGAAGAATAGATGAATTTTTCTTGAAGAATTAAGAGACCTAGACTTGACTACAAGCTTGAAGAAGAAATTCAAGATTACACACTTTTAGGGTGAGAAAATTGGGGTTTTAGTATTTTCCTCTTGACTACATGAAAAATTAATTTTTGACTTAAGGATATGAATTTTTGGAGCTTAGAGGCTGACCTACATCATCTCAAGTTGAAGTTAGAAGCTTGAAGGAAAAATTCCATTTTTAGAGACTACTTGAAGACATTAAGGTAAGTAGTAATCATTTAATCCTATTAAATCCTTCTAAAATTTGAGACTTTAATTTTAATACCAAAATATGGTTTGGATACCATATAGGGGCTGACCTTCAAGAGTTTGAGTCAAGAAATTGATACCAAGAATAAGACTCCATTTTTTATCAACCCGAAAAACTACTACGAGGTGGGTGAAAAATCTTTCGAAAATAGGCAAATAATTTTGATAAAATGCATGTAGTACATGAAAATATTTTAAATTACTATATATATATTACATTTATTTTTTTTATATGTATCAAGTTCAATAAGTTTCACAAAAATGAGCATGATTTTGATTTCTTGCACAATAGGGACATACTTGCATATATATCTTAATTTCTTGTTCAACTCTTGATTAATGTGTAAATGAATGTGTTATATGCTCAAAATCATGTTCTATACATGATATATATTCTGGAAAATATGACCTTGTGCTCGAATTTAAATAAATATGCCATTTATGCAATTTTTGCAAAGTTGAGGACTAAATCTAATTTTGAAAACTGTCCAAGGACCAATCTGTAAATTTTAAAATTTTGGACTGTATTAATTATAAAATTTAATATTTTAAGTTAATAATAATTGTTTAAAGGTTTTCAGATAAGAAAACCCATCATCTTTGCAATTTTAGAGACTCAAATGTGGAAACTTGAAAGTTTAAGGGGCAAAAAATGAATTTTTAAAAACTGTTCAGGGACCCCTCTGAATATTTCGAAATTATGACTTTTCCAAACTGAAAATTTATATTTTGAGAAATTTTAAATGGTTAAAGTGGTTTGGGTTGAGAAAACCGATTTTTGAAATTTTAAGTACTAAAGTGTAAAAATTCCAATCTCTAAGGACAAAAATATAATTTCCAGAAAAGAAACGTCCCAGACACATGAAAAATTTCATAATTAAAATTTTATAATATTTTGAACTTATGGTTCAACTTTCATAACAAACGAACACCAAATAAACTCTTAAGGGCAAAAACCGAATTTTGGACTAGAAATAGAATTTGTGAAATTTCAGGGACCTAAACCGACCCTATTTTAAAAATGTTTTTGTCCCAACATCATACTATTATACATGATATTTTAAAATTGGAATCACATCAAAATCCCTCCCGGTTGGTGAGATCCAAATTTTTTAAGTTCGGGTCTAAAAATGACAATTTTGACAAAAGAATGGACCAAACTGAAATTTTCTTAAAACTCGACCCCAAACCCCTTGAAAAACTGAATCTTTCAATAATTGAAGAATTTAAAATACGACCTTACATTTTTCCGAGGTCGAGACTAGAACTTATTCAATTTCTGACTCGATAAGTATTTTTTTCCAAGAAATGGGACTATTTATAAAATTTTCCTTTTATCAAGGACCCCAAAATAAAATATTTTCTTCCCTACTGTCCTAAAACTGATTTAATTGTGATTTAATTATACTTCTATAATTTCTTGAAAATCCCCGGACCATACGCACTACGCGTGGCGATTTCCGTGCCTTTGGACAACATTAAACTTAACTTGTTGATATCTTTCACTGCTTTTATATGTATGGCCATGCTTTTACTCGACTACCTTGTTGACATGATATGAACTTCGTGAATTTAATCGTACTTGAGTCAACTTGGTGTGTCAAGCTCACAGTCGGAATGGATACGTTGGGGATGGAACCGGGCAGCTCGACTGCTATTCCACTCTCCGTCCTCATCATCCTAATCATGCAACTGAGGGACGGAGTTTGTCCAAGGGAAGTGGGTCGTAGTACTTGAGGTATAATCATGATTATGATAATCCGGGCCTAGCTAGCTCCATTGTGGATTGTCTTTGCCTATGGAGCGATAAGGTGACAGGTCTTGGACCATCTTGCTCGGGGAGTTACAAGGAAGAACGAAAGAATCACTCTTTGATCCACACAATTCTGGAGTTACTCGGACCCGTTTGGTTGTCGTCACACTCCATGCGCAACCACTACTTGCTTGGGTTGGCATCACACTCCGTGCGCAACCACTACTTGCTTGGGTTGACATTATACTCCTTACGCAACCATTACTTGCTTGGGTTGGCGTCACACTCCGTGTGGAACCACTACTTGAACTACTTGCAATACATACATAGTGCCTGAATGATCACGAACTATTTTGATCAAACTATATAAAGCTATATTATTTTGAATACCATGTTGCTTGTGAATCGCGTGTGACGCACGCATCATGAATCATGCATTCTTCATATATCTGTTTTCCTACATCTATATAAGACACACTTACACACTATCACCCATCCACTGAGAATTTTTGTCTCGCCCCCACCTTTTTTCAACGGCCAGTTGTTGATCCACCATATCATGAAGACGTTGATGAAGAAGATCAAGCGACGGAGTAATCCCTAGACTTAGTTCGTCATCTAGCCTTAAAAATGCTTATGCTTCTATAACGGACAATTTATTTCATTCGATGTATTAGAGAGTCGTAAGACCTCTTTCGCTTAGATAATTGGATTGTAATAGTATTTTCATTGCGACTATTGACTCTGTTTCCAAGAAGTTATGATGAATTATGTATGTTTGGAAATTAATGTTGCTCAAATACCTGGTAGATTATATTCTTAGAAGGGAGAAATGGCGTAAGTTATCCTTTGTGTCGGGTCTCCAATTTTGGAGCGTTACAGATGGTATCAGAGCTCAGTTTGTAAGGAGGAAACTTACACCGAGCTGACCCAGGATAGGTTCCTCTGCCTTAGATTGGGTACCGCTACTAGATGACCTAGGTTAAATCTTGGATGAATATTTGAACTCTTTTGGGTTGTCATAGAGTTAAGATATCCAGATATTTCTTTTGGACGTTAGGTAATTTTGAAATCCATGATTTGATGATTATAATGCCCGATATGATGAGACTTGAAGGATATAAGGTTATCTCTGAATAGTATATGATTAGGATGTGACTATTATAGGGTCTCGACTAGATGTTACCACTAAGTATTCTCTAGGTTATGATGTCTATTGTTCACTAAGATTGGATAACAACTTTCTGAGACTTTTCAGACTACTATTGTGATTTAGATACTCGTCCGATATTTGAATTAGTTGTTAGTTAATTTGGTCAACTATGGCTTACTTTTCATCGCTAAGTATGGATTAATTATAAGGATTGGACACTAAGATTGTGCATAGACTATCATGGTCTTAACAGCGTGACTATAAAAAATAATTACCCCATTCCGACGATCGATGAACTATTCGACCAACTCCAGGGAGTCATAGTGTACTCAAAATTCGATCTACAACAAGGATACTATCTGTAGAAGATTGAGGGCAGACGCATACCTAAGACAACTTTCCAAACCAGGTATGGTCACTCCGAGTCGTAGAGATGTTGTTCAGATTGACGAATGCCCCACAACATTCATGGACCTGATGCACCGAATTTTCTGACTTTACTGAGATTAATTCGTAGTAATTTCCCACAATGACATACTCGTGTACTCCAAGTCGAGGGAGGATCATGAACATCATTTGAGAATCGTGATTTGGAAGCACTACGAGAACACAAGTTATACCAAGTTTAGCAAGTGCAAATTATAGTCTTAAGTCACATTTCTGGGACATATAGTGCCTGGTGATGGGATCGCAGTAGATCCGTCAAAGGTGCAAACTGTTGTTGAGTGGAAATGACCAGAAACAGTGACCAAGATTAGAAGTTTTGGGATTGCCAGGATATCACCGAATATTTATCAAAGATTTATCCAAAATTGATGGACCACTCTCAAACGATTGACTCAGAAGCAAGTCAAGTTTGAATGAAATGACGAGTATGAGACTAATTTTCAAGAACTAAAGAAACGACTCACGACCGCTTCCGCCTTGGCCCTCACGAGTGGAACAAAAAGGGGTTCGTCTTTTATAGTGATATGTCAAGAGAAGGGTTGGGTGCAATACTTATGGAAAAGGGAAAGTAATGGTGTATGCCTCACAGAAGCTCAAACCGTACGACGCCACTACGCGACGCATGATCTAGGGTTAGCAGCAATAGTGTTCGCATTGAAAAAGTGGCGCCACTACTTATACGGGGCAACGTTCACCGTTTTTACTGATCATAAGAGTTTAAAATATTTATTCTCCCAGAAGGATCTCAATTTGAGACAAAAAAGGTGGATGGAACTAATCGAAGATTATCACTTTGATATCTAATACCACCAGAGAAAAGGCAAATGTAGTGGCTGACGCCTTGAGCAGAAAGGCGAGTCTAGCTAGGGTAATGATCCGAGAATGAAAGTCATTGGAAGAATTGAGTGTCTGGAATCCAACAAGAATTGACACTCAAATTACTTGGGCCAACATTTCTATCAAACCTGATCTGTTGAGAGAGATCAAAGTGGCGCAAGATAAAGACTCTAGACTCCAAGAGTTAAAATGAAAGATACTTAAGGGAGATAGACCCAAACTCTTAGTATCCGAAGATGGAATCATAAGATTCAACAATCGAGTCTATGTGCCAAATGATGAGAAGCTAAGAAATGAGATCTTAGCAGAAACACATCGTTCAAAGTACACGATACATCCTGGAGGAAAATGGAGCCCGGGATACATTGTGCCATATAAGATACTTAAGAGAGTCGGGAAGCTGGCTTATCAGATCGAACTTCCGCTTCCTATAACTGGTATGCATGATGTGTTCCATGTCTCCAGATTAAGGAAATACCAGCCCAACCCGAAACCCATTATCACAGAGGAAATCCCGCCCATAATAGAGAATTTGTCTTACACCGAGAAACCGCTACTAATCATAGATAGACAAGTGCGCCAGCTGAGAAGAAGGGATATCCCAATGGTCAAGGTAGTGTGGCAAGCGCATGATCGGGGATGAAGATGCCACGTGAGAAATGGAAGAAGATACGCTAGGACAATACCCAGATCTATTTTAGGAGGAATTTGGGGACCAAATTCCTTTAAGGAGGGGAGAATGTGAGGCCTCGATTTTTTTTCAATATATTCTACGATGATGTATAGTAACAAAAATATTGGCTAAGTGTCACAATATCTATTATAGATGAGATATGATACTCAATTATATATTTCTTCCAACGACGATTACTCTTTCCCTATTCCGAGCATACCGGATATATTCTTCCTCAAGTATTAATTCTTGATCGACTATAGACGACTATAGAAATATTGGACCCTCGATAATTTAGGAGTACATTCCAATCCTTATCCAAATATTTCACCTTATTCTATAATACACTCCCAACCAACATCCAACTTATTTGAGAGAATACACATTTATTATTTCACATCCTTACTTTTAAACTTGTAAATAATTATTTATGAATACCTATACATTTTATTTTCCTCAAATTTTATAAAAGAAAAGAAAACAAAAAATTTACCATCCTATGTCTTATTTTCAAAAAATGGGGAAAATTAACTCATTTTTCTATTATTTATTTTTTACTATTTTGTATCTCCCAACAAGATAAAATATGGGACAAAAAATAATTGATATCCTCATCCCTTGAAATCGCCCCCAAGAGGAAATTAAGGAAATTGGTTGCATTTTTTTCAAAGCCTACAATTAAAAACTACCCTACAAAACTCCACTACCTCATTAATTAACAAAATAAATTTTTAATCACCCCTAGACCACCAATTTGGCCATGATCAATAGGGAGGGAATCTTACCTTTTTTTTTCTACCCACTTTAGCTACAATATTGTACAACAATAATTGCCAAGATAAGAAAAAAAGAAAATTCCCCTACATCACTCCCTTTCGGCCAATGAGTCTTAGATGGGAATCAAATTTAATTTGTTTTTTCTTATCACACCACAAATCTCCCAACAATCCCATTCTAAAGCCTAGACATCAAAAAAAAAAAATTCTTTCTCCCTACACAACAAAAATTGGCCATTAAGGGTTCTAAGGAGAACAAATTTTATTTTCCATCCTACAACACCTAAATCTCTCATTCTTTCATACTTAGACAAAAACAAATACACAAATTCTTCCATCTACACCCAATTGGCCAAAAATTTACAGAATAAGAGATGAATTTTTCTTGAAGAATTAAGAGACTTAGACTTGACTACAAGCTTGAAAAAGAAATTCAAGATTACACACTTTTAAGGTGAGAAAATTGGGATTTTAGTATTTTGCTCTTGATTACATGAAAAATTAATTTTTGACTCAAGGATATGAATTTTTGAAACTTAGGGGCTGACCTACATCATCTCAAGTTGAAGTTAGAAGCTTGAAGGAAAAATTCCATTTTTAGAGACTACTTGAAGACATTAAGGTAAGTAGTAGCATTTAATCCTATTACATCCGTTTAAAATTTGAGACTTTAAATTTAACACCAAAATATGGTTTGGATACCATATAGGGGATGACCTTCAAGAGTTTGAGTCAAGAAGTTGATACCAAGAAGAAGACTCCATTTTTGATCAACCCGAAAAACTACTACGAGGTGGGTGAAAAATCTTTCGAAAATAGGCAAATAATTTTGATAAAATGCATGTAGTACATGAAAATATTTTAAATTACTATATATATTACATGTATTCTTTTGATATGTATCAAGTTCAATAAGTTTCACAAAAACGGGCATGATTTTGATTTCTTGCACAATAGGGACATACTTGCATATATATCTTAATTTCTTGTTCAACTCTTGATTAATGTGTAAATGAATGTGTTATATACTCAAAATCATGTTCTATACTTGATATATATTCTGGAAAATATGACCTTGTGCTTGAATTTAAACAGCTTTGTCATTTATGCAATTTTTGCAAAGTTGAGGACTAAATCGTAATTTCGAAAACTGTCCAAGGACCAATCTATAAATTTCAAAATGTTGGACTGTATTAATTATAAAATTTAATATTTTAAGTTAATAATAATAGTTTAATGGTTTTGAGATATGAAAAACCATCATCCTTGCAATTTTAGAGACTCAAATGTGGAAACTTGAAAGTTTAAGGGGCAAAAAATGAATTTTTTAAAACTGTTCAGGGACCCCTCTGAAAATTTCGAAAATTTGACTTTCTCAAACTGAAAATTTTATATTTTGAGAAATTTGAAAAGGTTAAAGTGGTTTGGGTTGAGAAAACCGATTTTTGAAACTTTAAGTATTAAAGTGTAAAAATTCCAATCTCTAAGGACAAAAATGCAATTTCCAAGAAAAAAAACGTCCCAGACACTGGAAAATTTCATAACCTAAATTTTATAATATTTTTAACTTATGGTTCAAGTTTCATAACAAACGAACACCAAATAAACCCTTTAGGGCAAAAATTGAATTTTGGACTAGAAATGAAATTTGTGAAAATTCAGGGACCTAAACCGACTCTATTTTAAAACTGTTTTTGTCCCAACATCTTACTGTTATACATGATATTTTAAAATTAGAATCACATCAAAATTCCTCCCGATTTGTGAGATCCAAAATTGTTAAGTTCGCGTCCAAAAATGATAATTTTGACAAAAGAAGGGACCAAACTGAAATTTTCTTAAAACGCGACCCAAACCCCTTGAAAAACTGAATATTTGAATAATTGAAGAATTAGAAACTGACCTTGCATTTTTCTGAGGTCGAAACTAGGATTTGTTCAATTTTTGACTCGATAAGTATTTTTTTCCAAGAAATGGGACAATTTACAAAATTTTCCTTTTATCAATGACCTCAAAATAAAATATTTTCTTTTCTACAATCCTAAAACTTATTTAATTATAATTTAATTATACTTCTATAATTTCTTAAATATCCCCGGACCATATGCACTACGCATGGCGACTTTCTCGCCTTTGGACAAATTTAAACTTAACTTGTTGATATCTTGCACTTCTTTTATATGTATGGCCATGCTTTTACTCGACTACCTTGTTGACATGATATGAACTTTGTGAATCTAATTGCAATTGAGTCAACTTAGTGTGTCGAGCTCACAGTCGGAATGGATACGTCGGGGATAGAACCGAGCAGCTCGGCTGCTATTCCACTCTCCGGCCCCATCGTTCTAATCTCGCAATTGAGGGACGAAGTTTGTCCAAGGGTAGCGGGTCGTAGTACTTGAGGTATAATCATGATTATGACAATCCGGGCCTAGCTAGGTCCACTGTGGATTGTCTTTGCCTATGGAGCGATAAGGTGACATGTCTTGGACCATCTTGCTCGGGGAGTTACAAGGAAGAACTTATCGTTGTTTGATCCACACGATTCTGGAGTTACTCGGACCCGTTTGGTTAGCGTCACACTCCGTGCGCAACCACTACTTGCTTGGGTTGGCGTTACACTCCGTACGCAACCATTACTTGCTTGGGTTGGCATCACACTCCGTGCACAACCACTACTCGAACTACTTGCAATTCATACATAGTGACTAAACGATCATGAACTATTTTCATCAAACTATATAAAGCTATATTATTTTGAATACCATGTTGCTTGTGAATCCCGTGTGACTCATGCATCATGAATCATGCATTCTTCATATATCTGTTTTTCCTACACCTATATAAGCCACACTTACACATGATCACCCATCCACTTAGAATTTTTGTCTCACCCCCACCTTTTTTCAACCGCCATTTGTTGGTTCACCATATCATGAAGATGTCGATGAAGAAGATCAAGCGACGGACTAATCCCTAGACTTAGTTCGTCATCTTGCCTTAAAAATGCTTATGCTTCTATAACGGATAATTTATTTCATTTGATGTATTAGAGAGTCGTAAGACCTCTTTCGCTTAGACAATTTGGTTATAATAGTATTTCCGCTGCGACTATTGACTCTGTTTCCAAGAAGTTATGATGAACTATGTCTGTTTGGGAATTAATGTCGCTCAAATACCTGGTGGATTATATTCTTAGAAGGGAGAACTGGCGTAAGTTATCCGTTGTGTCGCGTCTCCAATTTTGGGGCGTTACATTTTATATTTGGCAGCATAATATTAGGAAAAAATAAAATATTTAAAAAAATAAAAATTATTCTATATTTATATATACACAGATGTAAAAGAAGTATCAAACATATAAATTCATATGTAATAGCCCAAATACATAAATTTAAAAGTTGAATATCAAAATATTTTAATAAATATAAAAATAATTTCTATTCATATAAAAAGTACGTTAATGAATATTAAAAATAATTTTCTATATATAAAACACTCATTATGAATATAATTTTATTTTAAATATAAATTTAATTTATTTTACATAAATATATATATATATATATATAATGTCATGTGTGAGTATATGTAATATATATAATATTTGTATACATATTACGATATATTTTTTTTCGATTAAAATAAGTATTTTTTAATTGAATTTAATAAACTTAAATACAATTTATATAATTATCAAAAAAATTGGTTAAGTTTAGATAACAACTGTACATATATCACAAACATCAAAATACATAAATTTACAAATTGGTGTCCAATATCTCAAATGTATAATTAATGTAGCCCATTACAAAATAAATTTTTAGTAAATATATTTTACATTTT
Source organism: Rehmannia glutinosa (assembly GCA_016081115.2). Taxonomy (NCBI): domain Eukaryota; kingdom Viridiplantae; phylum Streptophyta; class Magnoliopsida; order Lamiales; family Orobanchaceae; genus Rehmannia; species Rehmannia glutinosa. Next base: position 248,434 of record JABTTQ020000388.1, on the reverse strand, counting down.
TTTATTTTTTATGCTTAAATTTTTTATATGCAATATGGGTGTTAAACTGATTATCGGAAAAAGACGATTAATTTGATTATTATACGTCAGAAAAGGATCAAAAACCAAAAAGTTATTAAAATTTACTAAAGAAAAATAAAAGGACAAAAATAATAATTAATGCAGTACACACATATTTGGTAAGCTTATTTTTATATATTGCTTTATTATTATATATACATATAGATTTTTCCAAAATTAATTTACTAATTACCAAAAATTAATGTTACATGTTGTAATTATAATTTACTAATTCTAGAAAGGTGTTTTTGGCGGGAAAAAGTTTTGATTACTAGTTTTAAATGACTTGGTTATTATATATATATTAGTATAAATCATTCATTATTTTTATATTCTTATTATTATAAAAGTATAAGGTTCATAGTTTAGTATATATCAATAAATCACATAATACATAATAAATATATTATATTAAATATTTCAATGAATATATCGTATCTAAATTTTATCAAAAATGAATTAATTACATCAAACTCTATTAATCATGGTTGATCTAGAAGCCTATTAAAATTACATCATTTATCAATTATTTAAAGGACGAAAAGGGCAAAATAGTAACTAACAAAAACTTGTAACAAACCTCCCATAATAACGCCCCTACAATCATGGATGTGATGAAGATCACGTTTCCATAACTGGAAACACAATCACACCATATCGACTTCTTTCTCCGTCTCTCTCTTCTTGCAAAACTGAAGCAAAAACAAAAATCAAAACCAGACGAGCAAAAAATTGCGAGATACACCATGGAAGATCAATATACTCATCAACACCAAAGTGACATATCAATGGAAAATACAGATGAAAACATCGAATTTACAGGTGACAAAACTGGTACGTTGATTCTGATACAAAATAACATGATTGCAATATGCCATAATTATCTGCAAATTATCAAAAAACAACCCTGCTTACCCTGTTTAAACATTCACATATTTGGAGTAACAACAAATCACATATAATTGGTGTTTTTTTGATGTATAATTTGAAAAAAAATGATGCACATTTAGTTTATCTTTGAACCTTGGTAAATTGAAAAAGTAACAACTTAATTTTGATCCACTGGGAAAAACGATGCATAATTAGTTAATTTTTGATGCATACATAGTGTATACGTAATGCACAAATTTATAAAAATGATGCACAATTAGTTTATTTTGATGCATGTATAGTGTGTACGTAATGTATAACTTTATAAAAACGATGCATATTTAATGATTATGTTCATCCAAATAATTAGTGCACAGTTCATTCTTATGTTGAATATGACCTTTTGTTATTTTGATTCATACATTGAAAATTTGATGCATACCTAGTGTATAATTGATGCATAATTACTAGTCAAATGATACATACTTATCTTCTTGTGTATCATGTGCACATTACAAAAATAGTAAAAATAGGGATTGGTAAAATTTAAGCACAAATATACTGATAACATGGTGCATAAAGAGGAATAAAATAGTGCATATTTATTTGTTATTTGCGAACATGTGCAAATTAGATAGCCATGACAAAAAAACATTTGTGATTTGATGCTTATTTGTATATATATGTTGATTACAACATAATTAATGAGATTTGATGACTTGGTGATTGCAAATCGAGATAATAATTACCTCAATCAAGGGATATCAATTTGATCTTCTTTGAATCCCCGATTTTATCTTCTTTCCTAATTTCTTATTTTTTTCCATTTTATGTGTTTCCTTCTCTACTATTTAAACCCGTGTACTAAATCAGATTTATCATGGAATAAAATTATCATTTCTTCTATTTCTTTTACTTTCTACATAGTATCGTGAGACTGAGTTTTGGTCAAGAACTTCAAGGCTGCCATGGTTAGTTCTAATACATCGGTGGAAATACTCATCCAAATCCCATTTTTCCCTCACGAGATACCTCTCTTGATTATCATTCCCAAATTGAATGGCAAAAACTATCTCGAGTGGTCTCAATGCATGCCTGGTGATTGATGGTAAAGGGAAACTCGATTTTTAAATGGAGAAGTAAAGCCACTGATTCAATGATCCCAAATTCAAATAATGGAGATCAGAAAATTCTATGGTGATTGCATGGCTCATCAACTCAATGGAGCCGGCTGTGGGGAACCTTTTATGTTCCTACCCACAACATATGATATTTGGGAAGCGGTTCGTGAAACTTATTCAAATTTGGAGAATCATTCCCAACTATATGAATTAAACACCCGTGTATGGCGATTGCAATAAGGAGATCGAGAGGTGACAACCTACTATACCGAGATGATGACACTTTGGCAAGAATTGGATATGTTTGACAATGAAGATTGTGAGAGCAAGAATGATGGCATTCGGTATAAGAAAAAATTGGAGAGAAGTCGTGTGTTTGTTTTCCTTGCAGGCCTCAATAAGGACCTTGACGAGGTTTATGGGAAAATTTTGGGGCAAAAGCCTTTGCCCTCTATAAGAGAAGTCTTTGCTGAGGTATGTAGAGAAGAAGCTCATCGTCAGGTGATGCTATAAAAAGTCGAGGACTCTCATGGTGAAATCGATGGCTCTGCTCTAGTTGCTCGAGGATCAAATATAATAGAAGATAGGCGCAAAGAAGGGCCCTGGTGTGATCATTGTCAGAAGCCTTGGCATACACGCGAGACATGTTGGAAAATACATGGAAAACCTGCAAATTAGAAGAAAAATAAGGGAACTGAGGCACGGCCAGGTGGAAATTCTCGCACCTTTCAAGTTAGCAATACAAATTCGGGGCATCAATCTTCCTCCGATTGTCTTCCTTTCACCAAGGAACAGATGGGGCACTGTCCAAGATATTTGATCCCAATCAGAGGAACTTAATCCCTCTTGCTCTTTTGTACGAGTCAAGTAATATTTCTTACGCAACCATTGCTTGTACCAATTCTAATAGCTTCGGATACTAGATTCAGCGCCTCGATCATATATTTGAGGACATCACCATCATTTTCTTCATATATACCTTGTCTTTGAAAAAGTTAGATTTCTTTGATGGTTCATTGGCTCGATTCTTTGGGAAAAGAACAATTTTCATATCTCCTTTCTTAACTCTCACTTTGATGTTCTTCATGTTCCAAATTTGTCGTATAATCTCTTGTCTATCAAGAAGCTCACCCTTAACCACAACTCAAAATTAAGTTTTTGTCTACTCATTGTGAGTTTTAGATTTTTAACCTTGGAAGGATGATTGGTAGTGCTAAACAAGATGGTGGCTTCTATCTCTTTGATAATGGGTTGAACTTTAGAAGGCAAGACCTACAAACATGTTTCAATTCCACCTTTGTGTCCATTGATAATGAGATTATGTTATGGCATTATCGTTTAGGGCATCTAAATTTCATTATTTAGAACATTTGTTTCCCAAATTATTCTTGAATAAAAATCCTTTTACTTTCCAGTGCGAGTCTTGTACATTAGCTAAACATCATCGTGCCACTTTTACCTCTCAACCATATAAAACATCACAACCATTTACCATGATTCATAGTGATGTTTGGGGCCCGTCGAGTGCCAACCTTTTTTGGGAAATGTTGGTTCATCACATTCATTGATGATCATACCAGTTACTTGGTTTTCCTTCTTAAAGAAAAGTCGATCTTTGGAATAGTGTTTAAAAAGTTTTATTCTATGGTTCAAAATCAATTCCAGACCAATATTAAGATGTTTTGAAGTGATAATGGAAAAGAGTATTTTAATAATGTTTTGGGAAACTTTTTTGCTGAGAAAGGGATTGTGCATCAAAGTTCTTGTAATAATACCCCACAACAAAATAGAGTGGCTGAAAGAAAAAAACAAGCATCTTCTTGAAGTTGCTAGAGCTCTAAGTTTTACAACTAGGGTTCCAAAATATCTTTGGGGAGAAGCCATTTTAACAGCCACATATTTAATCAATAGAATGGCTACAAGAATTCTGAAATTTAAAACACCAATGCGAGTTTTGGAGGCTTGTTTTCCTAAATCAAGGTTAACAACGGAAATTCCATTGAAAGTTTTTGGTAGTACTGCATTCGTTCATAACCATGACCCTAAACGATCCAAACTTGATCCAAGAGCGCATAAATGCATTTTTGTAGGTTATCCTACAAATCAAAGAGGATACAAATGTTTTGATCAATTTCCCAAAAGATGTTTGTGTCGATGGATGTCACATTCTTTGAAGGAAAATCATACTATAGCACTTCTCATCTTCGGGGGAGAATCAAAGTGAAGATGTTTTAAATGGTTCTGATTTAACCTTCGAGTTTGCTAATGATGATGTTATGCATACACATCCACTCAAACAAAATGAAGTGGAAAATGAATTGGTGAAAACAAATGATTTAAATGCTGAAAATAACGAGCAACCTTCATTAATGCCATCTCAAATTCAATCAAATGATTTAAATGCTGAAAATAACGAGCAACCTTCATTAATGCCATCTCAAAATCAAGGCACTTGAAGAACGAAGTTTTGCAAAACGATATAAAGATCTTGTTTATTCAAAAGAACACCAGTCAAAGAAAAGAGGAAAACCTATCTTGCATCACCACCAAGAATCTATTCAGGGGTTAGATCATGAGATCAATAATATTTCCTCAGAAGCTCCTTATAATGATCTTCCAGGTAATTCTATGTCAAATACCTCAAAACATGTTGATCTTCCCATTGTAGAAAAGGTGTTAGGTCTTGTACAAAACATCCTATGTCAAACTTCGTATCTTATGAGAAAGTGTCATCTTCTTATCGTGCCTTTATTTCAGAATTGTCAAGTATAGTCATTCCAAATAACATACAGGATGCTCTGAGTATTCCTGAATGGAAAGACGCAGTATTTGAGGAGATGAAAGCCCTGGAAAAGAATGCTACTTGGGAAACAATGGAGCTTCCACATGGTAAGGCAACAGTCGGGTGCAAATGGGTATTCACCATAAAATAATTCAGATGGATCCTTACAGAGACACAAAACTTGTTTAGTAGCCAAAGGTTACACCCAAACTTACGGAGTTGACTACTCGGAAACCTTTTCTCCAGTAGCAAACTTAATACTATTCGAGTATTGTTCTCTATTGCAGTAAATCTTGATTGGCCGTTGGTTAAACTAGATGTAAATAATGCCTTCTTAAATGGAGACTTAGAAGAAGAGGTTTATATGGAACCTCCACCTGGTTTTTTACATGTAAATTAAATAAATCCCTATATGGTCCGGGCAGCCACCCAACCCATGGACAATCTAATGATACTCTTTTCACCAAAAGTTCTGCTAATAACAAAATCTCAGTTTTGATTGTCTATGTAGACGACATAATCTTGACAGGTGATGATTTAGACTAGATGAGCAGATTGAAGCAAAATTTAGCCAAGGAATTTGAGATTAAAGATTTGGGCCAGTTACGATATTTTCTTGGAATGGATATTGCAAGATCGAAGAAGGGTATTGTAGTGACGCAACGGAAATACATCTTAGACCTCTTAAAAAAAGCGGGATGAGTGGATGCAAACCCTCGGACACTCTAGTTGAAGCTAATGCTAAGCTTAGATAGGTTAAAGATGGCACTCCGATTGACACTAAAAGATATCAAAGGTCAAAATAGGTTGATTTATTTATCCCATACTCGACCATATATTGTTTTCTTTGTGAGTATGGTTAGTCAATTTATGCATTCGCCATATGAAAAACACATGGAAGCCGTCTATCGAATTCTTTGGTATTTTAAGGGCATGCCGGGGAAAGACTCTTCTTCATGAAAATGACAAGAGAAGTGTCGAGGTGTATCTGAGATGCGATTAGGCGGGTTCAATCACGGATAGAAGATCAACATCCGGGTATTTGTTGGTCCCAAGGGGTGTGAGTGTAAGGTTTAGAAGGGGTTGAATAAACCTTACCAACTTTTTATTTAGTCCTTTTAAGACGTTCGAGTTAATACTTCACACCTAAGTCCTTGATGGACGGCTAAGTTAGTTGATCGGCAGAGTTAGTTAGCCACTCAGAAGACTCGATTTGTTGATAGAATTGTTCAACTGTTTTGACTAAAACTTAACTCGATTGTGATATGTTTTCGTGGAAGACTTAACACCCTTGAATTTTGGTTTAAGTTAGTTTTAATACTTGATTATAGCACTTTGTTAATTATCACCGACATCAAATTTATCAAGAGATATCAAAATAATATGCATAATTAAAGTCTTTGAAATGTAAATGACACAATAAATTTTATAGAGGTTCAAGATGGGGTAATTCTTCTACTCCTCTCTTCTCCAACTCCCCGAGAGGAATCCACTAAGTATTGATCAATGTACAAAGTGGTTATCACCCGGATGCAAGTCTTGATCACACAACTGACTTGATCCTTTGGGACTCGATGCCGAGATGCCTTGGTCACACAAATTGCTTCTCGTGCGACTCAACTTCTTCACAGGGCAGCTGCCTTGCTACTACAACCCACTTGCTCAAGCTTCTTGGATTTGATCACGAAGCCCTCCAAAAACTTGAGACTGGTTCAACCTTGAACCTTTCTACAATCCTTTGTGGAATGTAGACCCCTTAATTCTTCAAATGTTTCCTCTTCAACTCGATTGAAGTCATCTTTCCTTCACAGATGAGTGTTGGATTGATTTTCTTCGTAATGTAGGCTTGAGCTAAAATAACTTGAGAATATTTCAGGTTACAGATATTGCTTTCTTGCTTGTGATTGTTTTCTCAGGTAATCAAGGTTGCATATTCTCATGGTGATTCCTCAGCCTTTTATAGTGTTCTTTTGAAAATTTGCCCGTTGAAGAGATAGGTTAATTTTCAAAAGACACTTGTGGTCGTTGGCTTGTCTTGTTGCAGTCCTTGGAATTGACATTTCCTCGTATTGAATGAGTCTTGACTTTTTCGTGAGTTCGACACAAGTGCGATCTTCTCATTAGTTTATTCCTTTTGCACGCTTCTAGGGAGTACTTTAAGAAAGGCAAGATGGGAGTATTACTTGTTTAAGTAATTTTCTTGACTTACGTGCAATGGATCTCTTTCAGTTGTCTCGACTTGACTGCATTTCCTTGATTTCCCCAGATGACTTCGAGTCAGCTTCCAATCTTTGGATGACTCATTTGTCACATCAACTTGAGACTTGGCTATCTTGAATTGACTTGACTGACACTTTACTCACCGCACCTTCACCGAGTTCCTGTCTTTTCTTCCTTGCTACACTCAAATGCCTCACAATGAGTCTTCCTTCTAGTCTCCAGTTGACTTCTTGCATGTTCGGCATAGGACTTAACTCAAACGACTCGACCCTATCTATTACAATGCAAATTACAAAGAAAATGAGGTGCCAACTTTCTATTCTAAGTTTTACATGGCATTCATCAAAATCTAAAAATTAATTTCCCATCAATTTTCCCCTTTTGATGATGCCAAAACTTAAAACATGCATTCAACAATTAAATAGCAAAGATACGTATATCAAATAAATAATGTAGAATCACGAATGTATGCGTAGAATCAATCTTTTGTTGATCATAACATTCTAGTTCTTTACACAACTATTTACTGAGTGTATCGTAGCTTAATTAGAGCTTAAGGTAATCATGCTATTCTATATCTACGCAAGTATAGAAATTATACAATTTTATTCAATGTACGTAAGACTTACATACAAATGCATTTACATAGTAAAATACATGAAGGGGTGGACAACAACACTTCATCTCCTTCTCGCGCCTCCTTCTTTCCTCATCATCGCTCTTCTTCTTCTCGATCTTTTTCTTCTTCTCTTCTTCACCGCTTTTTTTTCTCATATGCTTTTCTCGGGCTTCATCTCTTCTTTTTCTTTCTTGTCTTTCTTCCCACAACCGAGTTTGTCTTCTATTTTCTTCTTCGATTCTCTTCACATACTCATCATTGTTCTTGGCCACTTGCAGGTTGGCTACTTCGTCGAACCTCCAACCCAATAGATCCCTCATTTCTTACCTGGATCTATATATTCAATGTTTTTTGGGCGAGGTCTGGGTCCAAACCTCTTCCTCCTCCATCGCTTCTTCCTCCGCCTCGGGCGTGTATTGTATTGGGGCCTTCTTTTTCCCAAATGAGTGACCGGTAGTGACCAAAGCAGAGTGGGCCGCCGATGGTCTGCTCTGTCGCCTTCTTCACATATCTCGAGGCCTTTTTCCCAATACAAATCCAGGCTTGGGCCATGGATATATTTGCGAAGTAACCCGGATGCGAGCGTCTTGAATTCATCAACGATCTTGGCTCGGTTCCGACGTCGAAATGGCATTAGTGTCTCTTCCTCCGGAATGCCTCCATATTGTTTTAGTATATCCATCACTCGGGCATCCATTTTTCCTTCCACCTCCTTCATCCCCGCTTCTACTATTTTTCGCTTTTCAAATGCCATGGGTACTGCGGAGTGTTGGAGCGCAGTCATCGGGAGTTTCTTTGATGATATCACCGTGTGAAAAGTCCTTGTTGGGGTTTTAGCAATCATCGGGGTCATATCTTTCGAACCTTCCCCTCAATAGATTTTCCTTCTTCTTTTCTCTTTTAGTTCTTGGTGTCTTCTCCTTCACAAAAGCATCCTTCTTCTCGGCCTTCAACCTTTCAACGCTTTAGGTATTCTTCTTCCCTTTTTGCATCATCAAATGAGAGAGAAACCCTGAAACAAGCTAGCAATCATGAAGTCTAAGCGGCTGATAGTTGAGTTATGCTTCGAATCTGCTGTGGAGTATGCTGCACGGAATTCGGAGCGGGTGGCGTTGGATTCAGCTGCCACCAGCTTCATTTCAGCCATGAGGAGGCTGAATTTCTTCTCCATGTTCTCCTCTACGCGCAGAAGCTCTTTCTTATGAAATTCACGCAGCAGCTGCATCTCTATGTTGTGAGATTCATGCATTCGATCGATGTTTTCTTGCATTCTTTTCTTCATATCAGCATTCTCAGCCCGCCAGACTAGCAATTTATTGAACAATGTTCTGAAGTATCGAACTTGTTCTACGCGCATTGTCTGCTGTTGTTGCCACCATTCCCGGATCCTGACAATTATTCCTCACAGATTGGTAGTAAGATTAGCGTCTCGGTTATCCAGTCTCATGTCCAGTGAGGCCTGGTGCCTCTCCATCTTCTCTATCTCTCGCAAATATGGCCTTGAAAACTTCTCGAACCTCACACTTCACTGTCTCACCGGCCAAACAACGTCAAAGTCAAAGTCTGGCTGGGACGATGGTGTCTGTTGGAATAACGGGACCAGTTTTATGGAAACGTTCTTGATCTCTAGTTGATTCTTCAAGAAGGCCAGGTAGCTCCAGAGAAAAGGGAAACGATTCTTCAAACGGATCATCACGCAACGGGAATCGCTCAATGATAACTTGTGCTCGTGATGTTCCCGGTGGAGTCGATCCTACTACAACTTGGGGAGTCTGCGCGTTGACTCTGTTTCAGCCGTGGTATGTTGTGGAGTTGACCCGGTGGCCGAGCCTCACTGTTTCAACAGCCTTCGTCGGTCTCGATTGGTTTGTCCATATGAGTTGACTCGTCTCTACCGTATGAGTAGCGTCATCGGACGATGATGAGATTTGCATGGGTGGCTCATCATCAAAAGTAAAAGTTTGGCGAGTAGCCTTAAGATTGGACTTACTCGTGCTTGGGAGAACATCCTCAACCGAGTCTTTTGGATTGGCAATGGGGATGACTCAAACCGTCTTCACCTTCGTATCCCGAAGGTTACATCGAGGATTGTATTGGGAATCGTGAAGAGCACTTATCTCCTTTTCGGATGGATCAATGATAGTAGGAGGGATGTTCTGGCTTCCTCTTTACCCCGGAAGTCTCAACCTCCCGTTGGCCTTCACTACCTCCCCGCAATCTCAATCGCTGAGGCTTGGACAATCCTTCAACAAACTCAACCGCCTTTAGGGTCTTCGTGAGGTGGCATCCACTGAGTCTCAACTCCATGGATTGCACTTTCATCGCCTGTGAGTGTTCACTCCCGGGCGAGTCCATCCTTTGCCTCGATCGCATCAACAGCGGCGTCATTGGCCTTCAAAGCGGTTGGCACTTCACCGACATCTCAACTATCTGGAGCCTCTTCAAAGGACAACTTGTCGTGTATCCATTTGTTTTTCCTTCTCCACTTTGCCTCCAAGATTCGTTGTGGAGTCACCGCAATCCTCCGTCCTTGCTTTGCTGGAGGAGTTTCTTGCTACGAATGGGGTCACTCGTCTCGGACTCCGGTTCCCTTTGAGTGTTCAAAGGTGGTAAGACACCTTCAATAGGGGTTGGCTCGACTAGGGTCCCCACATTCCCGGTTTCATCGCCCTCCTTAACACCTTCTTCTCGAGTGAGTGAGGAAGTGGTGGCAAAGAACAACGGTTGCAATTACCGCACCACTCCCATAAGATCAATCTCCACCGTGATTTGGAAGATTCCCCTGGTCCTTCCATCGCCGTTGCTCATGTAGGTCCTGGATTCCCGCAAGGCTTGCTACATCTCCAATTCTTGATGAGCGAGCTAGGTCCGCATCCTCATCACTCTCTTACAAAGATATCAAGGTGTGGATGAGTATGATCGGTGGTTCGATTAGAGGGCGATCTTGGCTTTCTCACGAGCTTCAACTTTCTATGCTAGTCTCTGCTTCTCATTGTCTTTGAAGATCTATAGGATATATTTGCGCTTTTCTTCATCCAATGCTTGAACAATGTGGTCAAACCGAGGAAATTCAACAGCTTCTTCTTCTTCTTCAATAAACTCCGGTCTTTGGAATCGTTTCCTGGATCGACTCGACTTTCCACTTCCTCCATTCTCGCATTTCCATTTTGGATGTCTAGATATGGTGGGGATAGGATCATCACGCCATCATCATCTTCATCATTATCTCCTTGATGTCCTTCGTTCTTGGATTGAAGGTAGCGAGACTTTGCTTCAACATCCTCGGCAGCGTGTCTATCGCGGCGGGGATATGACCCCGTCGACAGTGAGTTGACTTTGTCGGCTACCTTTTGCACCCTCATCTGTTTTGACTACAATTGTCTTGATTTGCCTCTGTGACGGCTTCAAAGCAGACTTGCTCAAGTTTCACCAATAATTTCAGGAGACTCTACTTCTCCAGTTGTCTCCGCGATCTGTTCCAGCTGAGTGGCAGACTCAGCTGTTTTCTCAAGCTCTGATCGCTTGAAGATTCTTCTCCTTTTGGTCCTTACCAGAGGAATTTCTGGTTCGGATGCAGTTTCCTCCGAGTCCTGGGCGGCGGGGGCCGGTGCTATTGTCTTTTTCTGAGGAGCTGGCTTTCTAGGCTTGTCAGTCCTCCTTTTCTTGACAACCGGAGAAGGTATTTGAGGTTCTTTCTCTCCACTGCGGCTGCAGGGGCAGGTGACTCGGCTGCAGGGGCAGGTGCATCTTTTGTTTTCTTTTTCTTTGCTGCAGGGGCAACAGTCTTCTTTGCAGCTGCAGGGGCAGCCTTCTTCTGGGGAGAGGAGGAGACAACTGTTTCTTCAGGGCCAACTGATTCTCCCTCACTCGTATCAGCCCTCTTGGCGTACGCTCTCTTCTGTGCTCCGGAAAGGTTCGATCGGAACATTTTCTTGTTTACATGGAACGCCTTTCCATGTCGAAGAGGGACTCCCTTCACTTCCATCATCCGGCCAATCACCAGGCCATATCCCAAAGATCCTCCAAACGAACCATCCTCCTTGAAGGATTTATTCCCAATATTCTGGCAGAGTCTGCTGTATACAAACTCAGACCAGTTCACCTTTTTCTCCTCCATGATCGCAGCCATCACGATCAACTTGGTTTTGGACAGCTGATTAAAGCTTCCAAACTTGATATCTATGCATTTGGCAACAATGTCTAACAGCTTGTGATAATCCTCCTTCAAATAGCAGCTTCTTATCACCGCTGGTAGACAACCTTTGCAAAGACAATCGTTTTGGCTACTTCCTTCCATGCAGCAACCAGGTTAACATCAGTTTCATAAATCTCCGGCACTCCTTCCGCCGGCAACAAACAGTGTTCTGCCAGATCCTTGGCAGTGATGGTGAAATCTTTCCCGTGAACAGAGGATCACTTGATGCCCTCATCGTGAACTTCAGCGTTCACATAGAATCGTGCGACCTCCTCCACGTAGGTCATCCCAAACTCCATCGACAAAAAGGGTTTCAGTCCTGATTTCTCCAACTTTTCTGTTATTTTCTTCACAAGGGTTTCGTCTGACCCTTGTTTGATCATGCCTTCAAAATCCACAGTAGATCCCGTGTGGATTTGCTTTCCCAACTTGACGAAGTCGTACGTAGATGCCATTTCTCGAAGATTTACCGAATGAAACTTTGAAAATAAGCTTTGAAGATTTGTAGGGTTTTGAGAGTAAAAATGCTTTCTTTGCTCTTGAGAGAGATGAACAGTTTTGGTAAAGTGAGAGAAAATCGGACGAAATGGTGTATGTATGGGTTATGAAAGGACGTGCGGGTGGTTTTTGAAATTTGGTCAAGATCAACGGCTTAGATTTTGCACGCCGATTAACATTTAATTTCTCGCATTTAATGCGGCAGCATTTATATCCAATCATAAGCTTGGTATGCAGCTTTTGACTATACACGTCATAATTATGCTGACGTCATTCTTAAAAACATTCCCGCTTAGTAAAAACGACTGCGTTTTTGTCACTTTGCTCATAAATGTTTTAGCTTACTCCTTAGCTGATTTAACTCTTCTCTTTTTGCACATAGGCACTCAACCGTCGCCTAACTCGTTAAAATTCTCGACACTGGTGATTCACTTAGCCGATTTAGGAGTTCACTCTTTTTTCATCTTTTCATGTTCCTTCTCTTTTCTTTGAGTCTTCGAGTGTCAACTCACCAATTAACCCTAATTCATGCTTGAGTTCTTCAAATCTTGATTCACATAATGGTTTTGTGAATATATCAGCTAACTGCTTATCAGTTGAGATATATTCCAAGGTGATGTCCTTCCTTTCTACATGATCTCTTATGAAATGATATCTGACATCAATGTGCTTTGTTCTTGAGTGTAGCACAGGATTTTGAGTGATTGCAATTACACTTGTGTTATCACACATAATTGGAATTTCCTTTTCTTCAACTTCATAGTCTCTCACTTGTCTCATCCATAAGACTTGGGCACAACAAATGCCTTGCCAACTATGTATTCTGTCACCGTGGAGGTGGCTATTGAATTTTGCTTCTTGCTAAACCAGAAATTAGCCTTGTTTCAAGCATTTGACATGTGCCGAGGTACTTTTCTGTCAACTCTACATCCAAAGATAGTCGAGTCCGAGTAACCAATTAGCTTGAATCCACCTTCCTTCGGATACCATAAGCCAACTTCTTGGTTTCCTTTCAAATATCTCAAGATTCTCTTGGTCGCATCATGTGGCTTTCTTTTGGAGCAGATTGAAATCTTGCACATACACCTACAAAGAAAGGTGATGTCCGCCCGCTTGCCGTGAGATAGATCAATGATCCAATAAGTGCTCAGTATCTTGTTTGATCCACAGGCTTGCCATCCGTATCCATATCCATTTTGATGATGTATTCATTGGTATTTTCACGAAGACTTATCTTCCATACCAAATTTTTTCATTAAATTTCTCGTGTATTTTGTCCGACTTATGAAGGTTCCATCCTTCAACAATTTTACTTGGAGTCCAAGGAAGAATGTCAGCTCTCCCATCATGCTCATTTCAAATTTGCTTTGCATGAGATTTGAGAATTTATCACACAACTCTTTGTTTGTGGATCCAAAGATGATGTCATCCACATATATTTCAACAAGCAAAGATACTCTTCCCATATGAATTCTCAAGAGGTTCTATCCACTTTGCCTTTTGTGAATCCGTTCTCGGCCGAATTGTGATAATGTATCATACCATGCTCTTGGTGCCTGTTTCAATCCATATAAAGCTTTCTTGAGTTTGTATACTTTATCTCCAAGAGTCTTCTGCTCAAATCCTGGAGGTTGTTCAACATACACTTCTTCCTCCAATAACCCATTAAGGAATGCACTCTTTACATCCATTTGATATACAATGAAGTTCTTGTGAGCAACATAGGCAAGAAACATTCTTATGGCTTCCAATCTTGCCACATGAGCAAAAGTTTCATCAAAATCTATTCATTCTTCTTAGCAACACCCTTTGGCTACCAATCTTACTTTGTTTCTTACCACGTAACCTTCCTCATTCATCTTGTTTCGAACACCCATTTAGTGCCAATAACATTTTGATGGGTAGGTCTTTGAACCAATTCCCACTTTGTTCCTTTCAAACCGATTCACTCTTCTTGCATGGCTCGAATCCAATGTGTGTCATCCAATGCTTGTGACACATCTTTTGGCTCTATTTGTGAGATAAAACAAGTGAACATAGCTTCTTGTTGAGTTCGATCTGGTTTTAACACCTTCTCTTACATCTCCAATGATTAGTTCTGGATGATCTCTCACCACCTTACATCGGTTGGAGTAAGTTAGCCGATTCATCGTCTTGCAAAATTGTTTATTTTGATCACTCTCTCATCATCACTTAGTTGTATATTTCAAAATTGTCTTTGAGACTCACTATCTCATCTTCATCCGGGTTTATAATTCCAGCTTCAACTTCAACATAAGGACTCTTCTGCATGGTTGGCTGATTCAGCTTATCAGCTGACTCTTCAATGTCTTCTCCATTTACGTTGGGTTCATCAAACACCACATGAATAGACTCTTCTGTAACCATTGTCCTCTTGTTGAGCACTCTGTAGGCTTTACTTTCAGCTGAGTATCCTAAGAAGATACCTTCATCAGCTTTAGCATCAAAAGCCTTTAAATTATCTTTGCCATTGTTATGAATGAAGCATTTGCATCCAAATATTTTAAAATATGCAACATTTGGCTTTCTCCCTGTCCAAATCTCATAGGAGTCTTTGTCACCGCCTATTTATCATGCATCTATTTTGAGTATAGCATGTTGTGTTTATTGCTTGACCAAAATCTTTTAGGCAGACCTTCTGCTTCAGCTAACATGGTCCTTGCTTGCTTCTTTGAGAGTTCTGTTCATTCTTTCTGCAACTCCATTCTCATTGTGGAGTCCTTGCTTTGCAGATAATTCATGACCAATACCATTCTCAACACAATATCGAGTTATTTATACCATTGACAAACTCGGTTCCTCTCTCGGATCTTATTTTGATAATGGTTTGACTCTTCTCATTCTCGATTCTCTTCATCAACTGTGGTAGTTTCTGCAGGGGTTTCTTTTCTTCTTACACATGAAAATTATCCATGTGTATCTTGAGTAGTCATCTACTACCACCAATGTGTATTTCTTTCCACTTATGCTAGTTGGTTCAATAGGACCAAATATATCCATATGTAGCAGTGTAATATTCTTGTTGAAGATGGACATGTCTTTTCTTTGAATGATGATTTGATTTGCTTTCCCATCCGCATGCATCACATACACTCTCCTTCTTGTATAATGAGTCCTGGAAGTCCTTCTACAAAATTACTTCTTGCAAGTTTGTTAATAGTTTTGAAATTCAGGTGACTCGGCTTTCTTGTGCCACAACCAACTTGATTCGACCGTTTTTGCTGGTAGCAGACAAGTGCTTGGTGTTGCGATTGACCAATCCACCACATACATGTTCTTTTGTCTCGCATCCTTGTAGACTACTTTATTAGATTCATGTTCTTGATTTGGCATACTCCCATATTGAATCCAACATTATAGCCATTGTCACGTTTGACTTATGCTTAGTAAGTTGAAATTGAGGCCTTCAACATATGCAACATCTCTAATTTCTAATCCATTTTTCTTGATGGATCCAATGCCTCTTATTTCTCCTGGAGCTTCATTTCCTCCAAATATGACTTTTGCACCTCTAACTTCCTTAAATTTTGACAGATTTTTCTTGTTTCTGTCATGTGTGGAAATGCCACTATCCATGTACCAGGTTCCTTGGCACTCACATGCTCCCTTGAACTTGCAATCAAGGAAATTAGGTTTTAGGTACCCACACTTGTCCTGGTCCCGAGGGGTTAGTATTGTAAGATGATCCAACCAGCCTATAGCCAAATGATTTGACTCTAAGATGTTTCCATCTATCGCTGCCATAATCATAATTAATTTTGGCAAATTGCTTGGGGGTTCTAGGTTCATACAAATTGCTCTTTTGTCCGTATGCCTGTGCATGTGTTTTAGCAATTGCCTTCCTTGGGTAGTTGTGATACCTCCGTGTGTAATGTTTGGGTGCATATGTGTGTCATGATAGCTCTTTTGCCTTTGGAATGGCCTTTCTTTGAGTTCTGTGGCCTTTGCCATCTGGCATGTATTCCTTGGTCTTTCTTTGATAGTTCATATTATTCCAATCAACTTGCTTGGATAATTTCTACCATTCCCATCATATGTGTTCCTTTTATAGAATTTCTGGGGTTTTTGGTAGCTCTATTTCTTCTTTTACAGTACTTTCTGCTTGGAGTTTGGCGAGGAACTCGGTGGATTTCTTCTCACTTGTCCTTTCAAAGATACTCACCGGGTCATTTTCCTTTTCCTTTATAACCAAGGCCGCTTTGGTTGTGATTGTGCTTTGGAATGAATGTGTGTGCACCATTTGGATTTTTGAGATGCTTCATTGCTTGAAGATCCTTTTTCCAAAATCACTTTGGGAGCTTGAATTAGCATAAAGGAATTAAATCTAAGCCTGTCTTATCTCCACATTCTCTTTGGCTCATAATAAGATCATCCAAAGATTTCGATGCCTTAGTGAATGAGGCAATCACATTTTTGAGATCATTTTCCCTCTTTTCTATAGCAGCTATCTCTGCTATTAACTTAGCATTTTCAGCCTTTATTTCTTTATTCTCATTAGCTATGTGACTTAGAGTACTCGCTCCTTAGTCACCGTGAGTTTTGGCTTTTGAGAAGCCGTTGTTTTCCTCATTTAGCAAATGTGTGTGAGGATTTAATGTGCTCAAAGTCTTTCATCATTTTGCTAATGAATCATAAAGATTAGTGGGTGATGAGGTGTGTGTGTCACAATCACTGTCACTAGAGTCTGAGTGTGATGTGTTAGAATGTACCTCATCTTCTTGGTCGGGTTGGTCTTGTTCTTTAGCCATTAGACATATCAAGGCTTCTTCTTCGAGTCACTTGAGTAGTCACTTCACTACTCTCCGAGTCTCAGATCTTTTGACTTGGCCGCTCGTCGCTCTCTGTATCCAACATTGCCTTTTTTTCTTCTCTTGTCTTCTTTCTCTCAAGACTTTTCTTTCTCTCTTCATTCTCGTATTTGTTGACTACGAGGATATGGGCAATCAATGGCATAGTGACCGGGTTGCATAGCCTTCAAAGATAGATTTCAACTTTTTGATTAGTTCTTTCCATCCTCGATTGTCGCTCTTTGATACTCAACCTTTTGATGCTCTGTTCTTTTGGGTGACCTATCTTCCTTGACTTGGAGGAGAGCCGAGTGTCTTCGGAGGATTACACCTTTGTCTCTTTTGTAATTCTTGTTGAAAAATTTGTTAAACCTTTTAACCATCGGGCAATCTCCTCTTGGTCAATGACTTCCTGACCTCGACTCTTTTACCATCCTTAGCTATTAGAGCAAATTTGTTTTGGGCACAACTGTCTCTTCTAGGTCTTTTCTCCTCGCTCAAATTCGTAGGCTTTGAGATCCGAGAATAGCTCATGGTTGGATGTTTTTGATAGGTCCATGGAGTGTCTCGGGGCCATGACTTTCATTTCCCATTCACCGAGACTTCTTAGAATCTTCATACACATTTCTTCTCGTGTATATTCTTTTCCAAGTGCATAACTCATTGGTAATTTACGTGAACCGAGCATCCAGCTTGATCCAAGGTTTCTCCCCGCAAGCATCTTAAAGTTTTCAAATTTTTGTACAACAACAGATAGTTTATTTTCCTTGATTTGCTCGAGCCTTCACAAATCGGGGTTAGCTTATCCTGCATTTCTTTTGCGCTTGCATGATTTGACTTTGTTGAACATGACTTTGTCCAGTTTTGTAAAGAATGTCCTTGGCCACGTTGTCCAAGTTGTATCTTTTTCTGTCATCATTTGTCCATTCACTCTTGGTTTTTCAACCATAGCGGTCCGGGACCAACATCCTCTTCTCCTTCAAACAATGACTCTCTCCTTGCAATGTTCACTTTTAAAATTTGCGTGGCCCATCTTCTATTACTATCCACATTTCATCGTGTAATAATGATAGATGAGCCTCGCATACAAATTTTCAATCATCAAATTCCTCAATTGTGAACATAGGGATGCGTGCCAAATTTGCTTCCATGATAATAACTTTGTGAATAAAAGAGTTTTGAAAGATCAAGTGCTAAAGCAAGCTTTGAGAGATTGGAGATCTAGTTCAATAACTGGTCATGAAGGCTCAATGAACCAACCGCTCGATACCACTTGTTGGTCCCAAGGGGTGTGAGTGTAAGGTTTAGAAGGGGGTTGAATAAACCTTACCAACTTTTTGATTTAGTCCTTTTAAGACGTTCATAGTTAATATTTCACTAAGTCCTTGATGGACAACTAAGTTAGTTGATCGTGAGTTAGCCACTCAACAGAACCGATCGAGGTGTTGATAGAATAACTCAACTGTTTTGACTAAAAGTTAACTCGATTGTGATATGTTTTCAATAAGACTTAACACCCTTGAATTTTGGTTTAAGTTAGTTTTAATACTTGATTATAGCACTTTGTTAATTATCACCGGACAACAAATTTATCGCAAATATCAAAATAATATGCAATAATTAAAGTCTTGAAATGTAAATGACACAATAAATTTTATAGAGGTTCGAAGATGGGGTAATTCTTCTACTCTTCTCTTCTCCAACTCCTGGAAGAATCCACTAAGTATTGATCAATGTACAAAGTGGTTATCACCCGGATGCAAGTCTTGATCACACAAATGACTTGATCCTTTGGGACTCGGGCCGAGATGCCTTGTCACACAAATTGCTTCTCGCACAACTCGACTTCTTCACAGGCGTGCGCCTTTGCTACTACAACCCACTTGCTCAAGCTTCTTGGATTTGATCACGAAGTCCTCCAAAAACTTGAGACTGGTTCGACCTTGAACCTTTCTACAATCCTTTTGTGGAATGTAGACCCTTTGATTATTCAAATGTTTCCCTTCAATCGATTGAAGTCGTCTTTTCCTTCACAGCATTTGTGTTGGATTGATTTTCTTCGTAATGTAGGCTTGAGGATTGAGCTAAAATAACTTGAGAATATTTCGTGTTCTGAGATATTGCTTTCTTGCTTGTAATTGTTTTCTCGTAATCAAGGTTGCATATTCTCAAGGTGATTCTCGGCCTTTTATAGTGTTCTTTTGAAAATTTGCCCATTGAAGAGATAGGTTAATTTTCAAAAGACACTTGTGGTCGCTGGCTTGTCTTGTTGCGATCCTTGGAATTGACATTTCCTCGTATTGAATGAGTCTTGACTTTTCGTAGTTCGACACAAGTGCGGTCTTCTCATTGGTTTATTCCTTTTGCACGCTTCTCGGGACCGAGCACTTTAAGAAAGGCGAGATGGGAGTATTACTTGTTTAAGTAATTTTCTTGACTTAACAGTACAACGGATCTCTTTCATTGTCTCGACTTAATCGCATTTCCTTGATTTCCCCATGACTTCGAGTCGCTTCCAATCATTGGATGACTCATCATTCACATCAACTTGAGACTTGGTTATCTTGAATTGACATGACGACACTTTACTCACCAGCATCTCAATTGCACCTTCAATCGAGTTCCTGTCTTTTCTTCCTTGCTACACTCAGTTGCCTCACAATGAGTCTTCCTTCTAGTCTCCAAATTGACTTCTTGCATGTTCGTGCATAGCCGACTTAACTCATTTCATGACCAAATTTATCTATTACATTGCAACTTACAAAGAAAATGGGTGCCAACTTTCTATTCTAAGTTTTACATGGCATTCATCAAAATCTAAAAATTAATTTCCCATAAGTATTGTACATTCTTATGGGGAAATTTAGTCAATTGGAAAAGCAAGAAGCAGGTTGTAGTCTCTGAAGTAGTCTGAGGTTTAAAGATCATTGGCTCAAGGTGTGTGTGAGTTGGTTTGGGTGAAAAGTGCTGGAAAGAACTTAAAAGACCAATTACTCTTCCTATGAAGTTGTATTGTGATAACAAGTCAAAGAATCAATCGCCCCCATAATCCAGCTTTTACATGATATGACAAAACATATTGAGATTGATAGACATTTTATAAAAGAAAAATTGAAAGTGGAGTGATTTGCACTCCATTTGTCCCTACAACACAACAAGTTGTTGATATTCTAACCAAAGGCTTGTTGAGGCAACCGTTGAACATCAAGTTAGCAAGTTGGGCATGATAGACATCTTTGCACCAACTTGAGGGGGTGTTGATTACATCATAATTAATGGGATTTGATAGTTTGGATGATTGCAAATCGATAATAATTACCTCAATCAAGGGATATCAATTTGATCTTATTGAATCCCCGATTTTATCTTCTTTCCTAATTTCTTATTTTTTCTATTTTATGTGTTTCCTTCTATACTATTTAAACATGTGTCTTGAATCAATTTATCATGGAATAAAATTATCCTTTCTTCTATTTCTTTTACTTTCTACAATATATATAGTGCATAATTATTACAAAAATGGCGCAAAACAATATGATGAATATTACATCTACTGATTATCACAATGATAGAGTATTTTGTGTAGATTTACTTGATGCAAATAGCCAACACACTCAAGACGAAACACATTGTAATATCCCCCTGCTCTACTAAGTACTAGATACGAAATTGAACAAGATCAAATACCACGAACATGCATGCAATTTCCTACATTGGAGGATGGTGTACAATTTTATAAGGACTACGGTAAAAGATGCGGCTTTGACATACGAAGGAGCACCTCTAGAAAATTTAAAACCTAAGAAATTCGGGTGTAATAGATTATATGTAACCGAGAGAGCTACAAACATACAACAACTGCAACAAATGGAGAGGGAAGCAAGAAACATACAAGCAAACAAAGAGAATTTCAAACCGATTTGCTTGCAAGGCAAATCAAGGTGCTAGAATACATAGGGAACATTGCATACACATAAAGCATTTCGAAGAACGCCATACACATTGTTTCACATTGGAATCTTAGCAAGATTTTCTTAAAGTAAATCAAAATTTAAATTTTGGCCACAAAAAATTATAATAAATTGTTCAAAGGCCAACATAGGCACCGCAAAGACACACCACTTATTTAGGCATATTGTTAGAGGATATTCGCAAAGCGGTGCTTTACAAATCGATTTCAAGAATTTCAAAGAGATTTTAAGGCGTACATACATGGGGCAGACGACAATTGATAATTGACAAATTCTTGAAAAAAAGAAGATGTGTCCAGAATGGCCTTTAGTTATGACGTGGACGAAAAACGATCAACTGACGGTCGTTTCGCAGGTAGACCCTATTTCTCGTGCGCAATTATGCAATGTTTGGAGATGTAATTTCATTTGATGCTACTTACAACACAAATAGGTTAGTTAGAAAATTGGTGCATATATAAATCAAAACTGTGTATATATTTAAATAATATGGTGTACTTTTACTAAAAAATGATGCATTACAAAATGTACTTGTTCTCAGGTACAAAATGGTTTTTGCACTATTTATAGGCATTGACAACCATCGTCGTTGTGTTACATTTGCATGTGGATTATTATTGAAAGAGGATGAGGAATCCTATGTCCTGGTTATCCATAATTTTTTTGGAAACAATGTGCGAGAGTCGTACTACATTGTAATCGATCGGGATCCATGAAAAAACGCATTCAAAATAGTTTTCAAGATCGCAAGGCACCGCTTATGTATGTGGCACATTATGGGAATGTGAGCACCAAAGTCGGCCATACATTATTCAAAAATGAGCAATTCTTACGCTGTCTTAATTCCACTATTTGGAATGACCAAATTGAACCTCACGAATTTGAAAAATGATGGCAATCAGTGATGACGAAGTTCAATCTAGAAAACCATCCATGGTTTTCATCAATGTATGAAATCAGAAAAAGTTGGATCCCCGCTTATTTTAGAGATGTTCCCATGGGAGGGTTACTGCGAACTACGTCACGGTCTGATAGCACGAACAATTGGTTCGGCTGGTTTACAAACCCGCAAGTCAATTTAGTAGAGTTCTTCATGCACTTTGACAGCGCAATGGATTCGCAATGACACGCAGTACACAAACTAAACGACAATGATACTCTCATCCTCGAATGTCGTTGGACATTGAAAAACATGCAGCAACATTGTACATGCATGCTATTCTTAAAAAAATAAGCCTGGAGATTGAAACCGCATGTTATAAGTGCTCTGTACATTTGGTCACAAGAATATATGTCAGTTGTTCCTACTCAATAAAAGACCAGAATGATGCAATTTTCAATGTACTATGCTGCAAAGAAGAAACAAAGGCAGTGTGTAGCTGCAAGATGTTCGACAAATCCTCCTGCACATAAAACATAACAACCCATAAGTAAAAAAAAAAAAAGCCTAGAAATTTAAAAAAAGAATACACTCACGCCCCCAGTTGCGGCTGTTCCTCAGCCAAATTTTTCTCAGCGTATTTCCGCGATGTTTCCAAAACAGAGTCCCAATTGGCAACATTTGTTTCCTG
The DNA here is from genome assembly GCA_016081115.2 of Rehmannia glutinosa. Taxonomy (NCBI): domain Eukaryota; kingdom Viridiplantae; phylum Streptophyta; class Magnoliopsida; order Lamiales; family Orobanchaceae; genus Rehmannia; species Rehmannia glutinosa. The sequence goes on along the minus strand of JABTTQ020000388.1, from coordinate 225,719 downwards.
TATCAACCCAATACTAAAGTTGGGCATATCGTCGCACGTAATCTTAAACTCCTTCCGCCGGCAAATCGCTTGCTCAACCTTCTCCAAAGGCACAATATTTTCCGGATTATTCCAAAATGTATCATTCTGCTGAGTCTCGCTACCAAGCCCTTGGCCACCACTGGTTACTTCACTAGCTTTTTCACCGAAAAAGCATATCAACTTCCTCGCCACAACTTCAATCTTCCCAAAGTAAGGATTAGAAGACAGCTCCCGAGGCGCATTATTCAGCATAAAAATAATATCTATTACTTCGGTAGCTAGCGACACCAACTAGACAAAACATTACCAATGTACCCCTACACAATATGAATCCAAGACAATTATTCCACAAAAAAAATAGCCCAAAAATAAACTGGATAAACACTAACAAATATAATGCACACAAAACAAACTTTATAGTGTACATTTAGTTGAATTATGATGTATAAATAACTTTCACGTGGTGTATATAGCTTATGTACTAACACATCATGCTGACCCATGCTTCAAAAAATGGAACAAACATATAACTATACCTAATATTATATCATTCACACACTACCTTTACATCATTCATATAATAAACATGCATTATCATACAGTTACAACAACAAAAACAAACAAAAATCTCATATAAATGAAACAATACAAAACTATAACTAACAATATACCATTAAAACACAATAATTACATCAATATTGTACAAAACATGCATCATCAAAAATATAGACATCCCAATTAAAAGGTACATTACAGATTTGAAGTGTTTTTTAACAGAGGTATCAATAAAATAATGTTAAAAAGAGAAAAACCCGCACACCACCACTAAATGAAACAGGGGCCAAGTGATCATTTTGTGATCCAGATGGTCCAGCCTCATCAATAGTGCAGTCTATAAAACCTTGGCTAAAACCCCCAATGTTGACCTCAACAAGACTCCTATCCCTAAATTTTTTCATTGGCAATGAGCGAACACACGGGACAACCCTTGGGATCTCTCGAATTGACATGACAACTCTATCCATGTAGAAGCCTTTGAGTGCCAAAAAAATGTTATTCTAAAAAAAATGACATAAAAGAAATTAAAACATACTTACAATCAAAAAAAGCAACAACCCGTTGAAATGCTTCTTGTTCGTACTAGCCCATCTCTCTCTGCTAGATATCAAAGTCTTCAAAGTGTACTCGCACCAATTCAAGTTGCGAATATCGTTAACATCCTCCAAACACTTCATAACGAGTGGGTTAATATAACTGCCCTGACATTGCCTATAATCTGTGCATCTACAAGAGCAACGGGCCTCTTTAAACCAAACACCTCTTTTACCATCCTCAAGCATCTTCCCACAAATATCCACAACCTTAATACTATAGCTCCCATCTTCATTGGCTTCAAACTCAATCGCCAATCCTCATAAATTTGAGATGTTTCCGATTTTTTTTTGTCAATTCTAGTTCCACCCCTCGGAAACCCCAACACCAACTCAACATCCTTCTCGTCATGCGGTGAATAGACCTCCCTATCGGAAGCATTAATTCACATCGACAATGTTAAAAATCACAACCAACCAATAAATTAGCTTCGACATGATATACTGCCGACTCGAGCCCCACAAACTTCCAAACCCCATTTCAACCACAACTTTGGTCCAAAATTATTCAAACCAATCAACTCTTCCTCTAAAGCAAGAAACACATATCTAGTTTTCAACTTGGGAATGCAAATTTCTCTTTTCATTTGTCTACCTTAGCCTTTCTTCTTAATATTTCGTCCCCGTCATCCGCCGCGCCCGGCTGGTCTTTTCGGTTTTCTCTAGCCATATAAACTTATCAACTTACCATTAACAACAAGCAAAGAAAAATAAACACACGTCAAAACTAGAGAAACATAAAACATACCCATGTTAAAAATGTATTAAAAACACAACTGACAAACTAAATATTCACTATATGAACCTTAACTCGCACCAAAAAATACTATTTACACACCATATGTGTTTATGCACTTTGTGAACTACTTATGCACGTAACCAAAACTAATCATGCACCATAATACATCTATCATTATATCAAAATATCCCCTACATACTTGAAATTGCTAACTTAGCCGTGCATTAAATGAAAACTTTATGCACTTTGTAAACTACTTATGCACGTAACCAAAACTAATCTTGCACCATAATACATCTACCATTATATCAAAAATATCCCCTACATACTTGAAATTGGCAACTTAGCCGTACATCAAATGAAAACTAAAAATGCATATCTTGTACAAAAACTATACATCATATATGTGTTGCACGTATACTTCAAAGATCGAACAATAAACCAATACACCACAAAACAAAGATGCACTAAACATTGAATAAATATGCATCGTTAAATATGATATATACACCAAAAATTCCACAAACAAAAACAACGAAATCCACCTAAAACTTCCAAAATCTACTGTTAAACAAAAAAATTACCTCCATTAACAAAAAAAAATCCAAAACATCCAAAACCGTAAACTCTAGACCCAAAATATATACAAAAAAATATTCTATTTTAAGGAATTGAACCAAAGGCAAAAAAAAAAAAGACAAAACTGACATAGAAAGCAATGAACAACAAAAATATAACAATCAAGTAAATATAATCAAAAACGAACAAAAAGTACTTACTCAAAATCGAATCGCATCGAAAGAACTTCTTCCAAAAATCCCCGCTCGTAAAGAAAAGCGCCCTCAAAACCGTCCCTCAAAATCGAAAGAGAGAATTGAAAATCGAAAAGAAGGCCACAACTCACTCACAGAGAGAAATCAAATTAGTTTTGAAAATAATGAGACTTGAAAGCGGAGTTTTGGGAGATTAATCCCAAAAATCAATCTTAAAAAACGATTACAAAAAAACCAACTAACATCTCTTTTAAAAAGACAATACTACCCCTACCAGGTTGAAAAAGACAAAAACCCAAAAACTCGAAAAAAGCATAGCCATTGGATATGATATTTAAGTGGATGGGATTAATCCACATAGTCTTACGTAGAGTCCTCGCCACATTTGATCTAATACATATATGTATATATCAATGTTGTAAAAATTAGCCTAGGCGCGCCTGATCCGATCCGATTTTCCCAAAATGGGCAAAAAATTGCCCGGGCAAAAGTCGGCCTGGGCTCCCGCCAGCAGCTGACGACCTAGGCGGCCAAAAATCGGCAAAAATCGGGCAAAATCGCCAAAAAAAAAAAAAAAAAAGAAAAACTTAGTGTTTCTAGCGCCCGACTAGGTGCCCTAGGCGCTAGCGCCATCGCCCGACTAGCGCCTAGCGATTTCTGCAACCTTGATATATATAGAGGATATGGATCCAATGGGTCCTCCCAATTGGGGTGAGTCCATGGGAACCAATTCTAACTATAGATTAATATTTTTGGTGGTCCGATTTTTTGGGGGGGTTTTATATTTATTTTTTTATTTCAACAACTAAGAAGGGTAGGGTGGTCATTTTACAATATAGAATCAGTTATTGAGATTTGATGAGATCTCAATCACGTTCAATTTCCTTCCCCCTTTCATGCGACACGTGCTTTCAGTTTTTGAGTAACCCATATTCCCTCATATTAACGTTTTTTTTCTCCAAAGATTCTCACATTTGAATCGCTTATGTAATATAATCATACTGCATGTGTAGTATAACCATATTACATGTGTAATTTAATCATATATGTGTTGCATATGTAATGTATATTTGTTGCTTTTGTACTATAGGGTTGTTGCTTATTACTTGCTTATGTAGTTAATGTATTTGTGTTGCATATGTAGTGTATATTCGTTGCTTATGTAGTATGAGTTTGTTGCTTATGACTTGCTTATGTAATTAATGTATCTGTGGTGCATACGTAGTGTATATTCGTCGCTTATGTAGTATATGCTTGTTGCTTATGTAGTATGGGTTTGTTGCTTATGACTTGCTTATGTAGTTAATGTATCTGTGGTGCATACATAGTGTATATTCGTTACTTATGTACTAGTATAGGCTTGTTGCTTATGTAGTATGTGCTTGTTGCTTATGACTTGATTATATAGTTAATGGTATATAAAAGCACCATGACACATCTATACAAGCAACAAATTACATCTTCATAAACAACTTTCGAACTGTAGTCGAGTTCTAGCAACTATGGCGAATTGTCTGCAACTTTTTTCACACAGTAGTGCGTTGAAGAAGAAGAAAGAAGGATTTCTCACAGTAGTGCGTTGAAGAAGAAGTAGGAGAATTGTTCCGTTGAATTTGCTACGAGATTTGGAAGGATTGCGTGATCTCAGAATCAGCTAAATTCCCTTAATATTAGGCTATGTTGGAGGATGACTAATTTACCCCTTTGTTTAATTAACAACTTGTAATCTGCAATTTAAACTCTTAAATCGCAGCCCTTGAAAAACATAAATATATGGTTAGGATTGGTCCTTATAGACTCACCCAATGAGGTGGTCTCATATAACCTCTCCGATATATACTTTTTAACATGAATTAAGAAACTAGAAAATTTATTACGCACATTATATTAAATTAAAATTTAATCTATAAATATCCTACTTGAACGGTAATTTGATCTTTTAGTTTTTATTTTATTTTATTTTAGTTACAATAATTCATTTCTAATTATCAATGAAATTTAAATCATGTAAAAAATGGTAATTCTATTCTTTTGTAATCCTTGCACATACTAATCATTGGAATGTTATACTCGTACATTCCTTTCATATATGTTACTCTATTCCTAAATTCATTCCACTCACACCATATTCCATTCATGCATATTAGTCGTTCTGTTAGAGTTCGCTTAGGATTCCTTTAAACACCATGTACTACTTTCTTTTGAGCAATTTATGCATATGTTGGGGATCATAGCCTCAATATATCCCCCACCCATTTTTGGATGTTTCTCTTAAATAAAACAAAAACTCTTGCTTGGAATTCTCATATAAGTTTTGATAATATCATGTTCAAGAGCTAGTGGACCTAATACAAAATTCACAATTCACACTCGTTATTGATCAACTTTATTCTACTGGGTCATTTACGTTTAAGTGGGCAATCCATATAGTAAGCCACATGCAGTGTAATGGCATTACAAGGCATATAAAATCATAAGGTCTGGATCACATTAAAGAGCCAAACGAATTGTGTCATCGTTGAATTTGGAATCCTGAACAGAACCACTTAAATAGATCCATATATCAATCTCTTTCTCATTTACAAGATATGCAATTAACTGATTCATCCTCTTATTTATTGTTGTTTTAATTTGAATCAATACTAACTTAAATATTGGAGGTATTTTTCCACGATACTCCCGAAGATCCCTTAATGGTTAGCAACTTATCTAACTAGTTGCTATCGGGGATGGTCGATTCTATAATGAGTTTTAACCTCTTAACATTAGCAAACACACTGCATAATTTTGACGCCATCTATAGGAAATTCTGCTTCGGCTTTGAGGATGTAAGACCCGATCATAGGCCAAAGAGATAAGCATATATAATACCCGATCGTAGTATGGGATGATCGAGATGGAGCATATCAATGACACCTTTGATATTGCTCCAACAATCTTCATAGGCTCAACAAAGACTAGTAACAAAAATTGATAATTGTGGAATACAATCATGGTCCTCGAGTCCGCAAAATGTGCTCAGACTAGTGGCCCAAAGAAATGGCAATGAAATGGGTTTGGAATGAGTTTGGCCCAAACCCGAGGTCCACCAAGTTAAGAAAAATTGGACCGTAGGTTTGTCCAATCCTGCCTTGAATGAGGACTCACGGCGCGGACTTAAACCCGACGAGTCCAACCTATTAGACCCACAAATATTAATTTTTATTTTATTTATATTTATATTTAGCAAAAATTATAGATTTTACTCATAGAAAAGAATCACACATACAACATTAAGAAAATATGCAATATACACTAAAATTGATACATTATTATACCCACTAGTATTCCACCGTGCGATGCACGGAGCGTAGATTAAAAAAATAATTTGATTTTCAAGTGATTGTTGAATGTCTTATTTCGAAACATCTAAATCGTAAATATGGATAAACAATAATCAGATAGGTTATATTATTTAATATATAAAAATACAACATTGTTTCTTGAACCAAGATATTTATTATCACTATTGCATATCAAAATTTTAAGTCTTTTTGGGTTAATAATTCTAGAAATATCAACATACAAAGGAACAAAGACGTTTTTTTTAGAGGAGTCCATCATTAGACAATAAAATGAAACATAAAAAATTTGTACTTAAAGAAATAACAAATAAATAAAAAAATTGATAAATGATATTGCCCCATTAAAAGCACAACCAATTAATTGCAATGAAAAGTAATCGACGTATATAATTTAGCCTACTTGATAAAGTTTAATTATAATATATAAACCATTAAATTATTATAATTTATTATATTTATACTAAAATATATATTGATTGTAGGCCAACAGAAACTGGCCCAACTAATTTCTGGAAAAAGAAAAGCAACAATGTAAATTAATGCCACAAATTATGTAAAAGGTTGACTATACTCTTATTTGAGTAGAATGATAATGGACTTTATTATTAAATAATACAAAAAATATGTAAAAAGATTGAACAAAGTAGAATATGGCCCAACCGTAATTGGCCCAAACAACTTTTGCACAATTAAATGAAAATTAAACCGAAGTTTAATAATTTAACACAACAAAACCTAGCAATGATGGATTTCTAACCTTGAACTTTCACCACAAAAATATATCTTGGTTTTTCTTTTTTTTTTTTTTTTTTGGCGCAAAAATTCTTGAGATGATTTTTTATGCTTCTTCTCCGAAATTTTACCATTTATTATATTCTTAAAAAGTTCTCAGGAAATCGATTAGAAATATTATGGCCTTGTTTGTTTATGTTTCCAATAGCCTATTTCCATTTTCCAAATATTCATAAAAGTGGAATCATGTTTGTCCATAAAATTTCCAATGGAAATCATCATATTCATTTTCTATTTTTCACATAAAACAACATCTCAAGCCTATAAATTCTATTCTCAAACCTATACACTACCCTACATCACTTATCAATCACTATTCTCATATTTTAACTCAATTATACATGTGGGACCCACCACTATCAACTATATCTAATTAAAATATTACTATTTTTAAATTACATCTATCTAATGGGACCCACCACCTACAATCTTACAAATATAATATTATATTTTCAAATTAAAATATTGAAAGTGGACCCCACCATCATCAACTTTTCAATTATTATATACATAAAATAATATTTCAAAACTACTCAACCAAACACAATCTCATTTCCAACCCTACATAAAACACATTTCAATTCATTCATCCAAACATAATCCCAATTTCCACACGAAAACCCAAGTGTTCTAAAAATCGCTAGCGCTAGTCGGGCGGCGATTAGGGCCTAGCGCCTGGCGGAGCACAGGCGGGGTTAGACGGGATCGAGCGGTGTTAGGCGGGATCTAATTGAAAAAATAATGTAGGTGGACAAGAGGGACCTAGCGCTGGCGGGGATTAATCGGAGCTAGGCAGATCTTTTAGAACAGTCACGAAAACCAATAAATTCTCAAAATTCCATTTCCAACTCGAACGAAAATGGACCATGAAAACATAAACAAACAAAGGCCATATGTGTCTCTATCTTTCGAGATTCTTAACAAAAACATTCGAAAAATTATTATTTTCTATTTTCAAACCCCGATTTTTCGAGAGACAAATTTTTATTACAGATCCAAAAATTAAATCGGATTTGAAACCCCGATTTTTCAAACCCTAGTTCTGATTTTTACCCCGATTTATACTCATGTCCCGATTTACTCAGAGTGTTCTCGTTGGATAAAAAATTATGGAATCCGCCCCCACATAATAGGTTTTACGAAATTTAAAACACACAATTCGAGAGGTGGTTTTTGAGGGATTCTTATTCTTCATTATGTAAGTGATTGTTTTATTTTCTTTATACACCTATTTTTTTCTAGTTAATGCTTAGATTGTATTTTCTAAGTTGAAAAATACTATTTTTTTCAGAATAAAATAATGTTTTTTTAGAATAAAATATTATTTTCATTTCTTGAATCCTTAACTCTATTTTCATCTCCAACGAGCAGATTGATTGAATTGATCGGGAATGGGAAGGTGGAAGGGACCTCGAGTTGAAAAAGATTGTTGCACTTACGTTTGAAGATATCAAAGATATGCTCTGTTGGTTTGTTTGCTTCATATTGCGCAGTGTCTTAAGACTCAAACATCCTTACCAGTCAAAGCAACGTAAAATGTTACTCCCTGCTACTTTTTTGCAATATCTACTTTTCTGTTTATTTTCATTGTTTTGGCTAACTATACTTTGGTACATGAGATCTTTCTCTTTTTATTCGGAAAGATGATTTTCTCTTCATTTCTGAAAGTGATTTATTAAATAAATTTCTCGAATTTCATTTGAAATTTAATGAAAATTCAATTCCATTTTCAAAAATCATTTTGTCTTCTAATATGGAATGTAATGTCAGCAATGGGAATAAATGTAATATTTGTTTGCATGTTGATAACAAATCACTTTATAGATAAAAACATGTTTTGGGTTAGAAATGACTTAAGTTGATCAGTTCATTTATACATGGGACTTTGTTTTTGGTTTTCATATATTTTTTATTATTGAGATTCTTTATAGTGTTTAGAATTTATGAGATCTTTATTATAACATTCTTTATACACAAATCTGACTCACCTTAGATTTACTTGTTCTTTTTTTTTGGGAAATATATAGGAATAATCAAGTCGATATCCCTACTCAAGTTGAAATTTCCTGGATATTGTTCTCAATACTAATGTGAAAAATTATTATTCATTTTTGTACTGATCTCTCTTTTGACTATTTCGTTGGCTTTGGCTTCATCAAAGGGTGGAAATGCCACTCTGTATAATTTAGGTTTGTCTATTTTTTTATGGGTTCCCTTTGGAACATCAAGCTCTTTTGTTTTTAACTCCCACCTACTCTGCAAAGATACTTTGAGCATGGAATCGGTGTGCACATTCTTCTATTTTTTTATATATATATATATTTTTACATCCAAACAAAAACTCTAAACTATATTTCGGATTCATAGCGTGTGCCTCCTTCTAAACTTCATCCCAAGCCACCGATAATTCCACAACACCGGGCCATTTTCTCCCCAGGACTCAATTGAAGCAAGCCGTATTTTTCCTCTTCCATGAATGACAAACTGAATGTGGCCCAATTAATCGCTTGAAATTAGCTCAAGTCAGCCCAGAAAGCATGCTTGAAGGAATTTTTTAATGGAAAAAATATTTTATGTGTCTTAAAACCGAAATCATTCGTAAAATTAGTTTATTTAGTATTTTTGTTACACATGTATATGAAGATTCAGAATTGTGTGTTAAACATGTATATGATGATTTGGAATAGCTTCTTTGATCATGTTACATACTAACATATGGTGCTCATGTGAGAAAATTTACATTTCCAGAAGTACTATACTTTTTTTTGCTTTCTAGTCATAGATTTATTTGTCATATTATGTTACTAATTTTTATACAATGTATTACAGATTTATATAAAGTGAAGTCTAAGCTTCCGGAATCACTCAATATGCTACTCGGTAAACTTTTTTATCTTGTCATGAATATAATTTTATTCTGGTGAAATAATAACGGTAAGAAATCTTGTCACGAATATAAATTTATTCTGGTGAAATAATAACTTTCTAGTTACAGTAATTAAAAATAAGTCTTTAGGAAAAATGCATCCAATACACATCAATTCTATATGAACAAATCTAACACTATTTTTCTCGTATTCGTATATGTTAAGGGAATAGTTGGATGATTACTCTACTCAATTTGTATAAATATTCGCCTAAAAAAATGAATCGCATATATAGGATGAGTTTTGTAACACGAAATCTATAGAAATATTGAACAATCTAAAAACATTACAAAAAGAAAAAAAAAAGGAAATGTAAATCACACAACTGAAAATTCAAATAAACATACCTCTTTGATATGAAATACATATTCCCGATTAAAATAACATTTTTCTTATGCGGATACACAAAGATGTAACGCAAAACTCATTGCCCGAAACATCTTTGTCGGGTTGAGGCGGTTGAACCGATGAAAAACAATGGAGCCATTATCTTTGATGTTTACCATTATAGCAAAGTGATCTTGTGTTTTTGAATGGTGATGAGGCCTATTTATAATGGAAGTTAAAGGTGCAAATATTTGGGCTGCATTTTGAAATTAATAAGTGAATTAGTTATTTCAAATTTCAAATTTCAAATTTTGAGTACTTTTTCTCGGTTCCAACACAAACAGATTGTCGTAATACAGTCACATAGTCATTTCAAATTTTAAATTTTGTTTACTTTTTCTCGGTTCGGCACACAAATAGTGCTAATTAATGGAACATCATCCAATGCAACAAAGTTGATTAAAAATGACAACAAACTAAAAAGTATCGAAGTTGTTTAATTAATGCACGACACTTTTAACTTGATTAAGAATGAAAGTTTCCATTTTTGGCAAGCAATTTTTGGCGGGATTTTACTAAAAATGGCATACTTTCTTGCTTTTATATATACTAGTAATCCTCCCATGCGATGCACGGACTATATGTTAAGAAAAATAACTTAATATTTTAGAAATTATTGTGTTTTTTCAATAAAAATAAAAAATATATATATATATATATATATATATATAAACAATCATTTGTATAGGTTTATTGTATAAACAACAAATCATAAAGAAAATTTCGGATAATTAATTAAAAATTAGTACCAATGATTATAAATTTTTGATTTTGTGTTATATTACTTTAACAATTAATCATAGAAAAAAATCAATAAAAACCTAAAAAAGAGGTCCAAGAAAAATTTTCTATTTTGTATTATATTCAAACAATTAATCATAAATCTATATTTTGTGGAGTATCATTGCTTCTTATAATCGTATTGAGGCGTTTCTAACAAAAAAAAAAATAGTTAAAACATAATAATATGAATTCAAAAAGCTCAATTTCAATGAAAAGATCTAAACGATATTTTTGTAATAATTATTACACAAAAATATAAAAAAAATTAAAGCCACTACAAAAAAAAACATATTCAAGTAATGTAAATATTCAAATATTATTACATTGAAAGACAGACAAATATCTATTAAAATTACTTTTGTTTTTCTCTATGACACTAACATCACTTTTAGGAGGATTTTCGTTAAGTCGTCAATTGGATTGTAGAGTTACTTGTGGCCGAGAATGGAGTAGATTGTGATATATAATTCATTCCTATATTCCGTATTGAGGTATTGATGAAAAAAATACCGAAACAAAATAATATATATCGTTATATATCTTTCATGACATAAGCGGTATAGCCAAATAATTATTAAAGATATTCAATATCATTTGTGATATTAAAAAATGAGATATTGTTGTTGACAAAATAAAATTTTGTTAAGAATAATATCAAAATAAATTGCATCTAAAGAAAATAATGTATTGGATATTGATAATTATGCTATATATTAAATTTAGCACAATTATTTCCTCAAAAAAAAAAAAAATTAGCACAATTAAAATATATAAAATTTTATTAAGTATGATATTGAACAGTTAAAATCATTAATCAGCCTGAAAGATGCTTTCTCAAATCCGTAAGTAATTATTGAGTACAAAACTGAAAAATACATAATAAATAATTAATTAATTAATTAACTAAAGCCTACATGATTGTTGGGCTTTTTTAAAAGTATTTAAATAACCAAAACAGATGCATTACATTTGCATGGCCCAATCGGTTTTTTTTTTTTGGGTAAAGAACAAAGCCCATTTTTTATTAGTGAAATCAGCTTAGTGTGAAAAGCCCTAAACAGATGTCCCATTTTTTAAAATTAAATTCTCTCTCTAGTTTAGTTTCTCTATCAAAGAAAACCCTTTCTTCTAAATTTTTAATCTGTAAACACAAAATTTATCCGCCATCAAAGTATATTCGCTGTTTTAATTAGTTTCAAAGTTAATCTTGTGTTTTTGATAGGGAATGTTTTTACTGATGCCCATTTTTTTGGGTTTTCAAACCCCAAAACTTTCAGTTCCGAGATTAGTTGCTTCGAATCGGTAATTTTTTTTCTGGAAACGTTCATTTCTGTAGATGTATTATATGTCTTGTTTTTTTCCGATAGATGTAATATTTTGTCGATAATCATTCGATTTTTTTTTGTATTATATGTGTATCTCATTCGATTAAGGCTTAGTTTGTTGTTGTTTTTATATGTATCTCATTCGATGTTCTTCCTATCCAAAAAAAAATCATCCGATATGTTTTTTTTTCTTTCTAAAAGATCCAGTCATGTCTCTCATGGAATTTTCATAGTGAAAAACTCCATATCTTTGATTAATAGGTCCTTTCCGTAACTAAAAACTTCAGATATGTATATGTTCAATTAGATCCGTTGTTTTTCAGATGTTTAGGTATTTTCTATGTAAAACGGTTTCGATCTATAATTATTCTTAAAAATATGCTATTTTTATGGCTTTTAACCAAATCTTTCCAGACTGAAATAAAGATAATTGTATATTTCTGTTGTATGTCTGATTAGGTGAAGCCAAACTATAGTTCCATGGGTTGATCAGTCATTAGGGAAACTTTCCTATGCCTTTAGGAATGGGACCGAAATAGCATCATAGAAGAAAGAGTAGTAGCCGAACCAACTGACATAGCTAGATCATCATCAAAAGAAGAGGCTTCCTTTCGCTCTCAAGTGCTAGTATCAAATCAAGGAGCCTTCAACGGTGAATCACGTGCGGAAATGGTGAATCTTTCATTTGTTGCATCAAGATTGTGCTGGTGTTCAGTCAGCTGTACTAAATGCATTGGATGCCGAGTGAATTGTAAGTTTTTTCTTATAGATTATTTATGTTGTAATTTTTCAATCTGTTTTTCATATAGATTATTGATAAATATAATTTATTCTTCTCTTATACCAGCCAAGTTTTTATAATTACAAAATGTTTTCTCGATAACAGCTAATAACTGAGTAATCTGTCACTGGAGTGGTGAAGACGGTCTGAAATTAAGGCAAACAAACAGATATTTTTTTACTGCCTTGATGATAACGTCATGATTTCAGAAGATATATTCATTTTCACGGGCATGCAAGCTATAATCATACTTTCTGAATCACATGATTTATCTAAACCAGATGATTTTAATTCTTCTTTCACTATTTGAAATATTTTAATCCTGCCTTTATTCGTCTTGTTACGATTTTTCATTGATGAATTTTTGAAAGCTTTTTGTTAGTATGACTGAAGATTAATTAGAAGAGATAGGAGATAATATTGATATTTGATAGCAAGAGTACCTTGGAAAAATATTTGTATACAACTGTCTCTAATTTCATTTTCATATTTACTTGGGACTGCTTATCTTCATTAATATACATGGTTCAGATATGGGTATCCGACCTCAGTAAAAATATATATTCACCATAAAAAATCTAACCAAATATATAATCCTTAAATTCACAACTCAATCAATATATAACACAAACAGTTATAGCCAAAAAAATTTCAATCATTCTGTTTCATTGCATCAGGCCTCCATTTATTTTCCTTAGCATGGGAGGAAAATTAATTTCACATTTTAGCTTTCTTTCATTTCTTCAACACATGTGAAACATCTTCCTTAGACAAATGGATCTACATAAAATTAAAAGAAATTAAACAAATGAATCATAAAATTCTAACTAATCATAAACGGACAAAAGAAAAACATACATGAGCATTGTCCCAGTTTCTTTCCCTTTAATAGTGAAAAATATTGCACTAATAAGCCTCAATAATCCTTAAATTCACAACACAATCAAAATTTAAATACTGCAAAAAAAAAAAGATATGGGTATGATTTTTTTTTTTGAGTAAGATATGGGTATGAAATTAGAATACAAAACTTAAACATTTACTGGAAAGTAACTCAAACGCCTAACAAAATCTTAACAATTAAATATCCAATGTCAATAAACCATAAGACAATATCAAAAAAATCCAACAAACAAAAACAATTTGCATTTAATCATCCATAAGAAAGCCGAAAAAATCAGTCAAGAGTTTTACAAAAAAAAATTATATTACCAACAATGGCTTTTATTTAATCTTATATCGGTTGGAATTTATCGAATTGTTTAGTGCTTGATTGTCGCATATATTATTGATCCATGATAAGAATTAACAATAGGATTGAAGAAATGAAATAGAACTCATTATATAAGCAAAAGAAAAATTAGAATATAAGACATACCTTTGATTTTGCAGGTGTATATGAGAGGGTTTTGGATGATGGACTCGACCTATTTATACTTCTCGTGAATGTCTTCCAAGACAATTTTTAGATGCCCAATGCAAGTTGTAATTATCTATATGTTATTACCTCAAGTGTTTCAACTTTAATGAGTTTTCTAGCTGTCCAATGCATCAGTATTGAATGTGAACCATTTTTTATTCAACAAACATTTGAATTTCTTTTAATTATGTTGCATCGAAACATGAAAAGTTTATTCAGATATATAAAATAGAATAAAAGGTATTATAAAAAGAACAGACGTGTCTATTGCTTGTGTATTTTCAAGGTTGGGCATGATAAACTAATAGATATTTAAATGCCATTTTTCAGGCCCAAGACAAAAGGCATGCGGACACCACTAATCAAGATATCTCCAAGAGTGTCATTTATAATTTTTTATTAGCATTGTTGTATTTTCTTTCTTGGGAATCAGAAAAGTATGCACAATCAATGTTATTCATTGGTAAGCTAATGAGTTGCATAGGAAACACAAAAAGGCTCTCAGATATTTAAATGGATGGTAAAAACGTTAAATTGGTACATTGATTTTCAATACAAAACAGGTTGCATAGTTAATCAACACGACTTACCATATTTGGCTGAAGCATTTTGGCGGAATTTTGCCAAAAATGGAATACTTTCTTGCTTATATATATATATATAGATATAGATAGTCAAAATATAACACCAATTATGAAATATTTTTACATGAAAAATCTCTCTCTCTCTCTCTCTCTATATATATATATAGATATATATATAATACAATTAAAAAAGAGGTAATTTGTCTAGTAATCAAGTGAGTGAATCAAAATAAAATTAACACATCAAGTAATTATATTTTATAAAATTAAAATAGCAGGTTGCATCCAGGCCAATCCAATAGGACCTATTATTTGGCTAGGGATGACAATTTTGGTCGACTCGTCTTGACCCACCCCGGGATATGTTTTGGTCGCCTCACCCCGTGACCCGCGACGAGATGGGCCGAGTCGGCTATTGCTTTGGCCCACATGAGTACCCGCCCCCTAGCAAATCTATTTTTAATACATGTAATAAATATTTTGCATATATAATATATATTGTAATATAGTTTTTATGTATTTAATATTATCTCTAATATTTGTAAATTGACAATGACAACTTTTGTAAGGAATATTTTATAAATGTATTATAAATATATTTTTTTCCTTCTATTAATTTTTTTGTATTTTTATTTAATTCGTCGGGACGGGTCGCTCCACCTCGCCCGTTCTAAGAACGGACGGACAGGTCTAGGTCTTTAGATACCTAGATCGACCCGCCTATTGCCATCCCTATACTTGTCCCAACTCGTCTAATTGTAGAATTTAGATAGGAGATCCATTTCATCGAGTTTGGACTCATCCCGAACGTGACTGATTCACTAAGGATTCGTTTGAGAAACTAGATTGGGCAGGATAAAGAATTTATTCCATGTTTATCAATTGTTTGGGATCTTAATCTTTGATTACGGCCATGATACTAATCTCGACCGCTTTTTGTCACATTTTTGGTTACCTTGAAGCGATGAGGCTGATGAAATGCTTGTTAGGGCCAAAGGGTTTGCCAGCTTGGATCAACTATAATACCAGATAATTAATTATCAATTCAGAAAATATATTTACGATTCCATAAATATCAATCTAAAATACTAATGTTTTTTTTTATCAATCTAATCAATTGAAAATGAATTATTCCTAGTGCATCAACAAAATCGGTAAACATACATCAAATCAAATAAAATTCATTCTAACCAATTTAATCAGCCAAATATGACTGAATCCACTAATATCTATAGTTCAGTGAATATGGATTTTAATCAACAACAAAAAGGAATGTATTTTTTTTAATTGTATTAATAAACAAACAAACAAAAAAAACACTAAAATTCTTGTTATCGTATTAATTTAAACAAAATATATTCAACAAATTAGATAAAATACAATCTTTATAAAAGCAATCATAGATTCTTCTTATACTTCATTATTACTATTAAGAATTATTACACATTAAAATATATTGTAATTTTAGCAAATCATTATTTATCTTTTCCCCTCTTAAGCCTTAAAAGCATCAAATTGTACTCGAACCAGTGATGATGCTAACATTATTAAAAAGAACAGCAATTAAGCTATCCTGATGATCAAAGACACTAGGTTGCGATCCACATTCACAGCTAACGCTGTCAGTAAAACATAGTTAGTGTAAGGGAGATCTCACAGGTAATCAGGAAGCCACCGTCGAAACTTTTCTCAGAGCTACACTCAAATGCAGTAGCAGTATCATCTAAGAAAAACAATAGTGCTATAAAGGTTAAAACCACTCGAAAAGAGGAAATTCAAATATCGATATACTAATTATTGAGATGTTAAAAGTTTAAAACTGATTTCTCAGCTTCAAAACTTTGCAGGAAAACAAAATCTGCACGTCGGACACGCTGATGAGAATCTCTCCCGATCATGACCATGTGAATCAATTCGTCAACAATTATTACCCAGTAGGTTTTCATCAGGGATAGTAACCAGTAAACGTAAATCCCCTTCCAACAATCTCACCAGCACAAAACCATGCAAAGCATTCAATCCCAAACAAAGCAGCAATACCAGCATCCTCAACCTTCAGCTCATGCCTGTGCTTCCACATATTCTTGACGTAATCAAGTTCCTTCCAGAATGTCTCGGTACGACCAGGAATACTGCAATGGAATTAAGAGAACTAATGAAGACAGAAGAAGGAATCTTACTGATAAAAGGATGCATCCTCGCATTAATTTCTCATTAAAGCAAATTATAGAAACACAAACCACAACAAATCAACGCTAAGTGCTGTGCCAGAACACGCACAATCAAGTCATTCGCCATGCATATCTAAAGAAATCCGAAGACTCTCTACACGCACATACACAACCCATGCGACCTTGTAGGTAAATCAGACAAATCTAATGATTCTTATGGTTATAGCCCTGCACATATGAAAGACGAGCCTGCAGAGATTATGCTAATTGGAAATCGTCATAATTCCAATTAATGCACACTGCATAAGATTAGACTTGTGATCTACCTCAAGTAAATAGCTAGCCATCTGTAGGGTCTGCCACACAATTACATGATATGTATCTGCATGAATTCTCCATGGTAATCCAAATCATGCCAGTAATGTCTCATTCAAAAGTGTCAGGGGCAGGCAATAGAGAATTAGCCAATTCAACACTTAGAGCTATTACTCATAAATCCTTCAGTCTTAGAAGCTTTTGCAGATTAAACCCTTCGAAATGTTTGGAAATGCGAAGAAATCCTCAAAAAGTTAGTTGAGTTCCTTCGTGCAAAAGTTTATCAATATTTACCATTTCACGACTAGTTCATATGTCTTGAAGTCAATAAATGCATTGGAAACTAGTTAAAATGTTCACCAATAATTAGGTTTGTACACTAAAATGAAGATATCATACATAAGAATGATAGTGGCCGCCATATAAAGAGGAATGAATTTACACGAAATTTCTGAATTATGCTCCAGTGAAGTAAAACCTAACATAATTAACAAATGGAATTTCCAAAGTATCTAAGGAGCCATACGAAAGCTCCCAATTCCAAAAACAAAAATATTTAAATGCTGCATAGGAACTTCAAAAAATACACAGCGAGGAAGTCAAAGTTTAACCTGGCAAGACGAGTGTAAAACAGCTGCTTGGCTAATTCATTACACGTCTCCACGGTTGGTGGCTCTTTAACATATTGTTTATTCTGCTCCATCAACTGCTTGTAGTAGGTACTTCCGTGCTTGGCCACATATTGTGTGGCTTGGCAAGCCTTGGATTGCAATTGCTGTAGTTTCGACGCCATTAACTCCAAAAGTAAATTCTACATATCAAACAGAAAGATAATGATAAAAATATTCCAAAAAAGGGTTGCACGAGTGACTTTCTAACCTGGCACAAAAATATAACATTCATCAATAGGCCACAATGCACAAATCATCTAAATTCATGTGGAGGGTGAGAGTCTACATTTATACAAAAAAACTTAGGTCCTGTGTTTATATTGTTAGGCTTTGTGTTAGGCTTCAGGTGAATTGATATTCCAATATTTAATGCAATGAGGCCACTTTTGACCTTCTATACTTGCTTTGCATGGATGCAAGTTTTGGAATCCAACAATCCTTTGTAATTTAAGGATCGTCAACTACAATAAAATTTGATTATTACTTCAACACAACCAAATAGAAATCTCAATTACAACAACTGATCATTCACTATCAGATCAAAACATGCCATTTTAGTATAATACCTGATCATTAGCAACTTAATACGAATCGGTCTACATAGTACATTAGCTTAGAACCATTAGCACCAAATATGCAAAAATGTTCTTAAAAAGGCAAATAAACAACCCAAGCTATACCGCAGTAAGTAGCACCCCACTAAACACTTTTTTACTTGCCGAGACGTACCTGCACCTATTGCCAAAAGTTTCTCCATTGATAAAGCAAAGGACTCCTCAGTGAATCCAACGATCCCATAATTTCAATCAAAACTTCTCTTATAACAAAATGCCGATTTGCAAAATGATATCAACATTGAGAAAACTTTGTATCTTCTCAGCAGACAAAAATTAGATGTGCTTCACTTATTTCATGCGAAACATAATAGTCAAAAAATAAGACACTGGATATTTCAATTAAATACCTTCATTTACAACCACACAAAAAATATTGAAGGAAAAAAGCATATGTAAGCTATTTAGCATAAGACTATTTTCAAGATTAGAATAAGCGACATTTTTCTCTAAAAAAGAAATGAACTCCTAAAATTTCCTACCCCACGCTGTCATTTCAGTCGAATTCATAAAATAAAATGAATTTCACCTACATACGGATTTCACATCATTTCTCACCCTCCAAATAAAAGGACACAAACAAAAACAAATAAATAAATAAATAAAATCATTTAACACCTAGCTCATAGATCACAGCTAAAGTATCATTTATTCAGCATCCGCGTCAAGTCAACATTAAAAACAATCAACAAAATAATAGATCTGAGAAATACGCCCAAAACCCCAGGAAAATGAAAACGTGCGGAAAATTACAATCCTGTCCATAATCGAGAGAAAACAGTATTTGCAACATAAATTTACCTCTCGTCTGGTCACTGGAAAAGGAAGCTCCGGTTTAGATGAACAGGCGAGGGGTTTTATGAGTCTAAGCTTTATTTTTTTAGAGAGAGTAAAGAGGCGTTGAGGTTGAGCCCTTGAGGTGAGAAAATGAGAGAAAAGTCTACTTTAATATTTTGGCCTTTTTACTGCTGCTACTAATAATAATAAATTCCTCTAAAAAAAGTAATATAATAAATTAATAATATACCTGACTGAGTGTATATTGTTAATTTGCTTAAGATTGACTTGGCATTTTCCCAAAAAGAAAAAAAAGAAGATTGACTTGGCATGGGAAAAAGAAAGAGCTTTTGACACAATTGCACCACTTTTCATGAATGACGATTTTATGTTTTTCGATATTTTTTTGACAAATTTATGCTCATTCCCTTTTATTACACAAATTTACGCTCCCGCCAAAATTTTCGCACTTTTTTACGTTGTTGTTTCAAGATTGTTTCAAACATGTTTCTTCCAATAAAATTTCAGTGAAAAAATAAATTTTGCTCCTGTTAAATAATCTATTTTATACTCAAAATCTTATAAAAATTAAGAAATATACACATAAAACAACACATATTAAAATCAAACAAATTAAAATATTATAGAAACAACATGAATAAAAAAATACAATTTAATTTTTGATCCAATGCATGAAAACATAAAAAACATGGAAACAACCAAGAAATAATATAGAAACAAACCAGAAACAATATACAAAACACTATATGAGCAAAAAGAGTTAAAAATAGGCAAGAATTGTATTTAAACATCGAAAACTACGTGGAAACAACAAAGAAACATCAGAAAAACATTAAAAACAATATGAAAACAACCCAAAAACAACGTAAAAAATATTTAAAACATCACATGAATAAAAAAAGCTTAAAAATAGGTAAAAACTGTATTTACACATTGGACACTACATGGAAACAAAAAACAAATTATTAGAACAACATTAAAAATATTATAGAACAATACGAAACAATAGAAACAATAGAAACAATGTACAAAACAATACATGAACAAAAAACAACATAAAAAATAAGTAAAACTAATTTTGAAACATCGAAACAACAAAGAAATAAATTTAAACAACATCGAAACAACATATATAACATATAAAGCAATACAGGAACAAAAAAATCGAAAAAATATAAAAATAATCAAAAAATTATGTAGGAGTGTAAAAAGAAAAAAAAAAATAGGTACAAAAATGATAGAAGCGTATTTTGTGGTATGTTTACCTAAAAAGAGGGTATTTTATATAATTTTTTCAAAAATGAATATGAATTTTTGGGCTTATGCTTGGGCTTGGCGAGCCCAAGCAAATAACTTCCTTGGTGGCCTCGTCTTCTTCCTTTACTCCGACAACATCTAGGGTTCCTCGAACAATGTGATATCTTACACCCTAAATCCTTAACCCTTCCTCCTTTTACTAAGATCAAGAATGTTCTTGTGAATTATGGCCAATAACGGGTATATAAGCGGTGATTTCAAATCTAGAGGTTAATCGTGCTCGACATAAAGGCGAGTTTTTGAGGGTGATAGTGGAAAAGTTGACGATAAGTCACCCTTATCGCCACCTTACGTAACCGGACCAGATTTTCACCTCATACGGCTCCTCGTTCAATTCTTTTTGAAGAGATTAGCTCAAAAAATCCCCTTGATGCAGCGGAAGCGTAACAAGAACAACAATGAACACAAATATTACCTTTGATTCGCAAGAATACCGGAAGTATTGAACAAAGCAATAGAACGTGTATTGCTTGAAGAAGAGATAAATCTCAAACTTAATAATAATTCAACCTCCCTAAAAATAATAAAATAGCAAGTATTTATAGGATTAAAATCCTAACACAATAAAACTCCTAACTTAACTAGGAAACTTAAAAGATAAACTCAAATAGAATACTAAACAAATCACTATCTAAAATATAAGATATTCTAAAATCCTAAAATATAATAAATTAGATATTATCTCCATCATTCTCTCCGGGGTCGAGACGATTCGTCCTTGAATCGGAAGGGAGATTCTAGAAAATTTATCAAACCATGGAGGGGCACGATGAGGTCTCGGAAGGGGATCCAAGAAAATTTATCCAACCATGAAGGGGCGCGAGCAGGACGAAGCGATAAAATAAGAGGAATGTCATCATGATTAGATCTATGGAAAGTCTTATGAGCCACAAGCCAATTATCATCAAAGACACATCCCAAAAAGTTCCCACCTCTTGTACGTAAAACAATCCTCATGCAAGTATTATTTCTAGATTCATGAATTATATATTTCAACTTTTCAATCACTTCTTTCTCGGTCAAACATATAACTCCAAATCTCTTCATGACAAGCGAATTGTCAATTGCAAATGAAATATTCTCATCGAGTAGTACACATCTCCAAACCAAAATTCGCTCTCCATTTTGTAATTCGATAAATCTTTTACCTTTTGAAATTCCACCAAATTCACGTTGTATATCGTGAAGAAAACTAGGCTCTCGCTCATCCTCATCGTTCGATCCGAAATACTTGATACATCGTAGTCTTTACACAACAAATCATTTGCTCCATCAAAATCGTCTTTTTTAATGATAGTATTTCCAGCTACACTTAGCTTTATCTCAATTTCTTTATCGAATATTGATGGTCCGTCATAACCACGATTCTCCTCGTTAAATTCCGCAATTTTTTGTAGTCAAATCGTCGAAATAATGTCGACACCTTCCTTATCAAAAATAGGTGGTCCATCATAATCACCAATCTCATCGTCAAAGTTTGGAAGTTACTGCGTAGCTAACTTCCGTTATAGTATTATCGATTTCTTCATTAACAATTGGTGGTTGATCATAACCACCCTCATCCTCATTTGACAAAATATGTGGGGATGGATAAAACCAAAACCACATCCACCGCAATAGTTCCGACCATCGACTTCATCGCCGACTCGCGCGCTCAATCTCGGTTAGGCCGCAGTCAGAGTTGGCGGTGACCATGTCGAAAATTTTCTTGCTTGATGCGGAACATGATTATCCGTTGTGTCAACAATTCAATCTGTGACGGATTCGCATGCGATGTCGTTCATGTGTTGTGGATCCCCGCCCGCATAACATGGTTCGGGGCGTAGCGACTCTCGTCTCTCGAATACCAGCGATCGGCGGAAAGTAACAAGAACAACAATGAACACAAATATTACCGTTGATTCGCAAGAATACCTAAGTATTGAACAAAACAATAGAACGTGTATTGCTTGAAGAAGAGATAAATCTCAAACTTAATAATAATTCAACCTCCCTAAAAATAATAAAATAGCAAGTATTTATAGGATTAAAATCCTAACACAATAAAACTCCTAACTTGACTAGGAAACTTAAAAGATAAACTCAAATAGAATACTAAACAAATCACTATCTAAAATATAAGATATTCTAAAATCCTAAAATATAATAAATTAGATATTATCTCCATCACCCCTCCAATATAAGCGCACCTTAGGAAATGCGCACTTGCTTTAAATACAATGCACAAGAGCGCTTTATTATTTCTCTTTTGGCCATACAAATCCAAATTCATGGTAATATAGCTATTATTTCTTCGAGGAAATTACACTAAATTCCTATGCTATTCATGTTTTTTACACTTTACCATATGAACTATGCAAATTTTTGCACTTTGCCTTATATAGGCAATTTGCCCTAGTTTTTTTCTTAGAATAATGGCAATAGCTCATTATGATTATCACATATCATGCCTATCATGTTTTTCGTATAGAAAATTAATCTTTTCTTAAATTCATACCTTGTTTCAACGAAATATAGCTAGATATTTTTAGTCGATTTTTGGGTTTCTTGTCACACATAGAGTTTTACGACTGCTCCTAACACTCAGCTTAAGAGGCATATCGCAGTGGTTCATACCAACAAGACAAAAGAAAGCAAAAATTACAAAGAAGAAAATGTCGCCGCTAACTTTAGACATTAGCGATCAATTTTAAGTATTCATCACTAACCAATTAAAGAATATAAATAATATAGTTTTAGTCTATTAGCGATGGAAATATTCGTCACTAACTATGAATATTCAACTACATTCTGGTCAGACAATATATGAATTTAAGACATTATTAAATTTTTATAAAGAAACATAATGGGTTGGATATGATCGTAATGAACTATTTTTATTATGTTAAAAAAAATAAAAATTTAGGGGTAAAAATGTCCATATAGGGGAATGTACAAAAATTTACATAATTCATCTGGTAAACTGTAACGAAAAATAGCTTATATAATAAAATATAAAAACGCGAATAGTACATGGGATTTAGTGTAATTTTCTCTATTTCTCTACACGACTCTCACCCTCCCTAATCAAATCAAAATAAAAGTCATTTTACAAATAAATCCATTGAAGTTTGTGTTAGAAATGGGGCTAGTGGAAGTGGATCGAGTCTTGTCCCCACAAATTTTTGAAAAATATAACAATCATAGCCATACAATGAGATTCACATTGGATTGTGAGATTCATTTTACTAGTTGATTTACAAATATTATAGATTGTATAAGGGAAAATAGTAATTTGTTCATTTTACCCTTAAGGCTCGTTTGGTTGCCCTTAATAAAATCTGGATTAGCCCCCACTTTTATTAGCTATCATTCAAATTAAGTTGTTTGTTTCCAAAATGAAAGCCTTGATGGCCCAGGCCCTGTCAACAATCAACACCTTTACTTGGATTCCACATCCCATCATCACCCCTGGATCCACAATACTACGCAATTTACAGTCCCATTAAAAGATGTTGAAAGACAAAAAAACCCTCATTTATAAATTATATCAACATAAACCCTAAACTCAAAACCACGTTCAAATTATTCGAGGAAGAGCTTCTACCGCAATGGGATATCTGAAGATAAAATTTGTTGACCCTGTTATCGTTCTTGAACTCTAAAATCCAACTATGGCGTGAATATTTTTGATGTTTTTGGTTTTTGATACAAAGAGAATTGTTTTATATGTTTTTGTATGTTTCTTATTTTTTTGTGTAATTCTGCGTATTTTTGTGTCTTTACGTGTCGTTATATAGTGCCGAGTGTTACATAGGGTACTTTTATTATTTTTATAGGTTTTGGTAAAAAGGAGTCTTGAAAATGGGCAAAATGGGCATTACGATTAGACGACGATCGGCGTTGGCGTGGACAAGTGCGCGCGACGCGCACATTGGCACGCTTGATCGGTCGCGCACGAAGAATAGAGAAAAAAATGAAACATGCACGCACATGTGAGCGAGCGTGCACATCAACTTTGACGTGAATGTGCGCGGCGGCGCGCACATCTTGCCGATTCATTTACGACAAGACTGACGGCGACGAGCGGCATGCATAGGGGTGCGAGTGAGAAAGATCGCGCCAAAGGCGGCAAATCAAGCACTGGATATGTTTCTAGAGTTTTTTTTTTAGTTTTTTTTTCTTCTTTTAGGATTCTCCCACTTTGTATAGGGTTCTAGGCTTATAAATAGCATTTGAAGGATCCATAATTTTGTACACTTTCATTACTTAACACTTTTAAACCTTAGATTTGTTATTTTCTCGTTCATTCAACATTGGGATTGCTTGGGTTCTTTCCATTGAAGTTATTTTGTGGTTTAATCAAAGTGTAATATTTCTTCATCTTCTTTATTTGATTTCAATTATTGGGTGATTATTATTGTTGCATGATGATGTTTATGATTGTTTTCTTTCCTTCAATTGAGATTATGATCTCACCTCCAAGCATGAACTAACTTCCTTGTTCTAGGATTAGGATGATTTGATTCAAACAAATAAGTATGAGTATTGACTAATTGATTTGCTTTCCTGAATAAATTGCTTTACTTGATGATTAATTGTTTGGCCAGCTTTTGATTATGTTGAGGGAATAATTGAGATCGAGAGAAGGTATTATTCATGGACTAAATTTGTCCAGGGGGTTAGATATGAATCTTACATGTATTATCTAACTTGGTGAATGAAAATAACGAATTATATAGAGATAGACCTAATCTGTGAATACGTAAGTTATCAGATCTAGGCCTAGTTTTTAACTGTTTGTTATAATTATTAATCACATAATCAATTAGTTGATATTCTGCGCTTGCAAGTTTGATGAGACAATTCTGAAATCCTAGACGTTTATCTATATCATTTTCTTCGGGTTTAATTGTGTTCGATTTTAATTGGCATTTTTATTATTTTTCTTTAGATAATTAAAATCACAAATCTTGTTAGAGTGTTCGGATTTATATTTTGTTATTTGAATTGCATAATAATTATTTGTTTGGTTAAGTCTTCCGCGAGGATGACTTTGGTCAACTTGCTACCCTACGATTGATCTCGTGCTCTTTACGAGCGTCACTAGATTTATTTTAGGTGTTTAGCGGTCGAATAAAATTTTGGCGCCTTTGTAGGGAAGGCTTTATGCGTAATAATTATTGTGTTTATTTTTTGTGTTTGCAGATTAGGAATTTTTGTTTATTTTTAGTTTAAGATTCTTTTTATTTGCCTTTTGATTTTTTACTTTATTCCACAAAAAGCGTTTGATCTATTTTTCTCGGTGTTGTTCATGCAAGGACGTAGAAATCTCAATCGACACTTTGTGCCTTTCGTGGGCGACATCCATCAAGTTGCGAGACGTCAAGGAAAGAAGGGGATGATTCTACGAATAGTAGCGAGAATTCTCATGATCACGTTCCCAAAGGAAGAACAAAAACGGACTACGAACCAGAGATTGGTGATAATTAAAACAAAAATAACGTGGAGGCACGTTAGCTTTTAATGCATGAGTTCGCACGCCCGTCATTGGGATGCGACCTCTTGAATCACTTTAGGACAACATCACGGAACTATGAGCTCAAAACTATACACTTCAACTCCATTCTGGAAGTCGTTTTATGGGATGCCCAATGAAGATCCTCTTTACTTCATTCGGGAATTCTATTCCTTCATTCAAACTTTTCATCTACAAGATTTGAATGAAGATCAACTTCGGATGCGATGTTTTCCTTATACTCTGAAGGACCGGGCGAAAACTTGGCTTATGTCTCTACCTCCCAACTCTCTTACTAATTGGGAGGCGGTGTACAATAAGTTCATGGCTAGGTACTATTCATATCAGAAGACTTCAGATCTGCGAGCTAAAATAGCTACTTTTAGTCAAATGGATTGTGAGCCTTTTCATGAGGCCTGTGATCGCTTTAAGGATTTATAGACTAAATGCCCACATCATCACTACCCTATGAAATTGTTAAACCAATTTTTCTATGATGGGTTGTCACATAATTATCAATATATGGTTGACAATGCCACTGGGTGTGACATGGTTGAACACACGACTCAGGAAATTTATGATCTTCTCGAGATGAGGAGCACTAATTCACAACAAAAGAGTACCGGAGGCAAACAGTCAGCCGTAAATGAAGTAGTTCGAGCTTTGGTGTGACAAAACAATTGGTTGAATTGACTAAGCAAGTGCAATTGCATCCACCATCGCCTCATTCTCGCCGAGTCATGCGGGATTTGTGGTGAATTTGGTCATGGGGCTAATGTTTATAATGTTATGATTGAACAACAGAGTGAGGACGTTAACGCTATCCAGGGCTATCAACAAAGGCCTCGTAATTATCCTTTCGCTCGTACTTACAACCGAGATTGGCAAAATCATTCGAACTTTAGTTGGGGCAATTCACAAAATCCATCTCAAATCTATCAAAGGCCACCACAACCCCAAGGTCGGGCATCAAAATAATCTCGGCCTCCATCTATTGAAGAAAGCTTGAGTTCATTCATACGGGTTAGTAAGAAAACTCAAGAGGCCAACTTTCAATGGTTTGAATCCATGGAAGCCTCGTTTAAGCGTCTTGAGACTCAAGTTGGTCAATTAGCCACTCAAGTTGGTGAAATCACTCAACATGTGGTAAATAAAGGGAAGCTATTTAACTAATCGAGCAAGCCCAAACCGTCACCGTCTTTACGAAGTGGTAAGATTATCGATAATAAAGTTAAAATTCTATTTTCTACTACTTTATCTAACCATGTAGGTGATGAAGAGATAACAAAGGCCCCGTATTCGAAAGACAAGCAAAAGGAGGAAGAGGGGAGTAAAGGATCTATCTTGCACAAAATCGACAATTCTTACAAACCTCCGATTCATTTCCCAAGTCTCCTTCGGAACGAAAAATAGGATAAGCGCTTCTTGGATTTCTATAACATGTATCTAAGGTTAATATTAATTTACCTTTGCTAGATGTTATTAGAAATGTTCCAAAGATATGTGAAATTCTTTTAAGAACTCGCATCCAACAAGAGGAAGTTTGATGACAATAAAAAGGTAATAGTTTCGAAGTAGCAAGTGCGATTCTTCGGCACCAATTGCCTTCTAAACAACGAGATCTAAATAGTTTTGTTATTAAAATTATAATGCGAAATAGTAAAGAAACATCCGGGATGCTCGATTTGGGGGCCGATTAATCGATGCCTTACTCTATTTTTAAACAACTTGATTTAAGGGACTTGAAGCCCACTAGAATGTGTCTTCAACTTACTGATAGGTCCATTAGGTATCCTAAAGGTTTTGTGGAAGATATTTTGGTAAAAGTGGATGGTCTCATTATTCATTTTAATTTTGTTGTATTAGAAGTAGGGGAAGTGCAAAATCAGGGTAGTGAGCACACACTTCGCTGGGCGCCCATTTATGGCCACCACACACACACTTATTGATGTTAAACACGGACGCATGACTATGATTGTGCTTGGTGACACTGTGACCTTTTCTATTTATGACACTAACCCCATTCCCTCGCATGCGTCACTTGAAAAATACGCTAGAAGACATATGGGCAAACCTTAAAACGAGGGGAGGGGTGATGGAAATATTTGTGCTAGAAGACGTGGATAGTAAACCCCAAAAAAACTTGAGTTAAAAAACTCCCTAAGCATTTGAAATACGTGTTTTTAGAAGAAGGTGAGCAGAAGCCAGTTCTTATCTCTGGCTTGCTTTCTAAAAAAGAATAGGAAGAATTGTTGGCGTTACTTAGAAAATTTAAGAATGCGATAGGTTGGGGGTTGAGTGATATCAAAGGGATTAGTCCTACTATATACATGCATATAATTATTTTAGAAGAGGAGGCTAAGCCTAATAGAGAAGCTCAAAGGAGATTGAACCCCATTATGATGGAAGTAGTGAAAAAAAAGGTATTGAAACTCCTAGCCGAAGGGGTGATATACCCGATTACGGATAATGAATGGGTGAGTTTGGTGCATGTTGTATCGAAGAAGAGTGGGATAATAGTTATAGGAAATGAAAAAGGTGAAATTATTCCCACTAGGACCACGACTGGGTGGAGAATGTGCATAGATTATTGGAAGTTGAATACTGCTAGTAAGAAAGATCACTTCCCCCTCTCCTTTATTGATCAAATTCTTGACAAACTTGCAGGACATAGATTCTATTGCTTTTGGATGATTTGTCAGAGTATTATCAAGTGTCCATCGCACTGCAGGGATCAAGCCAAAACTATTTTTTTAGGTCCTGAGGGTGATAAGTAAAGTTTAGAAGGGGAATGGGTTGAATAAACTTTACCAACTTCCCCGTTTTTAGTCCTTTTAAGAATTTCAGATTTGACTCAAGTCACTAAGTCCTTGATGGACAACTAAGTTGGCTTACACAAGAAAGTTACCCACTCAATGCACTGATCGAGCCGTTGATAGTATAACTTAGTTGTTTCAAATAACACTTTAAAATAACAATTGACTTGGTTTTTAACAAATGAAGACTTTCACCCTTAGTTTTTGAATATGTTTTTCAACACTAGTTTTAGCTAGGTTATTATCAATAGACTTTAGCAATTTAACAATCAGCAGATATAAAGATAATGCAAGAATGTAAGTGTGCTGAAAGTAAATAGATACAAGCAATTACAGTGGTTCGAGGATTGGGTAATTTCTCTAATCCACTCTTCTCCAACCCCTGGAGGAATCCACTAATGTAAGTTGACTTGGTTACAAAATGGTAACAGTCCGAGTCAACTTTGATCATACAACTAGCTGCTTCTGGGACTCAGCTTCTTCACAAGACGGCTGCCCTGCTACTTCAGCTTCCTTCAAACCTTTGGACTTGATCACTTAGCTCTCCAACAGGTTCAAAGCTCTGGTTCGATCTGGAGCCTTACTACACCTCCTTCAACCTTGGAGAGTAGACCCCATGTTCTTGAAAATAAGTTTTTCCTCTTCAACAAATGAAGTTATGCAACATTGTGGATAAAGATTCAAATTCTTATTCAATTATTAATCTAACATTATAAAATACTTTTCTCAAAAAGTTTGTCATCATAATTAGAAAAAAACATAATAATAATTTTGGGCCCCTAAAATTATTTTAATATTTGGGTTTTTAAAATTTGGAAGTTTCTTTTTAGTTTCTTATTTATTATATATGTATATATGAAATATTAAAAAAATCAGCTTCAATTAGTCAGTTAAATGAAATGACAGACATATCCTAAAACAACTTTTTTAATGAAAAAAATTGGGTTATACCCAAATACCCTAACCAATTTAACTAATTTCAACACGCAAAATTGGGTTATACCCAAATACCCTATCCAATAGACCAGATTAAAAAAATATGTTTCACTAATATCAACATAGTTGAGAACAAAAACTAAAGATCGACACACTTGGCCCATGTATGGTTGCCCATGTGCCACCACATACCATCTGTCCCCAAAGAACCCCGGCTTATATGCCTCTAAGCCCCTTCAACATTCCTATATAGAACAACAACTTGTATGTGACCAAATTTCGATCTCTTTGAGCGGTGAGGGGCTCGGAAGTACCACTTATCCACTCTAACACATGAATATATATTTCCAGCGTGTACCTTAATTGGGCTTCATACATATTTTTATAACCTCACAGTCAACACTAATTCTATCATTGTGTCGCCGGCGAATACTTATCGTGCAGATATTGTCATCGGGAAAATTCGTGCCAGGACATTTGGAAGAGGTAACTAACACGAGAAGCAAAATTTTTAGCAATGTAAAACACGCCCCATCGAGCTCAGTGAGCTTCGATCATGGTTTTTAAATATATCGACATGCTAATGGAGTGGGTAGGGCTAGAGCCGTATCGAGCCCGATCCATCCGTGAGCCTAGAGTAAAAAGCAGGTCGAGCCAAATAAGCTCAATTTTTTAGGTTGTGCTTGTCGGGAATGTGGCCGGTAGAAGTCCGACATGCTCAAGAGTATAATGGCCGCACATTAATTTTTTTAATTTTTTATGGACGACAATTTAACAACATTAGTTCATTGATTCAATAACGATCACATGTCTATTTATATTAGACACCCTCTTAACCAATGGCCAGAATTACTTTATTCTAATGGTTACATGTCATCTAGTGTACTCATCTACTAGAATACATATTTATTAGAATATTTTACAAACATTATTCAAGTAATGTTCTAGATATTTTTCTATTATATTTTTAAAGTAATATTTTTAAAGTTTTCTACTCTTTTCGTGTCACTATACTCAATTTGTCTTAATGAATAAATTCAATATCGAGTCTAAAATAATTTGTCTTAATGAATAAATTCAGTAATGAATCTAAATATAGTAGAAGATGTCTAGAAACCGAGTCAAAGATCTTTGGGAATGTGCTAATAGGAATTTATGTTTCCTCTAACCATCATAATTAATTGCCTAGCTCCAACCGAGAAACTGGCGCTTCATAATTAAATTCAAAAAATTTAACAAAGTAAAGAAGGTTCATCGTCAACAAATTTTCGCCAGAAAATTCATCGTCAACTTTGACTTTTCTATCTTTATTTAGTGAAATAGATTTTCCTGTCCCTTTTCTTTTCGGTATTGCTCAAATAGAGTTCATTAAAAAATAAGTTAAAATTTTCTTATGCTAATATTTCACTCAAATACATAACAATTAGTAATATATTGCAATATCTCTTCCAAAAATAATCAACACAAGAACATTAATAAACATCCTAATAAGTAGACAACATTATCATCCCATCTAAACATTGATCGTCAAAATTAAATTCATGATCATCTCCTCACAGCTTAATGGCAATCCTTTTACAGAGGGGGCAAATATTTTTGCGTTGCAGCCACTTTGATGCAGCAATAGTGATATTCATGCCCGCAATCCAGAACCGCAATCATCTTCTTATCATCATCACATAGATTGTCCTGGCAAACTGTACAAATTTTAGGATATCTGTCGTCTCTAATTATATTATTATCAAGATTCCTTGTTTTCGTGTATCTCAAATCACTTCCTCCAATAATTCATCTTGTTGAATCTCTTCTCCCATATCGGAGGTTTCATTTTCGATGACATCGGCAAAATCACTATCATATTGCAAGAGGATGACCTCTTGTTGCTGTTGTTGTTGTTGTTGTTGGGCCCGATCGGATTCGCGTTGTTGGGCCAATTCAGCTTTGTGTCACCGATTAGTTTGGCTCGTTCTGCTTGGTGTCATCGGAGTTGTACATCCATTCCGCATGTCGCCGGCGTTGTTCGTCCCCATTCTCCGTGTCTTGAAGTATCGTGTTTGCGAATCGATGGCTTCATGATGTTCTAGCTCATTAAGAATATCTTCATATCTCAAAACAAGGTTTTCCTCTATCGCCCAACCATCTAGTTCAGACCATATTTCAGCTTAACGTTGAAGGCGTTGTCGAGCCCGTTCGTCTTCATGTCGCCAACGCTGTTAGGTTAATTCGGTTTCACGTTCCTCTAAACCACCATTCATTATTCTTGTTGCCCCAAATTATCGATTTAGTCCAAAAAATTCTAGACAACGGATTGCCCAAAATTATTCTTCCGATAATCTACTACGGTGAACTCTTGTCTAGCGGATCAACTCGCGTGATTAGCAAACCCTCAGAAAATACCGGTGCTCTAGCTCTTCTCTTTTTCTAAAGGCGTTCTAATATCGGTGCTCTAGCTCGCTCTTCTCATTTTCTAAAGGCGTTCCTCCCAATTACATATATATAGGACTTCAAATAAATCCTATTCCTATGCTAATTAAAACTCCAAAATCTGATTACGATTGTTGTTTGATTGGACATCAAATCTTTTATTTGTACAAAGAACAATTTATTTTCTTTAATTTGCTCGGATCATTTACAAATTAAAGTTAGTTTATCCTGATTGTTTTTGCAGATTTGCAAGATTTGACTTCATTGAACATTGCTTTGTCCAATGTCTTGTAGAGTATGTCCTTCGCCACGTTGTCCAAGTTGTACCTCTTTTCTCACATCGTTAGTCCACTCGATCCTTGGCATTTCAACCATGACCGTCTCTTTCTTCAACCGCTTCGCTATTACAAGTGCTACCTTATAGTCGTGTTCACCTTAAGTATTTGCAATGGCCCATCCTCTATCACTAGCCACATTTCATCATGTAAAGCGAGATAGATGAGCACGCATACGAATCTTCCAAACTCATCAAATTCTTCAACAAAGTGAACATAGGAATGCGTGTCAAATTTGCTTCCATTATAATAACTTTTCTAAGAATGAAAGATTTTAAAAATGCAAGTGTTAAATTTTTTGAAAAGATAGAGATCTAGTTTAGTAACCAAAGCGGAAGGCTCAATGAACCAACCGCTCGATACCACTTGTAGGTCCCAAGGGGTGTGAGTAAGGTTTAGAAGGGGTTGAATAAACTTTACCAACTTTTCGATTTTAGTCCTTTTTAAAATATTACGAGTTAACACAAACAACCAAGTCCTTGAGGGACAAAGAAAGTTGGTTATTCAAATAGAGTTGGCCACTCAACGGACTCGATAGAGTCATGTTGATAGAATAACTCGCCTGTTTAACTTGAACCTTAACTTGGCCGTGTTGGTTTTATCAACAAAGACTTAATACCATTTGATTTGTTTTAAACTTGTTTTAACACTTGATTTAGCACTAGGTTATTAATCGGTTGGATAGAAAATAAGTTTATCAAATGAGATATAATGTAGGTATGCATAAATGTAAATGTCTTTGAAAAATAAATGACACATTAATTTTTATAGAGGTTCAAGATGGGGTAATTCTTCTAATCCTCTCTTCTCCAACTCCCCGGAGGAATCCACTAAGTAATAGATCGCTTCTGAGTGGTGAATAGTCTAGAGACACCTTTGGTCACACAATCGGCTTCTTGTCCGACTCGGCTTCTTCACAGGCAAAATTGCCTTTGCTACTTCACTCACTTTCTCAATCTCTTGGATTTGATCACGAAGCCCTCCAATAACTTGATACTTCGTTCGACCTTGAACCTTCCTACAATCCTCCTTGATGGTAGACCCCTTTTGTTTCTTCAAAAGTTTCCTCTTCAACAGTTTGAAGTTGTCTTTCCTTCACAACTTGTGTTGGATCGATTTCCTTCAATTTCGAGGCTTGAGGATTTGCTTGAATATCTTTGAGAATATTTGCAGGGTTAATAGCTTGAATAATGCTTGATTGTTCGTGGTTCTGTAACCTTTTCTCAATGAATTTCCTCGATTTTTTATAGTGAACTTTTAAAAATCCGCCGAAAGAGATAGGCTAATTTCAAAAGTCACTTGTGTTCGTTGGCTTGTCTTTTCTTGGTCCTCAATCTTGAGATGTAGACCTTCCTCGTATTAAATGAATGTGCAGCTTTTCGTGTTCGACACGAGGTGCGGTCTTCCCCATTGGTTTATTCCTCTTGCACGCTTCGGATAAGCACTTTAAGACCTGGGCAAAGCATGGAAGTATTACTTATTTAAGTAATGTTCTTGACTTACGTCGCACGGATTCATTTCGATTAACTCCTCTTGTCACGCTTTTTCCCCAGGTGACTTGAGTCTGCTCCAATCATTGGAAGACTCATCTGTCACTTCAACTTGAGACTTGAGCCTTGTATGGTTATGTTTCCATGGACTATTTCTAGTTTCTAGTATTGGAAAATGAATTTTAAGAATTTATTGGTTTTTGTGTAAAAACTGGAATTATGTTTGGATGAGTGAATGAGAATGAGTTTTATGTAGGTTTGGAAATGAAATTATGTTTGGTTAAGTAGTTTTGAAATAGTATTTTATGTATATAATAATTTGAAAAATTGATAGTGGTTGAATATTTTAATTGAATATATAATATTATATTTGTAAGATTGTAGGCTAGTGGGTCCCATTAGATATATATGGTAATATTTTAAGTAGATAAAATTGATAATGGAGGGTCCCACATATATATTTGGATAAAAAAATGAGAATAGTGATTGATGAGTGATGTAGGGTAGTAGGTTTGAGATGTTTTTATGTGAAAATGGAAAGTGAAAATGATGATTTCTATTGGAAAATTTATAAACAAACATGATTTCATTTATATGAATAGTTGGAAATTGGAAATGGGGGCTTAGAAGCATAAACAAACAAGGCCTTGGCTTCTTGAGTTGACTTTGACTGACTCTTTACACAGTTGTTCCTCAGCTGATACATCTTCAGTCGAGTTCTTGATCTTCTATATTGACCATACTCAGTTGTTCCATAGTGGAGTCTTCACTTCAGTCTTCAATCGACTTCTTGTATTTCCAGGCATAGCTGACTTGACTCAGATTTTCGAGCCCTATCTATTACAATGAAAATTACAAGGAATGGGGTGCCAACTTTCTAGTTTAAGTTTTACATGGCATTCATCAAAATCTATAAAATAAATTTCCCAACATCCTGTAATCTTTAACTTGGCTGCCTTCGACTCGGCTACTAGAACCCTATCTATTACAAGTTGAATTACATTTGAATTGGGGTCCCAACTTCCTAATCTAAGTTTTACATGGTATCATCAAAATCTATACATAAATTTTCCCAACAATTTTTCCCTTTTTGATGATACCAAACATAAATTAAAATAGCAAAGTAAATAGTGCAGAAAATAAAGAATGATCGTATTTAATATGTCATTTTGTTGAACATATCATTCTTTGCACTTTACAGAGCTTTTTACAATAGATAAATAAATACAAAGTATCAGAGTATCAATTTTCATCAGAGCATATACAGAGTACTTACAAGTGTATGTGTATTTACAATTAAGTAAAGATACAACATGAAGGGGTTCAACCGCTTTCAACGCCTCGACTGCTTTCTTCTTCGATCAACATCCTCCTATGCTCTTCTTTTGTCTTCTTCATCCCTCTTCCTCTTCCTTCCTCCTCATCTTTCTTATTCTTCTTTTCATAGGCTCTTTTTGCAAAGCAAGGTCTTCCATATACTTTGTCTCTCTCCATTCTCGATCAAGCCTTGAATTCTCTTCCTCTTGCCTTCTCCCGACTTCCTCATTCCTCATATTTACCTCTCTATTTGATAGTTAATCCACCTTGAAATATCACCCTTTTTTTGGGGATCGACATATCAAACATCTTTAGACCTTGGTGATGGAGCACCTCTGCCTCTTCCACATTCACCAATTCTTCCCCTTCCCTTTCCAGTCTGCTCCTCCCGGGAGTGTATTGCACGGGTTGTGCCCTTGAATTTTGCTTTGACTACTCGAAGTCCGCCGCTTCTTATTTGATAAAGCTCCAAACCCTTTTCCCAAAGATACAAGTCCCATCCCTCTAGGAAAGTCATTTCCTTGAAAAATCATTCTGATGCAAGCGTTTGAAATTCCTCTAAGGATCTTGCTCGATCCTCTGCATCGTGGACAACTAACTCCCGAGGGCTTCACTTTTTGGAGAGTCCTTCAATAATCTAGCTGGGGACTGTCGAACTTTGCCTTTAAAGGTTTCTATCCCGCCATGTCGCTTTCTTCCACCTTGGCAAAATCAACTTCTATCTCTCGCTCTTGTCTTTTTTGAAAGCTAAAATGACTTTCTCTTCAATCGATAGGCCTTGGGGCAACATGCTTAGGAGTGAGGCGGTGGATCGAGCCGAGTTTGGGGTTTTTTGCAAGCATGATCTTCGGGGTGGTTTCTTAACATCACTACCACTACCTTCCTCCTTACTTCTATCTTACGCCTTTTTGGCATCATCACCAGGGGGAGAGTCGTCGAGAGGGTACTCCCCGGATAAGATCCAAATGTCTTATTTGTCAAGTCCATCTTTTCATGACTTGAGGAGTGTCTTTGTTTCAAATTATACCGGCAGAGCCTTCATCTCACCGCTATTAACTTCATTTCTCGTCTACATAACCATCATCTCGGTTCATATGTTGACTTGATTTTAAGAATGTCTACCTTATGTTGTGCTTTCAAAGAACTCCATACGCTTTTGTGCGATCGCCTATCTCAAGATGTGATCCCTCTGTCTTTGCTGAAACTTGGCGTTTTATGCACTCCATATCACCATTTTAGCGAATAGAGACTTGAAGTAGGTGACTTGATCATGCCTGAATGCTTTTGTCCAGTCTGTCCATTCTCTTATCCTCAGCATAGTCCCTCGAATATCTCCTGAGATCGTTGCATCTCTGTTGTCCAACCGTTGGTTCAATGCTGCAAATGCTTTTTCTATATTTTCAATCTCAGCACATATGGCCTTGAATGCTTTCCGAAAGTCGGCTACTTCAATGACTACTCCTTAGGCCATACAACATCGAAATCAAAACCAAATGGTATCACAAATTCAATCATATGGAGTTCCAAATTCTTCAAAGGGGATATTGACAAAGATACCTTGCACTCTCAAAGAGAGATTCCATCTCCAAAGGTACTTCCGCCACAAACGGAAAGTACTCTGCAAAGAGATCATCAGGGAATATGGGAATTTCCCCCCTTCTCCTTGATGAGCTTGTGCAGTCTTAACCGCAACAGGGTCTTCATCAATCCCTTCAGCAGACGGAGCTGCTTTAGGATCTTCGGTGGCATCCTTTGAGGTTTCAACCTCTAGGATTGCACTTTCAGAGCCAGTAGTCTCAACTACCATACTTCATTTCCATCCTTTGCCTTGGCTGCATTAGCAGCTTCATCGGCCTGCAGTGCAGCTAAGATTTCAGTTGAAACAGTTTGATCTGTCTGAGCATCGTCAACCCCACTCTGTTGTAGATTGACGTTCTCACCTTCGCCTCCAAACTTCGATTTTGTAACGTCTCCCACAGCTTCCTCCGACACCGCTGTGGTGTTTGCATTTTCCCCACCGTGCACCACCGAGTCTCGATCAACAGTCACCGGAAACTTGAGAATCGGCCGCTATTCTCGCGAGTGTTCAACCGATTGGACAGGTGTCTCAACACCTTCTTTAGGGATAGGCTTGGCTCAGGTGCCCTATTCATCTCCTTCCTTAGCTTCATTGCCATCCTTCCTGGCATCTTGTCCTTCAGAGCTCATTGGTGAGGTAGAAGCATCGATTACCCTCACCATCTCCAAAATATCAAGGCTAGGAGAGATTAGAATTGAAGATGACTCTATTGAACCTTTCAGCATCGTCTTCTTGTGCAGCTCCTTAGATTCTTTCATTGCTTGCCTTAGCTCAGCCCTCTCTACCTCCTCAGCAGTGTTAAGCTTTTCAGCATCGCTATCACTGCTGGAAGCTGGCTGTAAGGAATGTTCTGGGGCGTCTGTAATGAAGCAGCTGTGAGGACTTTTTGACTCCGCAATGGCCTTGTCCTTCTCAGTCGCCTTTTCTTTTTCTTCATCCTTCTTCTCTGATGACCATTCTAGTTATCCAGGAATTCAGGTTCTAAACAACATTGTCTCCAAGTCTATCTTTGAAGACAAGTTTTTGATACAGAATGGTGGTGCAGAAATAAGGATTGAGGGCAGAGGTAATAGATATATTTCCTTCAAAAGTTCTTCCTCCTTCTCAATGAATTCTAGGCGTTGAAATTGATTACTGGCATGACTGAGCTTCCAGGACCTCCAATTTCTAAGCCTCTCTTAGATGTCAGGGTATGCAGGAGACAACATCACTAAGTCGTCATCCTCCCCGCATGGGCTCGGCGGGGAGCCCTCTCTTCCTCAGCTCTCCTTGCATCAGTCTGAGGAGAGCGTACAACTAACTCTTCACCTTGGTCAGTTGTGATGGCTTCGGTTTCTTCAGCTATCTCCCTGACAGCTGTCTCATCCAAACTCTGCTTTGTGCAACAACAACAGTGTCTTCTTCCACAGTGGCTTCCACACCACTATTCTCTTTCGAACTTTGCTGCTCTTCCTCAGCAGCCTCTTTCTCAACAACTGTGCCAGACTCAGCTGGCTTAGCTAATGTAGACTGTTTCATCAGTCGTCTACTCTTTGTTCTTACTAATGGAACCTCAACTTGGTTCATCTTCGATGACAAAGCAGACTCGCCACTTTTGGCTTCTTTCACCCACTGGCACTGGCTTCGAGGCACAACTGAGCGTTTCTTCTTTATGATAGGAGAAGAAGCAGGGGATTCTTTCTCGACTGCGGGAGTAGGGGAAGGGTCTTCTACGGCTGCGGCGATCAGGTGTGTCCTCATGTATATGTTCAGCGATTCCCCTCGCTCAGATCGGCTTCCGGCAAGAGATTGTCATTGACAACATGGATTGGCCCTGAACATTTTCTTGTTCACATGGAAGGGTTTCCCATTCCCGAGAGGAATGGCCTTCACCTCCATCAAATGACCTATCACCAGGCCATATCCTATTGAGCTTTCAAATAGGCGGCCATTAATGGTTTTGTTCATTACGTTCGCACAACTTGCCAAAGATGAACTCACCAGTTCACCTTGTTCTCTACCATGATAGCAACTATCACGCGCCTTAGTCCTAGACAACTGATTGAAGCTTCCGAACTTCATGTCCACACATTTTGCCACCACATCTATTAGCTTGTGGTAGTCCTCCTTATTCAATAACTTCTCTGGCTTTGCAATCTCCTTCCATGCAGCAGCCAGGTTAATGTCCTTCTCTGTTATCTCCTTCAAACCAGACGAAGGCAGATAACAACTCGCAGCTAAGTCCGCAGTAGTCAACTTGGTATCAGTGTTGTGGACCAATGAGTGAATCTCATTGTCGTGAACCTAGGCGTTCACATAGAACTTCGCCACCTCGTCCAAATAGGTGTGCGAAAACTCTATTGAGAGAAACTCGTTGAGACCAGACTTCTCAAGTTTCTCAGCAATCTTCTTGGCCAGGGCTTTGTCTACTCCCTTCTTGACCAAGCCCTCCAAATCCACTGTGGCTCTAGTGTGGATTTTCTCACCATCTTCACGAAATCATAGGTTGGAGCCATTTCAGAGATTTGAACTTGAGAATCAAACGATCGAACAACAAGGGTTTTCTTCCTTAGTTGCAGAGTAAAAATCTTTCTTCTTGCTTGAGAGAATGAGAGTTGTGTGAGGAGAAAGAAAAAAGAGATTTCTCTATATATATGGGATGTGAGGGGATGGTTTTTGGAATTCAAAAAGTTGAAATTTGATCAACGGTTGAGATCGTGTCTTGGAACCACATCAATTTCCCGCATTAAATCAACAAAAGATTTATATCTAATCATGGGTAAAACGGGTATGTGCTTTTTATCGACACCATTATTATCACGACGCCAAGCCTAAACAAATTCCCGCTCGCAGAAAATGACTGCGTTTTTGTCACTTAGCTCATAAATAACTCAGTTATCTTTATAAGTGATTTGACTTTGCTTCTCTCTTCACTTAATAAGCACTCGGCTGTCCAGCTAACTCAATACAACTGACTAGCCGTCTTGGCTATTTCACTTTTCTGAAAAATAAAACTTTGCTAATTTCCAATACTCTCTTCTTTGACTCTGTTGAATGAGTCTTCCGAGCCTCATAAATCAGCTCAACCAATCCAAGTTCATTTTTAAGCTCTTCCAATCTTTATTCACATAATGGCTTAGTGAACATATCAGCTAACTGCTTATCAGTTGATATATATTCCAAAGTGATGTTTTTCTTTTCAAAATGGTCTCTTATAAAATGATATCTGACATCAATGTGTTTGGTTCTTGAATGCGATACTGGATTTTGAGTAATTGCAATAGCAATTGTGTTATCACACATAATTGGAATCGCCTTTTCTTCTATATCATAATCTCTCAGTTGCTGCCTCATCCATAAGACTTGGGCAAAACAGCTGCCTGCAGCTATGTACTCTGCTTTAGCTGAGGTTGTAGCTATTGAATTTTGTTTCTTACTGAACCAAGAAACCAACCTATTTCCAAGCATTTGACAGGTACCTGATGTACTTTTTTCTCGTCCACCGTACATCCATCATAGTCCGAGTCCGAGTAGCCAACTAGCTTAAACCCTCCATCATTTGATACCATAAGACAACTTCTTGGCATCCCTCCAAATACCTTAGGGTTCATTTGGATGCGCATGTGACTTTCCTTTGTCACAAATTGAAATCTAGCACATACACCTACAACAAAGGTGATGTCTGGCCTACTTGCTGTTAAATAGAGCAATGATCCAATAAGGGCTCTATATCTGGTTTGTTCAACAGCTTTGCCTTCTGCATCCATGTCCATCTTGGCTGATGTATTCATGGGAACCTTCACAGATGACTTCTCTTCCATACCAAAGTTCTTCATTAAATCTATGGTAAATTTGGTTTGACTTATGAAGGTTTCATCCATCATTTATTTGACTTGAAGACCTAGGAAGAAAGTCAGCTCTCCCATCATACTCATCTCAAATTTCCCTTGCACGAGATTTGAGAATTTATCACACATCTCTTTATTTGTGGATCCAAAAATGATGTCATCCACATATATTTGAACAAGCAGTATACTCTCCCCATCTTGGATCTGAATAGTGTCCTATCAACCTTGCCTTTTGGTGAATCCATTGTCAATAAGAAATTGGGGCAATGTATCATACCAGGCTCTTGGTGCTTGTTTCAGTCCATATAATGCCTTCTTGAGCTTGTGGAC
Source organism: Rehmannia glutinosa (assembly GCA_016081115.2). NCBI lineage: Eukaryota > Viridiplantae > Streptophyta > Magnoliopsida > Lamiales > Orobanchaceae > Rehmannia > Rehmannia glutinosa. The sequence continues at coordinate 184,255 of JABTTQ020000388.1, read as the reverse complement.
TTTATCTCCAATAGTTTTCTGCTCAAAACCTGGAGGTTGCTCCATATAGACTTCTTCTTCCAAAAGTCCATTCAAAATTGCACTGTTCACATCTATTTGATAAACAATGAAGTTCTTGTGTGCAACATAAACAAGAAACATCCTACTTGCTTCCAATCTTGCAACAGGTGCAAAGGTTTCATCAAAATCTATGCCCTCCTCTTGGCAATACCTTTGGTGTTGGGAAATTTATTGTTTAGATTTTGATGAATGTCATGTAAAACTTAGACTCGAAAGTTGGCACCCTTTTTTCTTGTAATTCTTATTGTAATAGATAGGGCTGAATAAGTTTGAGTCAAGTCGCCTATGCCTGGAAATACAAGAAGTCAATCAAGATGTGAAGAGAAGACTCCACCGAGGACAAATGAGTATGGCCAAGAAAGAAGACCAAGGACTCGACTAGAGGAGTATCGGTAGAGACAAACCGTGAGAAGAGTTAGTTAAGTCAACCCAAGAAGCCTAGTCAAGTTGAAGTGACAGATGAGTCTTTCAGTCATTGGAGCAGACTCAAGTCACCTGGGGAAAAAGGCAAATGCAAAGGAGTTAATCAAAAGAATTCGTTGCACAAAAAAGTCAAGAACATTACTTAAATAAGTAATACTTCCATGCCGCCATGTCTCGAAAGTGCTCGGTCCCGAGCGTGCAAAAGGAATAAACCAATGGGAAGTCGCACCTCGTGTCGAACCTGAAAAGCGGACATTCATTTAATACGAGGAAAGGTCTACATCTCAAGATTAAAGACCAAGAAAAGACAAGCAATGAACACAAGTGACTTTTGAAAATCACCTATCTCTTCAACTGCGATTTTTGAAAAGTTCACTATAAAAGGCTTAGGAATCACTTTGAGAAAAGGTTACCTCAACCTTGAACACTGAGATAACAAGCAATATTTATATCAAACCTCGCAAAATATTCTCAAATTATTCAAGCAAAATCCTCAAGCCTAAATCTCGAAGGAAATCGATCCAACACTAAGTCGTGAAGGAAAGACAACTTCAAACTGTTGAAGAGGAAACTTTTGAAGAAGCAAAATGGGTCTAGTTTCCAAGAAGGATTGTAGGAAGGTTCAAGGTCGAACCAATCTCAAGTTATTGGAGGGCTTCGTGATCAAATCCAAGAAGCTTGAGAAAGTAAGTCAAGTAGCAAGCAAACATGCCCGTGAAGAAGCCGAGTCGGACGAGAAGCCGCCTATGTGATCAAGCGCATCTCCGATCGAGTCCCTAAGGAGCAAGTCAAGTCACCGTGTGTGACCAAGACTTGTATCTCAGACGATAACCACTTTGTAAATTGATCATTACTTAGTGGATTCCTCCAGGAGTTGGAGAAGAGAGGAGTAGAAGAATTACCCCATCTTCGAACCTCTATAAAAATTATTGTGTCATTTACATTTCAACATTTTAATTCTCGCATACTCACTTTATATCTCACGATAGTTTGCTATCCAACTAATAATTAACAAAGTATTAAAACCAAGTGTTAAAACAAACTTAAATCAAATTCAAGGGTGTTAAAGTCTTCCGCTGAAAAATCTCATCACAACCAAGTTAAGGTTTAGTCTAAAAAATGAGTTATTCTATCGATGATCCTTCGAGTCTATTGAGTGGCTAACTCTGTGATTAACTAACTTAGTTGTCCCTCAAGACTTAGTCATGGAATTAACTCGTATTATTTTAAAAGGACTAAAATTGAAAAGTTGGTAAGGTTTATTCAACACCCCCTTCTAAACCTTACTCACACCCTCGGGACCCACAAGTGGTATCGAGAGGTTGGTTCATTGAGCCTTCCGCATGACGGTTATTCTTGAACTAGATCTCCAATCTTTCAAAGAAATTTTTGACACTCGCTCTTTCAAAAGTTATTATCATGGAAGCAAATTTGACACGCATTCCTATGTTCACTATTGAGGAATTTGATGACCGGAAAATTCGAATGCGAGCTCATCTACACTTTACATGATGAAATGTGGATAGTGATTGAGGATGGGCCACCGCAAATACGGAAAGTGAACACAACAGACGGAGAGCATCCGCAAATGAAGGAGAAGAAGAAATCAAGAAAGACCAAACTAGTTGAGAAACCAAGGATTGAATGGACAAATGAGGACAAAAAAGATACAACTTGGACAATGTGGCCAAGGACATACTTTACAACACTTGACAAAGCAATGTTCAACAAAGTCAAATCTTGTCAAACGCAAAACAAATGCGGATAAATTAACTTTAATTTGTGAAGGATCTGAGCAAATCAAAGAAAACAAATTATCCGTTGCTGTACAAAAATTTGAAAATTTTAAAATGCTTGCAGGTGAAACCTTGGATCATCTGGATGCTCGATTCACTGAAATTACTAATGAACTATCAACACTTGGGAAAGAATATACACGTATGAAATGTGTATGAAGATTCTGAGAAGCCTCCCAGCTGAATGGGAAATGAAGGTCATGGCCCTGAGACATTCAATGAACCTCACAACAACATCCGATCATGAGCTATTCTCGGACCTCAAAGCCTACGAGTTTGAGCCGAGAAGAAAAGATCAAGAGGAGACATCTGTACCCAAAACAAACCGCACTTATAGTCAAGGATGGGAAGAGAGCCGAGGTCAAGGAAGCCATTGACCAAGAGGAAATTGCCTTGATGGTTAAAAGATTCAACAAGTTCTTCAATAAGAACTATAAAAGAAACAAGGGTGAATCTTCCAGAAACATTCACTCTCCTCCAAGTCAAGGGAAGATAGGCCACCCAAGAGAGCCGAGCATCAAAAGGTTGAGTATCAAAGAGCCGATAATCCAAGAACGGAAATAGGCGATCAAAGAGCCGAGAACTCCGTGTTGGAACCGAGACAACCAGACACTTTGCTATTGATTTGTCCATATCCTCGTAGTCAATAAATACAGAATGAAAAAGAAAGAAGAGTCTTGAGAGAAAGAAGACAGAAAAGAAAAAGGCTATGTTGGCCAGCAGATCACCGAGTCGACTAAGTATAAAGAAGCGGAGAATCGTAGAGTAGTGAAACCGACTACTCAAGTGATTCTCAAGAACAAGCAATGATTTGTCTAATGGCTAAAGAACAAGATCAACCCGACCAAGAAGATGGGTACACTCTAACTCATCTATCTCGTGATTCTAGTGATAGTGATTGTGACACACACACTTCGTCACCCACTGATCTTTATGATTCATTAGGCAAAATGATGAAAGATTTTGAGCACATTAAATCCTCACACCACTATTAAACGAGGAAAACAAAATTTCAAAAGCCAAAACTCACAAATGACTAAGGAGCCGAGTACTCTAAGTCACATAGCTAATGAGAACAAAGAGTCAAGGCCGAGAATGCTAAACTAATAGCAGAGATAATCGCTATAGAAAAGAGGGAAAATGATCTCAAAAATGTGATTGCATCATTTACAAAGGCATCCAAATCATTGGATGACCTTATTATGAGCCAAAAAGAGTGTGGAGATAAGACATGCATATGATTCAATTCCTTTGTGCACAAATAAACTCCCGAGTGATTTTGGAAAAAGGATCTTCAAGTAATGAAGCATCTCAAAATCCAAGACACCAAATGTTGCACCCACATTCACTCCAAAGCACAATCACAAATAAACTGGCCTTGGATATAAAGAAAAAGGAAAACAAAATTGAGTATGCCGAGAGGACAACGAGAAGAAATCCAAAGAGTTCCTCAAAGAAACTCCAAATAGAAAGTACTCTATGAAGAATAAACAGAGCTACCAAAAACCCCATAAGTTTTATCAAAGAAACACATATGATGGGAATGGTAGAAACTACACAAGCCAAGCCGATTGGAATTATGCGAAATATCAAAGAAAGACCTATGGAATACAAGCCTAAATGGCAAAGGCCTGAACTCAAAGAAAGGTTATTCCAAAGGCAAAAGAGCTATCACCATCACACATATGCACCCAGGCACTACACTCAAAAACATCACAACTATCCAAAGAAGGCATTTGCTAAAACACACACACAGGCATATAGAGAAACGAGACAAATTTATGAACCTAAAACCCCTAAGCAATTTGCCAAAGTGAGTTATGATTATGGCACGTATATATGGCAACCTCTTGAGTCGATCATTTGGTTATAGGTTGGTTGGATCATCTTATAGCACTAACTCCATCGTGACCCGACAAGCATGGGTACCTAAAAACTAATTTCCTTGATTGCGTGTTCAAGGAACAATCGAAAAGCCAAGGAACCTGGTACATGGATAGTGGCCGATAGGAAACAAGAAACATCTGTCAAAATTCAAGGATATTAGAGGCACAAAAGTCATATTTGGAGGAAATGAAGCTCCAGGGAAATAAGAGGCGCCGGATCCATCAAGAAAATGGTTTAGAAATCACGATGTTGCATATGTTGAAGGACTCAACTTCAACTCGTTAAGCATCACCAACTCGTGACAAGGGCTATAATCTTGGATTCAATATGAGAGTGTGCCAAATTAAAGACACTCAATCAAATGAAATAGTGTTGCAAGGATCCGGATAGAAGAACATGTATGTGGTAGATCGGTCGTCCCACACACCAAGCACTTGTCTCGTTAGCAAAGAGTACAACCCAATCAAGTTGGTTGTGGCACAAAAAGCCGAGTCATTTGAACTTCAAGACAATTAACAAGCTTGCAAGGAGTCATCTTGTAGAAGGACAACCCGACTCGAAAGTGTACAAGAAGGAAAGTGTTTGTGATGCATGCCGATGGGAAAATGCAGATCAAATCATCATTCAAAGAGAAGTCTAGTCCATCTTCAACAAGGATATCAGCATCCGTTGCATATGGATTTATTTGGTCCATTGAGCCACTAGTATAAGTGGAAAGAAATACACTTTAGTGGTGGTGGATGATTATTCAAGATATACATGGACAATCTTTATGTGCAAAAAGAAGGAAACCTTGCGTGTTACCTCACCGATGAGAAGAGTTCAAAATGAGAAGAGTCAAACCATTATAAAGATAAGGTCGATAGAGGAACCGAGTTTGTCAATGGGATAATAACTCAAAGATTGTGTTGAAAATGGTATTGCTCATGAATTATCTGCAGACAAGGACTCCACAAAGAATGGAGTAGCGAAAAGAAGAAAAACCGAACTCTCAAGGAAGGCTGCAGGACCATGTTAGCCAAGCCGGGTCAGCTAAAAGATTTTGGGGTCGAAGCCATTAATACCGCATGCTATACTCAAAATAGATGCATGATTAATAGACAATGACAAAGACTCCTTTGAAATCGGGCAGGGAGAAAGCCAAATGTTGGGTACTTTAGAATATTTGGATGTAAATGCTTCATCCACAAAAATGGCAAAGATAATCTAAAGGCTTTTGATGCTAAAGTCTGATGAAGGTATCTTTTGGGATACTCAAAAGTAAAGCCTATAAGTCTTGAACAAGAGGACTATGGTCACGAGAAGAGTCTATCCATGTGGTTTTTGATGAACCTAATGTAAATGGAGAAGACTTTGAAGAGTTAGGCGATAAGTTCGAATCACCAACTATGCGAAGAGTCCTTATGTTGAAGCCAAGCGGAGCAATCAATCAAGATGAAAATGAGACTCACAGTCTCAAAGACAATGGAAAATCTGCAATGAATGATAATGAAAGAGTCGCTCAAGATAACATAGCCGCAAGATGATCAACCCAACCGATTTACTTCAACCTCGATGTGAGATGGCCGAGAGACCATCCACCAGAGCTAGTCATTGGAAATATGAGAGATGGTGTAAGAACCAGATCCAGAGCTCAACAAGAAGCAATGTTCACTTGTTTTATTTCTCAAATTGAGCCAAAAGATGTGTCTCAAGCATTGGATGACACACATTGGATTCAAGCCATGCAGAAGAGTCAATCAATTTGAAAGGAACAAAGTATGGGAATTGGTGCAAAGACCAACCCATCAAAATGTTATTGGCACAAAATGGGTTTTCGAAACAAGATGAATGAGGAAGGTTACGTGGTAAGAAAGCAAGCAAGATTGGTATCCAAAGGGTATTGCCAAGAAGAGGGAATAGATTTTGATGAAACATTTGCCCCTGTTGCAAGATTAGAAGCAATAAGGATGTTTCTTGCCTATCCTGCACACAAAAACTTCATTGTATATCAAATGGATGTGTAAAGTGCATTTTTAAATGGATTGATGGAAGAAGAAGTCTATGTTGAGCAACCTCCAGGTTTTGAGTAGAAGACAATTGGAGATAAGGTGTACAAGCTCAAAGCTCTATATGGATTAAAACAAGCACCAAGAGCTCGGGTATGATACATTATCTCAATTTCTCGACAGAGAAATGGATTCACCAAAGGCAAAGTGGGCGGAGAACACTTTTCTTGAATTCAAGATGGGGAGAGTATATTGCTTGTTCAAATATATGTGGATGACATCATTTTTGGATCCACAAACAAAGAGTCGTGTGATAAGTTCTCAAACCTCATGCAAGGCAAATTTGAAATGAGCATGATGGGAGAGTGACATTCTTCTTAGGACTTCAAGTTAAACAATGAAGGATGGAACTTTCATAAGTCAAACAAAGTACACCAGGGATTTAATGAAGAAATTTGGTATGGAAGAGAAGTCTTCGTGAAAATACCAATGAACACATCACCAAGATGGACATGGATGCAGATGGTAAAGTCAGAGATCAAACAGATACTGAGCACTTATTGGATCAACTGCTCTATTTAACAACAAGAAAGCGTATATCACCTTTACAAGAGGTGTATGTGCAAGATTCCAATCTGCTCCAAAAAAGCCATATGATTGCAAATAAGAGAATCCTAAGATATTTTAAGGGATGTCAAGAAGTTGGCTTATGGTATCCAAAGGAAGGTGGATTCAAGCTTATTGGTTACTCGGACTCGACTATCTTTGGATGTAGAGTTGACAGAAAAAGTACTTCAGAACTTGTCAAATGCTTGGAAATAGATTGATTTCCTGGTTTAGCAAGAAACAAAACTCAATAGCCACATCCACAAAAAGCAGTACATATCTGCATGGGCGGTTGTTGTGCCCAAGTCTTATGGATGAGACAACAAATGAGAGATTATGAAATTGAAGAAAAATAGATTCCAATTATGTGTGATAACACGAGTGCTATTGCAATCACTCGAGAATCTGTGTTGCATTCAAGAACAAAGCACACCGATGTCGATATCATTTTATAAGAGATCATGTTGAAAAGAAAGACATCACCTTGGAATACATCTCAACCGATAAAAATTAGTCGACATATTCACCAAACCTTTATGTGAATCAAGATTTGAAGAGCTTAAGCATAAGCTAGGGTTAATTGAGTGAGTTGACACTCGAAGACTCAATGAGAAGAGATGAAACATGAAAAGATGAAAACAAAGCAAATCTCATAAATCACCAAGTGAACCACCATATCGGAAAGTCGGCCATATCGAAATAGGCACAAATTTGAGTCACTATACGAAAGGAGAGAAGTAGAGTTGAGTCATCTATGTAGTGAGTGAGTCATTTATGAGCTAAGTGACAAAAACGCATCATTTACAATGAGCGGGGTGTTTTTAAGGATGACGTCAGTAATAATAATGACGAAATCTGATCAAAAAGTCGCACGATAAGCATATGATTAGATATAAATGCTCTTTGCCGCATTAAATGCGAAATTAGATACAATGTGACGTGCTAACTGATCCGTTGATTTCGATCAAAATTCAAAACCAAAAACACATCCTTTCATAACCCTTATTTATCCATTTTCTCCGGTCTTTCTCTCACACTTAAAAACTGTTCATCTTCAAGCATACGAAAGGCGCTTTTCTCTCTCGAAAACCCTACCTGTTCCCAAAGCAAGTTCATCAAGATTTAATCGGTAGAATCTTCTAGAAATGGCACCAAAGACCGATTTCGTCAAGTTATCGAAGCAAATCCACTCAAGCTCCTCAAGATGTCGAAGGCATGATTAAGCGAGGTTCGGATGCAACCCTTGTGAAGAAAAAATCGCAGATATGTTGGAAAAATCTGGGCTTAAAGCCTTTTTGACGATAGAATACTCGCACACTTACCTGGAAGAGGTGGCGCAGTTCTATGTGAACGCCGAGGTGCAGGACGAAGGGATTAAGTCCTCCATCCACCGCAAGGACATCATGATCACTGCCAAAGACCTTGCGGAGCACTGCTTATTGCCGTCCGAGGGTATGCCGGAAATATACGAAGCTGATGTGGACTTGGCTGCTGCATGGAAAGAAGTAGCCAAACCCGAGTGTGCTGCGAAAGTAGTCTACACAGCTGAAAAGAAATTGCTGAAGGACGACTATCACAAGCTGATGGATGTCGTCTCAAAATGCGTGGATATGAAGTTTGGCAGTTTCAATCAACTGTCAAAGACTAAGCTGATCGTCATGGCTGCGATCATGCAAGGGAAAAAGGTTAATTGGGATGAGTTCGTATACAGCAGACTCTGCCAGAACGTTGCGAACAAGTCTTTCAAGGAAGATGGATCCTTTGGAGGATCACTCGACTATGGCCTAGTTATTGGCCACTTGATGGAAGTGAAGGGCATTCCCCTTCAGCATGGGAAGCCTTTCCATGTAAACAAGAAGATGTTTAGGGCTAACCTTTCAGGAGCCCAAAAAAGAGCCCATGCGAAGAGGGCGGACACCGGTGAGGGGAATCACTGACCCCGAGGAAACAAATTATCGCCTCCCCCTCCAAAGAAGAAAGCTGCCCCTGCACTGCGCAAAGAAAAAAGCTGCCCCTGCAAGAAAGACAAAACATGCATCTGCCCCAGTAAAGTCACCACCCCGAGCAGTCGTGTCTCCCCGCCCACGCAATTGTTGAGCGAGAAAAGAAGCTCAAATACCTTATTCGACCATCAAAAAAAGGATCGCCAAGCCAAGAAAGGCTCCTCGATCGAAAGATAGATGCACGCCCCCGCCAAATCGAGGAAGAAGTATTCGAACTTAACTTCCTCTCGGTAAGGACAAAAAAAGAAGAAGACTCACCAAGCTCTCGAGTTTGAGAAGACAAATGAGTCTCGCCACTCACCGAGAAAATCTCCGAGACGACCGAAGAAGTGCAGTCTCCAGAAGTTGTTGATGAAACAGCCAAGTCTGCTGAGGACGATCAGCAGAGGCAAATAGAAGACCCAGCTGTGGATAGAACAGCTGAGGAAGAAGAGGCAACAGAGACAACAGAATCTCCTGATGAAAGAGTTGTGTCTCGCACATGCCCCGATCTTTGCAAGGTGAAAAACATCGAGTATGTTGCCTTCCATTCCTGAAAAGGAAGGGCAACAAGGAGAGGATGAAGATGATGATGTGATTGTCGTTTCTCCCATGTACCCAGACGTTCAGCGCCGTCTACGCGAATGGAGGGCGTGGAAGCTGAGTCACTCAAGGCAGTAGTTCGAACGTCCTGAATTTATCGAGGATGAAGAGGAATTACTGCAATTCCTTGGAGTTTCAAATGTCCGAACCGCTCTCGACGAAGGGCACTGCATGGATCTCCTCCGTATCATAAAGGCGGATGAGAAGGACAAAGCTGTAGAGCAAGCCCGTGCACTGGAGAAGGCAAATATATGCACCATCACTGGAACTCTGGAACATACGCATCCTCATCTAGATGTGTTGTCTGACACTGATGAAGACTTGGATCCCATGGCTGCAACAGAAAAGTCCGATATGCAGCAAGCTCTAAGGGACTCCAGGATAATGCATGAGCAACAGCTGAGGGAAGGACCAAGAGAGTCTTCTAAATCTCAGCTGGAGATTGATCCGTTGGGAGTGGTACAACAGATTGCCACAGTTATTGCTGCAACCACATCCCCAGTTCACTCGAGAATGGATCCAGGGACTTAGCGATGACACTTAACTTGGGAACCCAAGTTGAGCCAACCCCGTTGAAGGTGTCTTACCACCGCCCCCACTAACTGAACACTCAATCAAAATAGCCGGGAGTCCGGGAGCGAGTGACCCCACCATCAGTCACTCAGCTGGTGCGCCAGCTGAGGGGGAAACTCACTCCACTGCAGCTAGGTCGGAGGATGCTGCAGATGACTCCACAATGAAGGAAGGAGGCGAAGTGGAGAAAGAGAAAGAAAAAGAACAACAGCAAGTTGCCACCGACGTGGCTTCGGACAAAGTAGAGTCTGTCCCAAATGAAGTGCCAACAGCTTTGCAGGCTGAGGACACTGCTGATGCAGTCGAGGCACAGGATGGAAATGCCCTGGGAGTTAACACTCTGGGCACTGAAAGTGCAATCCAAGGGGTTGAGACTCCTTCGGATGCCAATGTCCAAGACCCTAAGACAGCTGTGTCTGTCGAAGGGAATGTAGAAGGCCTTTCTGCAGTTGAGTCTTGTTAGGAATTTTATTGTTTAGATTTTGATGAATGCCATGTAAAACTTAGAATAGAAAGTTGGCACCCCAATTCTTGCTGTAAAATGCATTGTAACAATTAGAGCCGCCAAGCCGAGTTAAGTCGCCTACGCCCAACATGCAAGAAGACAAATCAAGATTGGAAGGAAGACTCACGTGAGACAAATGCCGAGTATGGCAAAGAAGAGTAGACGGAACTCTATCAAAAAGCAATGAGATACAACTAAGTGGAGTATCGATCAAGTCAACTCGAGAAAAGCCAAGTCTCAAGTTGAAGTGACAGAAGAGTCATCCAATGATTGGAAGGCGACTCTAAGTCACCTGGGGAAAGCAAAGAAATGCAAAATCAAGTCGAGATAATCAGAAAAGATCCGTTGCACGTAAATCAAGAGATTTACTTAAACAAGTAATATCTCCATACCACCTTTCTCGAGTGCTCGGTCCCGAGAAGCGTGCAAATGGAATGAACCAATGGGAAGCACTACACCGTGTCGAACTCGAAAAGGTGAAAGAACAATTCATACGAGGAAATGGAAATTCCAAGGATCGCAACAAGACAAGCCAACGACGCAAGTGACTTTAAAAAATTAGCCTATCTCTTCAACGGGCAAATTTTTGAAAGATCACTATAAAAGGCCGAGGAGTTTAATTGAGAAATAGAGAGACAAGTGACACAAGAGATAGACTGAACCAAATACGTTCAAGCAATTATTAGAAAATCAAAACATTCTCAATCCTCAAGCCTAAACTACGAAGAACATCAATCCAACACTTACCCGTGAAGGAAAGATGACTTCAATCAGTTGAAGAGGAAAATATCGAAAACAAGGGGTCTACATTCCACAAAGGATTGTAGGAAGGTTCAAGATCGAACCAAGTCTTAAGCTTTTGGAGGGCTTCGTGATCAAATCCAAAGAGCTTGAGCAAGTGAGTCAGTAGTAGCAAGGCGCAAATGCCTGTGAAGAAGCTAAGTCGCACGAGAAGCCACCGAGTGATCAAGGCGTCTCCAGATCGAGTCCCAAAGGATCAAGTCACCGTGTGTGATCAAGACTTCCGGGACATACCACTTTGTAAACTGATCATTACCTAGTGGATTCCTCCAGAGAGATGGAGAAGAGAGGAGTAGAAGAATTACCCCATCTTCGAACCTCTATAAAAATTTTATCGTGTCATTTACATTTTAGCATTTTAATTCCTGCATTTTTAATCGCTTATATCTCACGATAAATTTGCTATCCACTTGATAATTTATAAGTACTAAACCAAGCACTAAACTCTTGCTTAATCAAACTTAAGGGTGTTAAGTCTTCCGCTAAAACAAAACCACAATCGAGTTAATTTAGAGCCAACAAATGAGTTATTCCATCAACAAATCGCTTGAGTCTCGTTGAGAGATTAACTCTCTTGACTAAATTGACTGTCCATCAAGGACACAAATTGTAGTATCAACTCGAATATTTAAAAAGGACTAAATCGAAAATTTGGTAAGGTTTATTCAACCCCCTTCTAAACCTTACACTTACACCCCTTGGGACCTACAAGTGGTATCGAGCTGCGGTTGGTTCATTGAACCCTCCGCACCGTTATCAACTAGATCTCCAAACTTTTCAAAGTCCGCTTTAGTACTTAAACTTTCAAACTCTTTTTATCATTAAAAGTTATTATAATGGAAGCAAATTTGACACACATCCCTATGTTCACTATTGAAGAATTTGATGATTGGAAAATTCGTATGCAGCTCATCTATCAAAGATTACATGATGAGATGTGGATAGTGATAGAAGATGGGCCTCTCGCAAATCTTAAAGGTGAACACACTTGTACGAAAGAGTTGCAAATTGAAGGAGAAGAAGATGTTGCTCCCGGACTCACCATGGTTGAAAACCAAGAACCGAGTGGACAAATGATGACAGAAAAAGATACAACCTGACAATGTAGCCAAGGACATCCTTTACAAATCCTTGACAAAGCCATGTTCAATAAAGTCAAATCATGCAAAACAAATAAAGAAATCGGGACAAGTCGACATTGATTTGTGAAGGCTCGAGCAAATCAAAGAAAACAAATTATCAAATGGTTGTCTGAAAATTTGAGAACTTCAAAATGATCTCGGAGAAAACCTGGATCAATCGGATGCTCGTTCACGTAAATCACAAATGAGTCATTCGGTCGCACTTGGAAAGGAATATACACGAAGAAGAAATGTGTATGAAGATCCTAAAAAGTCTTCCAAATGAATGGGAAATGAAGGTCATGGCACCGAGACATTCCATGGACCTATCAAAGACATCCAACCATGAATTATTCTCGGACCTCAAAGCCTACGAGTTTGAGCCGAGAAGAAAAGACTGTGAAGAGACAATTTGTACCCAAAACAAATTTGCTCTAATTGTTAAAGATGTGAAGAGAGCCGAGGTCAAAGAAGTCATTGACCCGGAAGAAATAGCCCCGATGGTTAAAAGATTCAACAAGTTCTTTAATAAGAACTACAAGAGAGGAAAGGGTGAATCTTCCGAAGACACTCACCTCCCTCCAAATCAAGGGAAGATAGGCCAACCAAGAGAACATATCATCAAAAAGTTGAGTATCAAAGGGTCGACAATCCAAGAATGGAAAGAGTTGATCAAAAGGTTGAATATCTATGCTGAATCAGACAACCAGGTCACTATGCCATTGATCGTCCCATATCCTCGTAGTCAACAAATACAGGGATGAAGAAGAAAGGAAGGTCTTCGTGAGAAAGAAGACAAGAAAGGAAAAAGGCAATGATGGTCAGCAGAGATCATTAAACAAACAAGTCAAGAGAGATAGCCGATTCGCAGAGCAAGAAGCCGACTACTCAAGTGACTCAAGAAGCTCGATCCGCTTGATGGCCAAAGAACAAGATCAACTCGACCAAGAAGATGAGGTACAATCTAACTCAACAAACTCGCACTAGTGATAGTGATCGTGACACACACACTTCATCACCCACTCGATCTTTATGATTCATTAGGCAAAATGATGAAAGATTTTAAATACATTAAATCCTCACACACACTATTGAATGAGGAAAACAAATTACTCAAAAGTCAAAACTCAAAGCCGACTAAGGAGCCGAGTACTCTAAGTCAAATAGTCGATGAGAATGAAAGTTTAAAGGTCAAAAAATGCTAAATTAATAGCGTAAATTGCCGCTATAGAAAAGAGGGAGAATGACCTCAAGAATGTTATTGCCTCATTCACTAAGGCATCTAAATCATTGGATGATCTTATTATGAGTCAAAGAGAATGTGGAGACAAGACAGCTTAGATTTAATTCCTCCGTGCTATGTCAAACCTCAAAAGTAATTTTGGAAAAAGGATCTTCAAGTCATGAAGAGTCCGAAAAATCCAAAACTCTAAATGTTGCACACACATTCACTCCAAAGCACAATAACAAGCAAACTGGCCTTGGTTACAAAGGAAAAGGAAAATGACCGATTGAGTGTGCCGAAGGATACCGAGAAGAGATTCAAATGAGTCCTCAAAGAAACTCCTAACAAAATACTCAGAAAGAAGAAGCAGAGCTACCAAAAATCCCAGAAAATCCATAAAAGAAATACATATGATGGGAATGGTAGAAAATATCCAAGCCAAGTGATTGGAATAATGTGAACTATCAAAGATAGACTTATGGAATATAAGCCCAAATGGTAAAGGCCAAGAACTCAAAGAAAGGCCATTCCAAAAGTATAAGAGCTTTCATCAAAGACACCTATGCACCTAGCATCACACTCAAAGACACCACAACTACCCAAGAAAGGCAATTGCTAAAACACATATGCAGCATACGACAAAAGAGACAATTTGTATGAACCTAGAATTCCCAAGAAATTTGCCAGATTAATTATGATTATGGCACTCGATAGATGGCAACCCCTTAGAGTCAAATCATTTGGCTATAAGTTGGTTGGATCATCTTACAATTCTAACCCCTCAGACCCGCATAAGTATGGGTACCTAAAACTTAATTTCCTTGATTGCGTTCAAGAATGTAAATGAAAGTGCCAAGGAACCTGGTACATGGATAGTGGTCGTTCCGCATACATGACAGAAACAAGAAAAATCATGTCAAAATTCAAGGAAGTTAAAGGAGCAAAAGTCATATTTGGAGGAAATGAAGCTCCTGGTGAAATAATAGGCATTGGAACCATCAAGAGGAATGGATTAGAAATCACAGACGCGTTGCATATGTTGAAGGACTCAACTTTAACTCGCTAAGCATCACCAACTCGTGACAAGGGTTACAATGTTGGATTCAACATGGGTATATGCCAAATCAAGATATTGAATCAAATGAAGTTGTCTTTGCAAAAGGATGTAGACAGAAAGAATATGTATGTCGTGGATTGGTCAACCGCAACACCCAAAGACTGTCTACTAGCAAAAAGCACAAATTTGAATCAAGTTGGTCAGTGGCACAAAAAAGTCGAGTCACCCGAATTTCAAAACAATTAACAAGTCGGCAAGAAGTCATCTTGTGGAAGGACTACCACTCGAGATACAAAAAGGAGAGTATATGTGACACATGTCGAAGGGAAAACACATCAAGTCGTCATTCAAAGAAAAGACATGCCCATCTTCAACAAGAATATTGCATCCGCTTCATATGGATCTATTTGGCCCAAAGGGAACCAGGCAAAGATAAGTGGAAAGAAATACACCTTGGTGGTAGTAGATGACTACTCAAGATATACATGGACAATATTCATGTGTAAGAAGAAAGAAACTCTACAAAAACTACCACAAATGATGAAGAGGATTCAAAACGAGAAGAGTCAAACCATTATCAAAATAAGATCGATGAGGAACCGAATTTGTCAATGGAATAATAACTCGAAGATTGTGTTGAGAATGGTATTGGTCATGAACTATCGGCAGCAAGAACTCCACAAACAGAATGGAGTTGCGAGAAAGAAGAATAGAACCCAAAAGAAGCGAAAGAAGACCATGTTAGTCAAGCAGGTTACCAAAAGATTTTGGGCTCAAGCAATCAACACAACTTGCTACACCGAAAAAGATGTATGATAAATGACAAATGACAAAGACTCCTATGAGATCCGGACTGAAGAAAACCAAATGTTGCATATTTCGAATATTTGGATGTAAATGCTTCATCCACAACAATGGCAAAGACAACCTAAAGGCTTTTGATGCTAAAGCGATGAAGGTATCTTCTTAGGATACTCACCGAAAGCAAGGCCTACAGGATACTCAACAAAAGAACTATGGTTACGTAAGAATCCATTCATGCAAAGATTCGATGAGCCAAATGTAAATGGAGAAGACATTGAAGAGTCACCGATAAACCAATCATCCCACCATACGAGAAGAGTCCCTATGCTTTGAAGCCAAGCCGAATCATCAATTCGAAGAAGATGAGATTGTCAAATCTCAAAAACAGTGGAGAATTTGCAGCTAAGTGATTACGAGAGAGTCGACCACAAAGAACACAAATGCAAGTCGATCAATCCAAACTAACTTACTCCAACCTGATGTAAGATGGCTGAGAAATCATCCACCAGAACTTGTCATTGGAGATATAAGAGAAGGTGTCAAAACAAGATCCAGAACTCAACAAGAAGCCATGTTCACATGCTTCATCTCACAAATAGAGCCCAAAGACGTGTCACAAGCCTTGGACGACACACACTGGATTCAAGCTATGCAAGAAGAGCTGAATCAGTTTGAAAGAAATAAAGTATGGGAATTAGTGCAAAGACCCATACATCAAAATGTTATTGGCACCAAATGGGTGTTCAGAAATAAGATGAACGAGGAAGGTTCTGTGGTAAGAAACAAAGCAAGACTAGTAGCCAAAGGATATTGCCAAGAAGAAGGGATAGATTTTGATGAAACATTTGCCCCTGTAGCAAGATTGGAAGCTATAAGGATGTTTCTTGCCTATGCTGCTCACAAGGATTTCATTGTATATCAGATGGATGTAAAAAGTGCATTCCTAAATGGTTTATTGGAAGAAGAAGTGTATGTTGAACAACCTCCAGGATTTGAGCAGAAGACTCTTGGAGATAAGGTATACAAACTCAAGAAAGCTCTATATGGATTGAAACAGCACCCGTGAGCATGGTATGATACTTTGTCACAATTCCTAACCGAAATGGATTCACAAAAGGAAAAGTAGATAGAACACTATTCGAATTCAAGACAAAAAGAGTATACTTGCTTGTTCAAATATATGTGGATGACATCATTTTTGGATCCACAAACAAAGAGTCAGGTGAAAAGTTTTCAAACCTCATGCAAAGTAAATTTGAAATGAGCATGATGGGAGAGTGACCTTCTTCCTCGGACTTCAAGTGAAACAAATGAAGGATGGAACCTTCATAAGTCAAACAAAATACACCGAGATTTAATGAAGAAGTTTGGTATGGAGGAGAAGTCTTCAGAAAAATACCAATGAACACATCACCAAAATGGACATGGATGCAGATGGCAAGCCTCAGTAGATCAAACAAGATACAAAGCACTTATCGGATCATTGCTCTATCTCACAAGAAGCGCCGACATCACCTTTCTTTGTAGGTGTATGTGCAAGATTTCAATCTGCTCCAAAAGAGAGCCATATGACAACAACTAAGAGAATATTGAGATACTTGAAAGGAAGCCAAGAAGTAGGCCTATGGTATCCAAAGGAAGGTGGATTCAAGCTAATTGGCTATTCGATTCTCGACTATGCTTTGGATGTAGAGTGGACAGAAGAGCACTTCGTGCACATGTCAAATGCTAGGAAACAGTCTGATTTCCTGGTTTAGCAAGAAGCAAAATTCAATAGCCACCTCTACAAATGAGCGAGAATACATAACATGCGGCAAATTGTTGTGCCCAAGTCCTATGGATGAGACAAAGAAATGAGAGACTATGAAGTTGAGGAAAAAGAAATTCCAATCATGTGTGATAACACAAGTGCAATTGCAATCACTCAAAATCCTGTGTTGCATTCAAGAACAAAGCACATTGATGTCAGATATCACTTCATAAGAGATCATGTTGAAAAGAAGGACATCATCCTGGAATATATCTCAACTGATAAACAATTAGCTGACATCTTCACAAAACCATTATGTGAGTCAAGATTTGAAGAACTCAAACATGAGTTGGGGTTAATTGAACTGAGCTGACACACAGAAAAATCAAAGAAAAGAAATGGAACAGAAGGGAGGTGAAAAAGAGTCAACACGTAAATCACCAAGAATCACCAGACGGAAAGACAATTTACACCGAGTCACGATAAATGAGTCACTAAGAGAATCTGTGAGAAGTAGAGTTAAATCGCCTAAGGGATAAGCTGAGTCACTTATGAGCAAAGTGACAAAACGCAAATCTTTGACTAAGCGGGAATGTTTTAAGAAATACGTCAAAGATAATGATGATGTGTACGACATAAAGTCGCACACCAAGCTTATGATTGGATATAAATGCCGCATTAAATACGAGACATTAAATGCTAAATAGGCGTGCAAAATCCAAGTCGTTGATTTCGATCACATTTCAAAACCACCCGCACGCCCTTTCATAAACCATATTTAAACCATTTTCGCCCGTTTCTCTCTCACACTTCTAAAACTGTTCATTTCTTTCTCTCAAAAGCAAAGGCAAAAATTCTCTCGAAACCCTATCTATCTTCAAATCAATTTCTGAGTGTTTCTTCTATATAATCCTGAAATATGGCACCAACTTATGACTTTACCAAGTTAGGAAAGCAAATCCACACCGGCTCTACGGTGGATTTCGACGGGATGGTGAAACAGGGGTCCGACGACACCCTAGTGAAGAAAATCGCTGAAAAGTTAGAAACGTCCCGATTCAAACCATTTACGGCGTTAGAATACCCGATGACATATGTGGAGGAGGTCGCACAATTCTACGTGAATGCCGAGATTCACGATGAAGGAATAAAGTCTTCTGCTTCACTAAAGCAATGACTATCTCTCGCCAAGGATTTGGCCGAACATTGCTCACTACCGGCCAGAGAGGAGCATCGGATTAACGGTTGATGTAAACCTGGCCGATGCTTGGAAAGAAATAGCCAAGCCCGACTTTTGCCGATAAAATAGTGTATACAAAAAACAAGAGATCATTTGAAGGAGGATTATCACAAGTCATTGGACATAGTTGCCAAATGTATCGACATCAAATTTGGCAAATTTTGACCAACTATCAAAGGCAAAGCTGATTGTAATGGCCGCAATCATCGCAGAAAAGAAGATAAATCAAGGCCGAGTTTGTCTCACAGCAGACTCTGCCGAACGTGGGGAACAAATCCTTCAAGGAAGATGGCTCATTTGGAGGATCCCTAGGATATGGCCTAGTGATTGGCCTACTAATGGAGGTGAAAGGAGTCCCTCTTAGACATGGGAAATCATTCCATGTTAACAAGAGGATGTTCGAGCAAATCTCTCTCGCACACGAAGAGAGCTTACGCCAAGAGAGCCGACACGAGTGAGGGGAATCACCACCCAAGATACAACTGCTTCCTCCCCACCCAAGAAGAAAGCGCCCGCAGCTGCTAAGAAGACTAAATGCTGCCCTCGCAGCAGTCACTCCGCCCTCCAGCGGTGTCTCCCCGCTGCCCTGCGGTCAAGAAGGACTCCCAAATACCTTCTCCGATCATCAAAGGAGGAGAAATCGAGAAGCCAAGACGGCGCCTCCTCGAAAAAGACACCAAAGACCGGCCCCGCCGCCAAGACTCGAAGAAACCGTCTCGAACCGAAATCCCTCCGTACAAACTAGAGACGAAGAAGAATTGTCAAGCACTCCGAGCTTGAGAAACCGGCCGAGTCACCACTCACCGAGCAGACACGGAGACTGTTGGAGAAGTAGAGTCTCCGGATGTAATTGATGAAACAGCCAAGTCTCGCCGAAGCGCGATCGCCAGAGGCAACCCGAAGACACACCGTAGTTCACACAAACCAAGCACAAGAAGAACCCTCGCTAGAGCGGATAGTGATGTAATGATCCTATCTCCACCTTACCCGGACATCCAAAATCGTCATGCGTGAGTGGAGAAATGGAAGTTGAGTAAGTCAAGGAACAGTTCCAACGGCCCGAGTTCATAGAAGAAGAAGAGGAACTCGCTGAGCTTCCTCGGGATCGACCACCGTATCTCCCAAAGACTTGATGAAGACAATCGCACGGACATCCTGCGCAGATCTACAAGGACAAGGAGAAAGTAAAGCAAGCGAGAGGAAAGGCGAGGCACGTGAGAAGGCAAGCATCCGTCCCTATCTCCGCACCCACGTAACACACACATCCTCTCCTTGATGTCTTCTCCGATAGTGATGAGGATCCTGGGAGAATGCCGCCGCTACTGAAAGAGTTGCAAATGCAAAGCAAGCATTGCATGAATCCGAATCCTTCACGAGCAAAGACGATGGAGGGACCAGGAGAGTCCTCCGAACACATCCGAAATTGATCCAATGGGAGTGGTTCAAAAATCGCCATCGTTCTTCTTTGCCACCACTCCCCACTCACTCGGAAGAAGCGAGTAAGGGACTTGGCGATGAAATCGGGATAGTGGGAACCCAATCGAGCCAACCCCTATTGAAGGTGTGTTACCACCGCCCCAACTACGAACAATCAATCGAAACAAATGGGAGTTTGGAGACGAGTGACCCCATTCCAAGTCACTCCACCAAAGCGCCACCGAGGGGGAAACTCCTCCACCGCAGCAGAGGTTGGAGGATGTTGCGATGACTCCACAACGAATCAAGGAGGCGAAGTAGAGAAAATACAAACACAAGAAGAACAACAAGTTGCCATCAACGAAGCTCGGGAGGCTTGAGACTGCCTCTCGGTGAGGTGCCAATCGCTCTCAAAGGATAATGACGCCGAGGCAAGGCGAGGCACAGATGGAACGGCCCGGGAGTTAACACTGGCGATGAAAGTGCAATCCATGGGGTTGAGACTCCAATGGATGCCACCGCAGAAGACCCTAAGACAGTGACACTCGTCGAAAGGGAGGACCAAGGCCTCATTGCAAAGAGAGACTACTGGAGGTAATGAAGGCCCACGGAGGTTGAGACTTCCGGGGTAAGGTAGTCAAGTAGAGAACATCCCTCCCCGCTATCATCGACCCATCCGAGAAGGAGATAAGCGCACTTCATGATTCCCAGGATAATCCCGATGTAACCTTTCGGGATCGGAAGCGATGAAGAAGCCGAGTCATCCCCGTGCCAAATCCAAAAGACTCACCAAGCGGATGTTCCAAGCACGAGCAAGTCTCGATCCCAAGACTACTCGTCAAACCTTTAATTTTGATGACGAGCCACCAATGGAAATCTCATCATCATCCGATGACGCTACCGATAAGGCCGAGGACCAGTCTACTCAATTGGAAAAATCACCGAGACCAACGGCCGTTGAGACAATGAGGCTCAAGAAACCGGACCACTTCACAACAAAACCCACCAACCAGAGTCCACCGCGCAAGCTCCTCAAGCTGCAGCAGATCGATTCCCAAAAGAACTTCACGCGCACCGCTCATCATCGAACAGATCCCGGGCGGTGAAGGTGATGAATCCTTTGTAGAATGTTTTCCTTTTTCCCGGAGATATACCGGAACTCCATGAAGAGTCGAAACAAACAAGCACGCTACCACAGACCAGCTACCGTTTTTCAATCGTGCACCATTGTTCCAGCTGATGATTATGATTTTGACGCCATGGCCATCACCGCAACGGAAGATTCAAATGAAGTCCGCGAAGTGTTCAAGGCATTATTCGGCCGAGATTGAACGGATGGAGAGGCATCGTGCCTCTATGGATATGCGATCGACAACAGATGCCAATCTCATCGCCGATTTAAGAGGCATAACAAAATCGGATCGGGGAATGGTGGCAACAAAGAAGAAACAATGCGTGTGGAACAAGTGAGATACTTCGGACATTGTTCAACAAGTTTCTTGTATGGAGAGAAAATGCTGATGCAAAAACGAAGTTTGAGAGAACATATTGAGCACATGCATGAAGCTCACATTGCCGAGGTTAAGCTCGCGTGAGCAAAACAAGAGTGATCTACGCGTTTGGAAGAGACCATGAATACAAAATTCAGCCTTCTCATGGCCGAGATGAAGCTGATTTCAGCAGAGTCCAACGCCACTGACACGAATTTCGTCTTTGCATACTCTGTGAGTCGACTCGAGACAAAACTCAACTATCGCCAGGCTCGACTTCCCGCTTGCAAGTCTATTTCGTGCGTTCCTCTCTCCTTTGATGATGCCAAAAAGGGGGAAGAGGAATACCTAAAGCGCAAGGGGGATCCAAGTTGAGAAGGAAGGAGCAGTACACGAAGGGAAAATCACCGAGGAAGTGTTAAAACAGAAGAAAGGAAAATCTGTTGAGGGGAAGGATCAAAAGATATGACCTTGATGATTGCACAAACCCCTCAACAGGTCCTCACAAAATGACATTATCGCAGTAGCAAACTCCCGTGACTCGCCACTCCAACACTCTGCTTATCTATGGCCGAAAAGAGAAAACAATTGAAGCGAGGGATGAAGGAAGTGGAAGGAAGAATGGATGCCCGAGTTATGAACATCTTGAAAGAACACGGAGGCATTCCAAAGAGAGAGACACTTATGCCATTTCGGATGTCGGGACAGAGCCACGATCAGTTGATGAATTTAAAACGCTCGAATCGAAGGATACTTTACAAAAATGTCTATGGCTCAAGCTTGGGACTTGTCTTTTGGGAAAAGGGCCTCACGTTATGTGAAGAAGCGACGAGCAATGAGACTACCTGATCAGTCACTCTGCTGGTCACTCACCGAAAGAAGAAGACCCCAAGACAAAGATACGCCCGAGGTAGAGGAAGAAGCGATGGTGGAGGAAGAAGCTTGGACTAGGCCTCCGCCCAAGAATATTGAATACGTAGATCCGGGAAAGAAAGGAGGGATCTCTTGGGCTGGGCTTGACCAAGTGGCAAATTTGCAAGTGGCTAAAACTAACGCCGAGTATGCAAAAAGAATAGAAGAAGAAAACAAGAGACAAACTCAGCTATGGGAGGAGAGACATGAAAGAATAAGAAAAGATGAAGCTGCCAGAAGGCATATGAAAAGAAAAAGAAGGCACTGGCGGAAAAAGAGAAGAAGATGAAGATCTTTGAACAAGATGAAAGAAGGAGACAATAAGAAGATGAAGTGTTGTTGTCCAACCCTTCGTGTATTTTATTATGTAAATACATACAATGTAAGTCTCTCGTAATAAAGCTATAAATTCTTTATTTTTCTCGTGTAGGCAAATATGAACTCGATACACCTTGTAAACATTGTGTAAAAAGTACAAGAATGATATGATCAATAAAAAGATTGATTCTCACGCATACATTCTATGTCAATACACTATCTCAGTATGTATCTTTGTTATTTGCATTCTAGAATGGTTTAAGTTTTGGCATCATCAAAAAGGGGGAAATTGTTAGGAATTTTATTGTTTAGATTTTGATGAATGCCATGTAAAACTTAGAATAGAAAGTTGGCACCCCAATTCTTGTCAAAATGCATTGTAACAATTAGAGTGCCAAGCCGAGTTAAGTCGCCACGCCCTAACATGCAAGAAGACAATCAAGATTGGAAGGAAGACTCACGTGAGACACCGAGTATGGCAAAGAAGAGTAGACGGAACTCTATCAAGAAGCAAATGAGATACAAATAAGTGGAGTATCGGTCAAGTCAACTCGAGAAAAGCCAAGTCTCAAGTTGAAGTGACAAAGAGTCATCCATGATTGGAAGTCGACTCTAAGTCACCTGGGGAAAGCAAGAAATGCGATCAAGTCAAGATAATCAGAAAAGATCCGTTGCAAAAATCAAGAGATTTACTTAAACAAGTAATATCTCCATACCACCTTTCTCGGAGTGCTCACCCCGTGTCCCGCGTGCAAATGGAATAAACCAATGGGAAGCACTACACCGTGTCCGAACTCGAAAAGGTGAAAGAACAATTCATACGAGGAAATGGCAATTCCAAGGATCGCAACAAGACAAGCCAACGATCGCAAGTGACTTTAAAAAATTAGCCTATCTCTTCAACGGGCAAATTTTTGAAAGATCACTATAAAAGGCCGAGGAGTTTAATTGAGAAATAGAGAGACAAGTGACACAAGAGATAGACAACCAAAGACGTTCAAGCAATTATTAGAAAATCAAAAATTCTCAATCCTCAAGCCTAAACTACGAAGAACATCAATCCAACACTTACCTGTGAAGGAAAGATAACTTCAATCAGTTGAAGAGGAAAATATCGAAAACAAGGGGTCTACATTCCACAAAGGATTGTAGGAAGGTTCAAGATCGAACCAAGTCTTAAGCTTTTGGAGGGCTTCGTGATCAAATCCAAAGAGCTTGAGCAAGTGAGTCAGAGTAGCAAAGCGCACTGCCCGTGAAGAAAGGCCCGAGTCGCACGAGAAGCCACCGAGTGATCAAGGCGTCTCGCATCGAGTCCCAAAGGATCAAGTCACCGTGTGATCAAGACTTGTATCCGGACTTACCACTTTGTAAACCGATCATTACCTAGTGGATTCCTCCGGAGTTGGAGAAGAGAGGAGTAGAAGAATTACCCCATCTTCGAACCTCTATAAAAATTTTACTTGTGTCATTTACATTTCAAAGATTTTAATTCCCGCATTTTTAATCGCTTATATCTCATTGATAAATTTGCTATCCACTTGATAATTTATAAGTACTAAACCAAGCACTAAACTTTTGCTTAATCAAACTTAAGGGTGTTAAGTCTTCCACTGAAAACAAAACCACAATCGAGTTAATTTAGAGCCAACAAATGAGTTATTCCATCAACAAATCGTTGAGTCTCATTGAGAGATTAACTCTACCGAGTGACTAAATTGATCATCCATCAAGGACACAACCGTGTAGTATCAACTCCGAATATTTAAAAAGGACTAAATCGAAAATTTGGTAAGGTTTATTCAACCCCCCTTCTAAACCTTACACTTACACCCCTTGGGACCTACAAGTCTGCTAAAGGTATTGAAGGCCCGAGGAGGTTGAGACTTCCCTGGGTAAAGAGAAAGAAACACATAACATCCCTCTTGTTCACATTGAAGAATCCGAGAAGGAGATTAGTGCACTTCAAGATTCCCAAGACAACCGTGATATATCATTTCGGATCTCAAGATGAAGCCGAGTCCACCCTTGTTGCACATCACAAGGACCCAACAGGACGTTCTTCCGCAGACGAGTCGATCCAAGTTTCAAAGTCGCTCGTCAAACATTCAACTTTGATGATGAACCAATCCCCGTGTTCCATCATCACCCGATGATGTTGTTCATACAAAGAGACCATCTACTCAAATGGAAAACCTACCGAGACCGAAGAAGTCGTTAAGAAAGCCGAGGCTTAGTCACCGGGCAACAACATTCAATCCGCCCTACCACAACATCAATCGCGTAGGCTACCGGCAAAGATCGAGACCACCTCGCGCACAATATCTCAAGTGCGAGACGATGCATATGAAGAAGTATTTCCTTTTTCTCACGAGCTGCCCGTGCTCGAAGAAAAACTCGCAAGAGAATAAAGCTCTACACCATCCAAGAAGACCAGTAATTCCTATCGATTCGATTGTGCCGTGATTTCAACTTCGATGAAGAGTGGCGGCACTGACTCAAGTCGGACAACCGAGATGCGAGAAATCTTCAAGAAAATCAGTGAAGAGATTGAGAAGATTGAACGGCACCAAGCCTCTATCGACATGCGCCCGGACACAGAGATGCCACTCTCATAGCGGACTTAAGAGAAGTGGTGGTCGGGATAAGGAATGGTCTCAACAACAGTGCCAGTGCCATGCGTCCTCGAGCAAGTTCGCTACTTCAAGGCACTATACAAATGAATCGCCGATCCGGGAGGCCGACAATCTTTGAAATGAAGGCAAGGATGCGCAACTATATGGAGAGATTGCATGCCTCCCATACAATCGAGATGAAGTTGCTGCGTGAATTTCATCGAAAGAAACTTCTCGCAACGCGTTGAGGAGAATATGAATGCCAAATTCACCTTCTTATGGCTGAAATGAAACTGTGGCAGCCAAGTCCAAAGTCACCCGCTCAGAATTTCGAACAAAGATACTCCGCAGCAGACACCAAGCGCACCAACTATCACCGACCGGACTTCATGCTTGTCGGGATGTTTCCGGGTTCCTCTCTCCTCCTCGATGATGCCAAAAAGGGGAAAGAGGAATACCTGAAGTTGAAGGAGACGGTTGTTGAGAAGGAAAAGGAGACAATCACAGGCGAGAGAAGAAAGAAAAAATTTTGAGATGAGGAAGGAGAAGGAAAAGTCATTGAGGGGAAAGGTCAAAGGATGTGACCTTAATGCTTGCCGAAACCCTCAAAGCAAGGTCATGTCACAAATAGCATAATCAAGAAACTTCCTATGACTCGCCGCTCCATCACTTTGTTGTGCCTGTGTCTTTAAATTGTAGAAACCGAGATGGAAGAGTTCGACAAGAGAACGGATGGCCGTGTTGAAGAAATGTTAAAACAATTCGGAGGCATTCCGGTAGGAAAAGACACAGATGCCATTCCGTTACGGACAAGAGCCAAGATCTGTTGAAGAATTCAAAACGCTCGAGTTCGAAGGATATTTAAAAACATGTCCATAGCCCAAGCCAGGACTTGTCTTTGGGAGAAAGGTCTGAAGTCGAAGAAGAAGCGATAGACAACGGACTACTAGATCCTTTCACCGGTAAGAAGAAGACTTGGTACAATATACGCCTGTAAGAGAAGGAAGAAGTGGTGGAGGTGGAGGTTTTAAATCTAGACCTCTACCCAAAAATATTGAATATGTAGATCCGGCAAGAAAGGAAGGATCTACTTTGGGTTGGATATGATGTTATAGCCAATCCGGAAGTGGAGAGGAAAAATGTTGAGTATGTCAAAAGAATCGAAGAAGAAAATAAGAGGCAAACTCACCGTGGCAAGAAAGACAAGAAAGAAAAAAAAGATGAAGGCTGCGAAGAGAGCTTACGAAAAGAAGAAAGCATTTGAAGATGAAAAGAAAAGAAAGAGAATCGATAAAGACAGAAGAAGAAAGAATGAATGAGCGTGAAGGCGATGAAGTGTTCTTTGCTAACCCCTTCATGTATTTTACTTTTGTAAATACATATGTATGTAAGTCTTACGTATGTTTAATGAAAAATCTGTAATTTGCGTAGATATGAGTATGCTCTGATTGCTCGATACACATTGTAAACAAATTGTAAAAAGAACAAGAATGATATGATCAATAAAACGATATATTCAACACATACATTCTTTGTTTTCGCATTGTTTTGTATGTATCTCTTTGTTTTACATTTTTCTTAATCTTGTTAAGTTTTGGCATCATCAAAAAGGGGGAAATTGTTTGGAAATTTATTGTTTAGATTTTGATGAATGCCATGTAAAACTTAGACTAGAAAGTTGGCACCCCTTTTTCTTGTAATTCTTATTGTAATAGATAAAATTTGAATAAGCCGAGTCAAGTCGGCTATGCTTGGAAATACAAGAAGTCAATCAAGATGTGAAGAGAAGACTCACGAGGGACAACCGAGTATGGCCAAGAAAGAAGACCAAGGACTCGATCAAGGAGTATCGATCAGTGAGACACTTGTGAGAAGAAGAGTTAGTTAAGTCAACCCAAGAAGCCTAGTCAAGTTGAAGTGACAGATGAGTCTTTCGATCATTGGAGCAGACTCAAGTCACCTGGGAAAAAGGACACAAAGAGGAGTTAATCGAAAAGAATCCGTTGCACAAAAGTCAAGAACATTACTTCCATGTCGCCACGCCTGAAAGTGCTCGATCCCCGGCGTGCAAAAGGAATAAACCAATGGGAAGCACTCGCACCTCGTGTCGAACCGAAAAGTTTGGACATTCATTTAATACGAGGAAAGGTCTACATCTCAAGATTGAAGACCAAGAAAAGACCACCAACGAACACAAGTAGCTTTTGAAAATTAGCCTATCTCTTCAACGGGATTTTTGAAAAGTTCACTATAAAAGGCGAGGAATCACTTTGAGAAAAGGTTACTCCGAACCTTGCACACTGAGATAACAAGCAATATTTATACTCAGTAACTCGCAAAATATTCTCAAATTATTCAAGCAAAATCCTCAAGCCTAAATCTCGAAGGAAATCGATCCAACACTAAGATGTGAAGGAAATACAACTTCAAATTGTTGAAGAGGAAACTTTTGAAGAAGCAAAAGGGGTCTACTTTCCAAGGAGGATTGTAGGAAGGTTCAAGGTCGGACCAATCTCAAGTTATTCGAGGCTTCGCGATCAAATCCAAGAAGCTTGAGAAAGTAAGCTAAAGTAGCAAGGCACCACCTTGTGAAGAAGTTTCGCCGGATAAGAAGCCACCATGTGTGATCAAGGCATCTCCGATCGAGTCCCTAAGAGCAAGTCACCGTGTGTGATCAAGACTTGTATCTAGATTGATAACCACTTTGTAAATTGACCATTACTTAGTGGATTCCTCCAGAGTTGGAGAAGAGAGGAGTAGAAGAATTACCCCATCTTCGAACCTCTATAAAAATTATTGTGTCATTTACATTTCAACATTTTAATTCTCGCATACTCACTTTATATCTACGATAATTTGCTATCCAACTCGATAATTAACAAAGTGTTAAAACCAAGTGTTAAAACAAACTTAAATCAAATTCAAGGGTGTTAAGTCTTCCGCTAAAAATGTCATTACAACCAAGTTAAGGTTTAGTCTAAACAAATGAGTTATTCTATCAACAACTCCTTCGAGTCCGTTGAGTGGCTAACTCTACTTGATTAACTAACTTAGTTGTCCCTCAAGGACTTAGTCATGTGAATTAACTCGTATTATTTTAAAAGGACTAAAATCGAATAGTTGGCAAGGTTTATTCAACCCCCCTTCTAAACCTTACTCACACCCCTTGGACCTATATTTGGTCGCCAATCTTGCTTTGTTTCTTACTACGTGATCCTTATTCATTCATCTTGTTTCTAAATATCCACTTAGTACCAATGTTGGGAAATTTGTTGTTTAGATTTTGATGAATGCCATGTAAAACTTAGAATAGGAAGTTGGCACCCCATTTTTATTGTAAATCGCATTGTAATAAATAGGGCTTGGTCAAGCCGAGTTAAGTCGGCCTATGCCCAAACATGCAAGAAGACAACCGGAGATTAGTAGGAAGACTCACATGAGAGCAGTGAGTTTGGCAAAAGAAGAGAAGACGGAACTCGATCAAGGTGCAAATGAGATGCAACAGTAAAGCATCGATCAAGTCAACTCAAGTCTCTAGTTGAAGTGACAAGAGTCATTTAATGATTGGAAGTCGACTCTAAGTCACCTGGGAAAGCAAGGAAATGCGAATAAGTCGAGATAATCAAAGAGATCCGTTGCACGTAAATCAAGAGAATTACTTAAACAAGTAATATCTCCATGCTACCTTTCTCGAGTGCTCGATCCACGAGCGTGCAAGGAAATAAACCAATGGGAAGCACTACACCGTGTCGATGCTCAAAAGTCAAGAATAATTCATACGAGGAAGTGGCAATTCCAAGGATCGCAACAAGACAAGCCAACGACCACAAGTGACTTTCAAAAATAAGCCTATCTCTTCAACGGATGATTTTTGAAAGATCACTATAAAAGGCCGAGGAATGACTCGAGAGAGAAGAACCTTGATTACCGGAACCAAAACATTCAAGCTAATATCCGAATCGTAATCAAAATATTCTCAAAATCATTCAAGTTTAATCCTCAAGCCTACACTACGAAGAAAATCAATCCAACACTCACCCGTGAAGGAAAGATAGCTTCAATCAACCTGAAGAGGAAACTTTAGAAGAAAAGGGGTCTACATTCCACGAAGGATTGTAGGAAGGTTCAAGGTCGAACCGGTCTCGAGTTTTTGGAGGGCTTCGTGATCAAATCCTAAGAGCTTGAGCAAGTGAGTCAGTAGTAGCAAGGCAAATGCCTTGTGAAGAAGCCGAGTCGGACGAGAAGCCACCGAGTGATCAAGGCATCTCCAGATCGAGCCCCAAAGGATCAAGTCACCGTGTGATCAAGACTTGTATCCGGACTCGTTACCACTCAGTATATCGATCAATACTTAGTGGATTCCTCCAGGAGTTGGAGAAGAGAGGAGTAGAAGAATTACCCCATCTTCGAACCTCTATAAAAACTTATCGTGTCATTTACATTTCAACACTTTAATTCCTCGCATCTTATTTGTTTAATTCTCACGACATATTTGTTATCCAACCGATAATCTCTAAGTGCTAAAACCAAGTATTAAATCATAACTAAACCAAACTTAAGGGTGTTAAGTCTTCCGCTGAAAACAAACCACATTGAGCTAATTCAGTCTTAACAAACCGAGTTATCCTATCAACACTCAATCGAGTATGTTGAGTGACTAACTCTACTGATTAACTAAATTGGTTGTCCACCAAGGACACAAACTGATAAAGTGTCAACTCAATTTTAAAAAGGACCAAAAGTGAAAAGTTGGTAAGGTTTATTCAACCCCCCTTCTAAACCTTACACTCACACCCCTTGGGACCTACAAGTGGTATCGTGAGCGGTTGGTTCATTGAGCCTTCCGACCGTTCTTGAACTAGATCTCCAAACTTTTCAAAGTCTATTTTAGTACTTAAGCTTTCAAAACTCCTTTTATCATTAAAAGTTATTATCATGGAAGCAAATTTGACACGCATTCCTATGTTCACAATTGAAGAATTTGATGATTGGAAAATTCGTATGCGTGCTCATCTATCAAAGATTACATGATGAGATGTGGATAGTGATAGAGGATGGGCCACCGCAAATCTTAAAAGTGAACACAAGTAAGAAGAGCTACACCAAGGTGAAGAGGATGTTGCCCTAGACCAACTATGGTTGAAAAACCAAGAACCGAATGGACAAATGATGACAGAAAAGATACAACCTGGACAATGTAGCCAAGGACATCCTTTACAAAACCTTGGACAAAGCCATGTTCAATAAAGTCAAATCATGCAAAACGGCTAAAGAAATCAGGGACAAGCTAACATTGATTTGTGAAGGCTCGGAGCAAATCAAGGAAAAAATTAATTATGAGTGGTCAGTACAAA
This sequence comes from Rehmannia glutinosa, assembly GCA_016081115.2. Lineage (NCBI taxonomy): Eukaryota > Viridiplantae > Streptophyta > Magnoliopsida > Lamiales > Orobanchaceae > Rehmannia > Rehmannia glutinosa. The sequence goes on along the minus strand of JABTTQ020000388.1, from coordinate 153,732 downwards.
AATTTGAGAATTTCAAAATGATCGCAGAGAAAACCTGGATCAACTGGATGCTCGTTCACGAAATCACCAACGAGCTATCTCGCACTTTGAAAGGAATATACACGTAAGAAATGTGTATGAAGATCCTAAAAAGTCTCCTGAATGGGAAATGAAGGTCATGGCACTCGAGACATTCCATGGACCTATCGAAGACCTCCAACCATGAACTATTCTCGGATCTCAAAGCCTACGAATTTGAGCCGAGAAGAAAAGATCGAGAAGAGACAATTGTACCCAAAACTCGCTTCTCTAATTGTTAAGGATGGAAAGAGAGCCGAGGTCAAAGAAATCATTGATCCGGAAAAATAGCCCGATGGTTAAAAGGTTCAACAAGTTCTTCAATAAGAACTACAAGAGTGGCAAGGGCGAATCTTCCGAAGACACTCACTCCCTCCAAGTCAAGGGAAGATAGGCCAACCAAGAGAACGGATCATCAAAAAGTCAATATCAAAGGGCCGACAATCCAAGAATGGAAAGAGTCGATCAAAAGGTTGAATATCTATCTTGAACCGTAGGCAACCAGTCACTATGCCATTGATAGTCCATGTGTATCTTAAATAATCATCCACCGCCACTAAGGTGTATTTTTTCCACTAATGCTTTGGTTGGTTCAATAGGACCAAACAAATCCATATGCAATAAGTGCAATATCCTGGTTGAAGAAGGACTTGGCTTGTCCTTGAAAGAAGACTTTATTTGCTTTCCCATCTGGCATGCATCACAAATGTTTTTCTTCTTGTACACCGAGTCAGGAAATCCTTCCAAAAGATGACTCCTTGCAAGCTTGTTGATTGTCTTGAAATTTAGGTGACTTAGCTTCTTGTGCCACAACCAACTTGATTCGATCATACTTTTTTGCTAGCGAGACATGTGCTTGGTGTAGCATTGACCAATCCACTACATACATGTTTTTCTCGCTTTGATCCTTGTAGCGCAATTTCATTTGATTCAAAGATCATTGATTTGGCAAACACCCATGTTGAATTCTACATTATAGCCCTTGTCACAGAGTTGGCTGATGCTTGGCAGATTGAAGTTGAGACCTTCAACATATGCTACATCTGTGATCTCTAGTCCATTCTTATTTATGAATCATGTGCCTTTGATCTCTCCTGGAGCTTCATTTCCTCCAAATATGACTTTAGCACCTTTTATTTCCTTAAACTTTGAGAGATTCTTCTTGTTGCCTGTCATATGTATGGAACAACCACTATCCATGTACCAGGTTCCTTGGCACTCAGCTGTTCCTTGAACCTGCAATCAAGGAAATTTATTTTTAGGTACCCATACTTGTCTGGGTCCTGAGGGGTTAGCACTATAAGGTGATCCAACCAACCTACAACCAAATGGTTTGACTCTAAGAGATTGCCACCTATCAGTTCCATAATCATAATGAACATTTGCAAATTGCTTAGGGGCTTTAGGCTTATACAACTGTCTCTTTTGTCTGTATCCCTGTGTGTGAGCTTGTGCATTTGCTTTCTTGGGATAATAATGTAACTTTTGTGTATATTGGGCTTTGTGCTTGGGGGCATATGTGTGCTGATTATGGCTTCTTTGCCTTGGGAGTGACCATTTTTGAGTCTGAGGTCTTTGCCACTTAGGCTTGTATCCCTTTGGGCTTGGCTGATATCTCATTTGGTTGTTCCAATCAACCTGGCTGGGATAATTTCTACCATTACCATAATATGATTTTCTTTGCTGAAATTTCGGGGGCTTTTGGTATCTCTGTTTGGATTTTACAGAGTATTTTCTATTTGGAGTCTGTGATGGGCTTTTCTGAATTTTGTTTCAGCTGTCCTCTCAGTATACTCTGCTGGCTTTTTGCCTTTTCCTTTGTATCCAAGGCTATAATGGTTGTGATTGTGTTTTTGAGTGGGTTAGGTGCAACATATGGTGCTTTGAATTATTGGACTGCCTCATTATACTCTCCACTTTCTTTTGAATCATTATAAGTTCATCCAATGATTTAGATGCCTTAGTGAATGATGCAATCACATTTTTCAAATCTTTTTCCTCTTTTCTCATTGCGGCTAAGTCCGCTTGAATCTTAGCTATCTCAACCTTCACTCTGTATTCTCAGCAGACTATGTGACTTAGAGTACACAGCTCCTTAAGCGGTTTGTGAGTTTTGGCTTTTCAAATTTGGTTTTCCTCATTTAGAAGTGTGTGTGAGGTTTTTAGATTCTCAAAATATTTCATCATTTTGCCTAATGAATCATAAATATCAGTGGGTGATGAAGTGTTTGTGTCACTATCACTATCATCAGAATTAGAATGAGATGAGTTAGAGTGTACCTCATCTTCTTGTTCTTTGGTCATGAGGCATATCAAAGCCCCTTCTTCTGTGTCACTGGAGTAGTCAGCTTCACTACTATCTGACTCTGCTGGTTCTTTACACTTGGCTGGGTTAGCAGTCTCCGCAACCAAAATAGATTTCTTCTTTTCTTGTCTTCTCTCTCTAAAGACTTTTCTTTCCTCTTCATTTCTATACTTGTTGACTTGTGGATAGGGACAGTCTACATTAAAATGTCATGGTTGTCTGCAATTCCAACACAAGTTTTCAGCTCTTTGGAAGTCTGCTCTTTCAGCTCTCTGATTATGAGCTCTCTGATTCTCAGTCTTTTGGTGATCAGCTCTCTTTGGTGGTCTGTCCTCCCTTGCTTTGAAGGGTGCTAAGTGTCTCCTGGATGATTCACCCTTGTTTCTTTTGTAGTTCTTAGTGAATAACTTGTTGAATCTTTTTACCATAAGGGCAATCTCTTCCTGGTCAATGGCTTCTTTGGTTTTAGCTCTCTTGGACTCACCAACCATGAGTGCAGTTGTCTCGGGTACAATTGTCTCTTCTTGCTCTTTTCTTCTGAGCTCAAATTCATAGGCTTTAAGGTCTGAGAACAAATCATGGTTGGATGTTCTTGTAATGTACATAGAATGTCTCAAAGCCATAACCTTCATTTTCCACTCAGCTTGGAGAGACTTTAGAATCTTTATACATATTTCCTTCTATGTATATTCTTTTCCTAGAGCTGAGATCATTGGTTATCTCTGTGAATTTGGGATCCAACTGATCCAGACTCTCACCTGCAACTATTTTGAAATTTTCAAATTTTTGAACACCAACAGTACAAAATGGTAACAATCCGAGCCAGCTTTGATCACACAGCTAGCTGGTCCTGCGACTCAGCTTCTTCACAACACGGCTGCCCTGCTAGTTCAACTTCCTTCAAACCTTTGGACTTGATCACTTAGCCCTCCAACAGGTTCAAAACTCTGGTTCGATCTGGAACCTTACTATACCTTCTTCAACCTTGGAGAGTAGACCCTTTGTTCTTGAAAACAAGTTTTTCCTCTTTAACAAATGAAGTCTTCTTTCCTTCACTCAGTGTGTTGGATCGATTTTCTTCGAGTTTCAGCTTGAGGATATTATTTGAATACTTGAGAGATATTTTGCGTTGCAGGTTATTTGCTTGAATGCTTGCGTGCTTGTAATCTTGGTTGTAACCTTCTTTCAAATGAATCTCAGGCTTTTATAGTGAACGTTTGAAAATATATCTGTTAAAGAGATATACATATTTTTCAAACTCCACATCTTGGTCGTTGCTTTTTGTTTCTTAATCTGCAGCAAGTGATGGTGACTTATCCTCGTTTTAATGAAGTGTGCAGCTTTTTAGGTCCTGACACACGCTCAGTGATTCCCATTGGTTGATTCCATTTGCACGCTTTTGTGATGAGCATTTTTAGACATGGCAGTATGGATGTATTACTATAATAAGTAATATCCTTGACTTTTGTGCAAATGTGATCCATTACAATCACCTTTGACTTAACAGTTGCTTTACTCCTTTGTCTTGAGTCATCTCCAATCTTTTAGGAACGACTTAACTATTTGTCAGCGACAGAAACGACCTTCTAACAACTTGACTCGATACTTCTCTGTACTTCACTCAGCTGCCTCACAGTTGGGTCTTCTTCTTCAATCTTTAGTCGAGTCCTGTAATCTTCAACTTGGCTGCCTTCGACTCAACTAATAGAACTCTATCTCTTACAAGTTGAATTACATTTGAATTGAGATGCCAACTTCCTAATCTAAGTTTTACATGGTATCATCAAAATCTATACATAAATTTTCCCAATAATTTTAACGTGCCCAGTTGAGACTTTCGCATTTCAGCGGATGTCGTTTAGACTCTGCAATGCACCGTTGACTTTTCAAAGGTGTACTTTTTCAATTTTCTCTGACATGGTAGATGACTTCATTGAGGTATTTATGGATGATTTTTCTGTATTTGGGTCATCTTATTCTGATTATCTCAATAAATTGGCTAAGGTTCTAGAACGATGTATTGAATGCAACTTACCTTAAGTTGGGAAAAAAAACCATTTTATGGTGACAAGAGGAAATGTTTTAGACCATGTGGTCTCAAAAAGGAGGATTGAGATTGATAAAGCTGAAATCGATGTTATTGAAAAATTACCTCCCCCTATTAACGTTAAGGGCATTAGGAGTTTTTTTGGGCATGTCGGTTTCTATAGAAGGTTTATTAAGGATTTTTCCTAAATTAGCCAATCCCTTTGTAAATTACTTGCTCAAGATACGTTTTTGATGAAAAATGTTTAAACGCTTTTAATACATTGAAAGAGAAGTTGATTACTACTCTTGTTGTTGTTGCTTCTGATTGGTCATTGCCTTTTGAAATTATGTGTGATGCGTCTAATCATACTGTGGGGGCTGTTTTAGGCCAAAAAATTGATAAACTACTCCATGTGGTTTATTATGCTAGTTTGACTCTTAACGATGCACAAGTAAATTACACCACCACTGAAAAAGAACTGTTGACTGTTGTTTTTGCTTTGGATAAATTTCGATCCACTATTGTTGGATCCAAGGTGATTATCCATAGTGACCATGCAGCCATGCGATATTAGTTGAGTAATCCCCAAGCTAAACCTAGGTTAATTCGGTGGATTTTGATTTTGCAAGAGTTTAATGTTGAAATAAAAGATAGAAAAGGGTGCATGGCGAACCATTTGTCTCATTTTACTCTCACTGATGACACTCTTGCAGCTCATAAACACGAGCACATAATTTATTATTTTCCCCACGAGCAGTTGTTTGAGGTTACTTCAATTTCTTGGTATGCCGACATTGTGAACTATCTTGCATGTGGAATTGTAAGAACTAACCTTTCATTTCAAGAGAAGAAAAGATTTTTATCTACTTGTAGGTTCTACTTTTGGGATGACCCATACTTGTTAAAATCTGCAAGGATGAAATTATCCGGAGATGCATTCCTGAAGACGAACATAATGATATCTTGGCCTTTTGTCATAAAATGCACTATGGTGGACACTTTGGAGGCCGCAAAATAGCCTTTAAGGTTCTCCAATCAGGGTTCTATTGGCCATCATTGTTCAAAGACGCACATAATTATGGGCTTATATGCGATAGATGCCAAAGGACTGGAAGGAATGAGATGCCTCTGAATAATAACTTGGTACTTGAAATATTCGATGTATGGGGTATTGATATTATGGGCCCCTTCCTAAGTATTTTTGTTTGAATATATACTTGTTGCTATTGATTATGTGTCCCGGTAGGTTGAGGAAATCCCCACGAGAACTTGTGATGCTAACATTGTCATCAAGTTTGTGCGAAAATATCTTAAGCGGGTTTGGACTCCTATCATTAGCGATGACGGAAAATATTTTTGCAACAAGTTATTCGAGAAAATGATGAAGAAGAATGGTATTACACATAAGGTAGCTACACCTTATCATCCTCAAACTTTCGGACAAGTGGAGACAACCAACAAACAGATAAAAGGGATTTTAGAGAAGATATTAAATCCTACGAGAAAATGTTGGGCTACCAAGTTAAATGATGCGCTCTGGGCATATAGAACAACTTATAAGACGGATTTGGGAATGATCCCCCATAGACTAGCTTACGGGAAAATGTGTCATTTACCAGTTAAAGTGGAGCACAAGGTATACTAGGCCATCAAAGTGACAAATTTCAAATTGGATAAACAGGAGTTGAAAGGAAGTTTTGGATAATCCGAACTTGACGAGCTTCACAATGAAGCGTATGAAAACATGCGGATATATAAGGACAAAGTCAAACAGCTGCACGATAAGAGAATTATTCATAAAGATCTCAAACCAGGTATGAAAGTCCTTTTATTTAATTCACGATTGCGTTTATTCCTAGGAAAATTAAAATCAAGATGGAGCTGGTTTTTTGAGATCGAAGAGGTATACCCTTATGGCACGGTTAAATTGCTTAATCCGAGGACTCATGAATCCTTCAAGGTGAATGGTCAATGGGTTAAGCCATACTATGATGGGGATCTCGGGCTGAAGGAGTCGAGAGCATGGTGCTCGATGAGGTCACATAAAATCGTGCTTAGGTATCGTCAAGCTAACGGTGTTAAATAAGCGCTTTTTGGGAGGCAACCCAAGTGTTTCCTAATTTTATTTTTCTTTTCTTTTTATTTTCTCGACTAACTGTATCTAATGGTTTGATTGAGTTTTTCTTTTTGTATAAATATATATAGATAATAATTATTAAATAAAAAAAGAGAAAATTATTTTGCAGAACATGCCTGCGCGCGGTCGCGCACCGAGGACAAAAGAGAAAACACATTGCGCGTGCAATAGGGCGCGGGCACTCACCACATCGCCCAGCAAGTGCGCGGTCGCGTACTAAGTGAGCGGTAACGTACCATCACAACAGAGACGTTATCAGACGTGAAGTTAGGGCATTTTCTCATAATTTCTCCACACAATTCTCCCTAAATACTAAAACCACTTCTCCTAAACTCCAAATTTCACCTTCAAACTCCAAATTGCACTCCGATTAAGTGGTTATACACCATCAATGGCACCCCCTACGAGGAAGAAGAGCACAAGAGGAACCACCTGGGGCTCAAGAGGACATCCCGATGCTACCGGTGGATTTGGCCGAGCAATTCAACCCACCCTTCCTGATTTACTTCGAGGAGGAAGGCAACGGTATACGAGCTTAATTTCACACGTGGTACCGTCTCTTATCATCTCTCTTTACAAACAATAGAAGAGTTGGGTTTGAATGATGAATTTATAGGAATTGTGGATTTTTTGGGTTGGCAAAAACTGATTAAGTGTGGGGGTAAGGTATACTCTGAACTCGTAGTCGAATTTTACACTACACTGCATTTTTTGTATGCCCATTTGATGGAGTTTACATGCCGGTTGGTTGGGGTAGAATGTAAGGTGGATTACGATGTGATGAAATCGATGTTTGGGTTATCTACTCGTGGGTTAAGTTAAATCCCAAAGTCTTTTCAACCGGGACAATTTTTGTTAGAATTGACAGGGTTAAATAATTTCTCGACAAAAGGGATGCCGAATAGGTTTATTCGGGAGCCTGTGACTTACCTCTTACACAAATTTTTAGCCCATTAGATATTTGAAAAAGATGAGAGCAATAAGGTGACGAGTCCAGAACTATTTTTCCTATTTTGCGCTCGATCTCGTACCAAAGTTTGTACCACTGCTTTTATTTTTGATACATTTAATCTCATTCAGCGAAAGAGTACATACAAATTGGATATGAGACATTTTATATCTCTCATAGCGAAACATTTTGGGGTTCGGATAGCCGGGCTTAATTATACAGAGATGGATAGGGCGTACATCAATAAGGATTCCTTGACCAACATGAAATTCTTGAATAAGAAAGGACTTCTTCGAGAACCCACCACAAGAAAATGTTTCCATAATCCTATATGGAACCCGAATCGCTCCTCCACCCCCACCTATTGCAATGGGGAGCAGAGTGAGGATGATACCAAGCAAGACGACCCACATGGGCAACCCCGATCGATTCATTCGCTCCCGCCCTTCTTCTTCGCCCCAAGCCAGGGCCCCCACCGGATGGAAGGCCGTTATGTCGCGTTTAGATGCTATGTTGTGTCGGTTTGTCTATTTCCAACATCAAATGACCGATGAACAAGAAGCGAGATAACCCGCCTCTGCAACCTTATGCAAAACATGAACGCCCGTTGAGTCCATCGACACTTTCGGTGCAAAATATTGAACGAGTTGGGACAACATGTCTTTCTCGCTTCTTCCCACCTCAGCCACCGGAAGGAGGATGATCGATGACATTGCCCCATGAATTGTTTTTTCTGTTTTTCTTTTCTTTTCTTTTTTGGTGTGTTGAATTTGAGTGAGTATGTTTCCATTTTTCTTCTTTTCATTACTCTAGTTTTTTCTATTTTGGTTTTGTGTTTTCTTCCACATATGACTTTTGCAGAATTGTAGGTGGATGTGACTATGGCGCCATTTATTAATCTTTGCATTTTCCAGGGACGTAATTTTTCCTTCTCTTTTAATTTTACGCATTGAGGTCATTGCATTATTTAAGTGGGGGGGAGGGGGTACAACTAGTCATTGATAGAATATGATGAGTCCATGTGATTATATTTTTACTTTGCCTATCGATTATTTTAAGTTTAATAATAGTGTTGTTTAGTCGACTTGAAGTAATGTATTAATTTTCGCCTCAATTCGAAAATGTCATTGTGAACTTGATACATAGGATTTGACTAAATTGTGAATTAACCTTTGTGATGAACAAATTAGGTGATGGTTAAACAATAGTTCATGTTGTGGGGTTTGAATTACGAGATTTCATTGATGTTAATTAAGTTAAAACCCTATTTTGATTTGTGTGTATACACAATTGCTAGCCTTGAGAAAACAAAAATAGAGCAATATAAAAAATGGAGTAATCGAGATTATACTCCGCTGGTTAAACCACTTAGTAACTAGGAGTATTCATGGCTAGTAATTGCGTAATTTGTTGCATGAGTAAAAGGGTTACAATTTTTGACACAAATTTGAAAACTATTGAGGAAGGTCAAACACTTTGACTAGTGCTTAACATTAGCCGAGTGAGTCTATTGCAAAGGTTGCGATCAATGACGGATAATTCAAAGCAGATGGAACATGACGTTATGGATTAATTGATTCTCAAAATAAACATAACATTTCTTGTTGAGTTTATTGGCATTATTATTTGCTTGATGTCAAGCAAAAGGCTAAGTGTAGGGGAGTTGTTTTGCATGTTTTTGTGTGTGATTTTTGCGTATTTCTTATTTTTCTTGTGTGTGATTGTGCGTATTTTTTTGTCTTTATATCCTGTTTTATAGTGTCGAGTGTTACATAGGGTATTTTTTTATCATTTTTGTAGGTTTTGGTAAAAAGAAATCTTGAAAATGGGCTAAAACGAGCAAAACGGGCACTATGGTTGACATTGGCTTGGACAAGTGCGCGGGCGCGCACATTGGCATGCAGTCGCGCACGAAAAACAGAGGAAAAAATGGAATGCGAGCATATGACGTGCAGTCGTGCATGGCATGGCAAGATCAAGCGCACGGCGCATGCATGGATAGACGCCGCGGAAAGAGTGCGAGGGCGGCGTGGGCGCGTAACGTGTGCAACAAAGGCGGTCGGGCACACGGAGATGTTTCTAGAGATTTTTGAGTTTTTTTATTCTTTAAGGATTCTCCCACCTTGGAGATGTTTCTAGAGATTTCATACACTTTCATTACTTAACACTTTTAAACATTAGATTTTGTTATTTTCTCTTTTATTCAACATTGAGATTGCTTGGGTTCTTCCCTTTGAATTTATTTTGCGGCTTCAAAGCGTAATATTTCTTCATATTCTTGTCCGATTTCAATTGTTGGGTGATTATTATTATTGCATGATGATGTTTATGATTGTTTTCTTTCCTTCAATTGAGATTATGATCCCACCTCCAAGCATGAACTAACTTCCTTGTTCTAGAATTAGGATGATTTGATTCAAACAAACAAGCATGTGTATTGACTAATTGATTTGCTTTCCTGAATAAATTCCTTTACTTGATGACTAATTGTTTGGCCAGCTTTTGATTGTGTTGAGGGAATAATTGAGACCGAGAGAAGATATTATTCCTGGACTAAATTTATTCTGGGGGTTAGATATGAATCAGAGATGTATTATGTAACTTGGTTAATGAAAATAACAAATTATGTAGGGGTAGACCTAATCTGTGAATTCGTGAGTTATCAGATTTAGGCCTAGTTTTTATCTGTTTGTTATAATTGTTAATCGCATGATCAATTAGTTGATATTCTGCTTGCAAGTTTGATGAGATGATTCTGAAATCCTAGACGTTTATCCATATCGTTTTCTTCGGGTTTAGTTGTGTTCAGTTTTAATTGGTATTTTAATTATTTTTCTTTAAATAATTAAAATCACAAATCTTGTTAAAGTGTTTCAATTTATTTTCTGTTATTTGTGTTGCATAATAATTATCTGCTGACTAAGTCTTCGTCGAGGGACGACTTTGGTCAACTTGCTACCCTATGATTGATCTCGTGCTCCTGCGAGCGTCGCTAGATTTATTTTAGGTGTTTAGCGGCCGAACAAGAATTGACAATTGTTTTTGAAAGAATATTGACAATTTTTTTGATGCGTATAAACCTTATGGATCTTGTTCTTTACATTTTGTCATGTTTTGAAAGGAGTCAAGAAATAAGATTTCCTCAGCAAGAATATTTGGTACTATAAGTCTTTATCAAACCTTTTTTTGTATAGAATTCATTTAAGGAATTTTGTCTCAGATTATTCGTATTAATTGTGGGATGAGAATTATGGGCTCACTACACGGTAGTTCGACACTGATTCATGGAATTGCTTGAAGAGAGATAATTGTTGTATTAAAATTAAAAAGGATTTTTTTTCTGCAAAGAAACGGTTTCAATTCCCAATTTGGCTGTTCAGGTTAATTACAAATTCAATAAATAACAAAGGGTAGTAATGTAAAATTCATTATTCTGGATCCAATATCAAGAAGTCCAACCAAATAAATTAAAATTTACAGTGGTGATATCCTACTTTTCACGGGATGAATCAGACATTGTTATGGACTTGATTGAATCCATGTTAATAGGTTGGCATATCCAATAGCAAATAATGAAGCCTAATCACATAAATCAGCCAAACTGACCCTTAAAATAAGCCCTGGGCGACCTAATAGTTAAGTCGGGCACGATCCTCTTGGAGAGCCGTTGATCCGACTATCATATGATACAATAATTACTCCCGATGATGACACTTGATAACACTAGAATCACCACATGTGTCGGGTAAATCTATATTACAGTGCTATAACAATCACAAGGTAACTATTATTCAATTTTCACTTCTTACATTGACTAGTACTTATGATCGAAGATCTCAAGAGTTCAATATGACTTACGCATTAGAGGATCTTCCATGGGGATCACCCCGACTAGATTGAGATACTCTTTGTTGTAGGTCCTTCATCCCGAACCCTATTACCTGTCTGATCCAAAATCTCAATCTCAATATGAAGGTAATTATTGATTTAAGTCAGATTAACATGCTGAAATTTAATACTCCATAAAAGCTTCGAATAGTTCAAGCTTTTGCATCGAAAAGTCACCAAACAACTACATCTCTTCGAAAATACCAACAATAAGTTCACATTTATTACAAATTTGTATTATAGTGAACATAGTGAAGAAACATAAGATAGATTTATAAATTGTAAAAGTGGATAAAACATGGGTGGAAACCACGGAGAAAAGAGAAAACATAAACAAAAAAGAAATATGGTAGAAATTAATATTGTTGGAACGTGTTATCTTTGTGTAACCAAGTTAAACACTTTATTAGAATTGTTATCTTCCGACTAATGTTGGAATGTTAGTTGGAACATAAATATAAAATATATGTGGAAGTTTAAATTTTTATACAAATCATGCCCAAAAAGAAAATAAAATTATGCATTATTAAGATTAAAATTGTCATTTTTGTATTGACTTTAATAGTTAAACTTCCTCCATAATTTGAATTTGCATTGGTGAACTCCATCCAATGTTTACCACCAAGAATCGAAAACCTTTATTCAAGAGATCATTCTCTTCTATATCCTGCCTCATTTGACTTGAGAACTAACCTCTTTCCACCAAAGCATGTTCAATTAGATGATCGAATATCATTTGCAACATATGCTAATATCTAGCCTAGTTAAAGCTCTAAACTCTTGATCAAAGATGAAACACTTTGGAGACAAATTAGTTATTTCTCTCCTCAAAATACTTACTAAGATTTGTGTCCTTTTTATTTGGAATGGTAATAAATTCTCACATCGGGTATACATAGGTAAGGTCATGAGTTTATAAGTAATGGAGAAGATATCTACCGGCATGAGGACTTTTTGGTGAAAGCCCAAAAATAAAACTATGAAGGTTTAGGCCCAAAGGGACAATATCATGCCAATGTGGAGGTGGGTTGTATTCGTGGACTCCCATCAAATGGTATTAGAGTAATGACCTATATTTGGTCGTGTGGATGAAAAAAAAAGTTTCTAATGTTGAACAAAGATGGTGGGGCCCCATACAATTGATGGAGTATCAAGTGGGCTACATTAGATATGCGGGTTTGGTCTGGATAGAGTGGACTCTCAAGATAGGAGGTAATCATGTGCATAAGTAATCTAACTTGATAGATCAAGATCTTCATGTAAGGCGTGCGCATCCAACATGGTGAAGAAAAACTATTAAGATGGGCCATCAATTGAATAATCTTTTGTGAGGAGGCTCGGTGGTCCTCTGTTCGAGGGGAGAATTGTTAGGAATGCGAATAAAGTCCCACATTGGCTAGACCTGGGAAATGTCATGGGCTTATATGTGATAGACAATATCTCTACTGATATAAGGCCTTATGGGAGGACACCTAAAAATAAAACTATTGGTATAAGTGATTATTAATCAAAGAGCTTGGATGAGTTAGTCTAACATTGAATCTTGTTTGAGTAACTTTAGTTTTTATACATATTTCTTTAGCAGTCAAGTCGAGTGCGAACCAATCAAGAATGAAAAATATGTTCAAACTTGATTAATTATAAGTACAAATTAAATTCAAATGGACTTTAATAATAAATCTCGAATCAAAGTCAAATAACTCAATTTATTTTTCAAACATGACACATTTAATATTAATTAAACCATAGAAAATTTGCAAACGACTATTTCTCAAAGAAATGCATCATATTTCATACAATACGGAGGCGTGTGTCTCCATGATCCAAAGTCAAGGCAAATCTTTCGTTCCACAATCATAATTTGTACTTATATACAAATATGATCTCCATATAACCATTAACTTTTTGGAATTTTGGTTTGATAAATATGAGGTTTTTACCAATATTTGACCAAATATTTAAGTGGTTTCCATTTATGAAAAATAAAAATAAAATAATAATAAAATTCTACTAAGTGAGTAGATGGGATTAACATTTGGAATTTCTCAAAATCAATTTCAAAGTAATGAGAAATTAATGCAATAGGTTGACCACTTAAAACTAGAAAAATAATATGTAAATTGGAAAAAATAGGGTGCGGTGAAACTCCACCGCACATAGGATATAAAGCTAAAATAAGCTCACTTTATACGAAATCCAAGTTTAAGTAATGAGTTTGGGCCCTTGGGGCACCAAAATTTTGAAGGAGGGATGACCTACATGCTTGTAAGTTTGGTTCAATACATACACGCGCGTGCGTGCATGCCCCGCGGCTCGGCTCGTGCTCTCTGCTTCGTTCGGCCGTGGGCCAGTGCCTCAAAGCCCTTACAATTTTGGACAATTTTTATTGACCCCTCTATTTTATTTTTACTCAAATCGACCTATACACTGTGTTAGGCATGCACGGTCATGCACCTTGGTCGAGGACCGCGCGCTTCCGAACATGCACCTATGCGAACTAACATAAGTTTTTTGGTGATGGACATATCTTTCGAGCTAAAAGACATGACGATTTCCATAAGGCATTGAGATGTCTATATATATCATCCCCTGATGTTTGAAAAATCTAATCCTGAACCAGATAATAATTTTAAAAGCACTCTGCATTATCAACATCTTGTTAAATATCCTTCAAAAACTTGAAACTTCCAAACACTTATTTAGTTTAATGGTTTTTAAGTTTTGTAGTGCTACTAACTTAAGAAAGAAGTTGTTGTATCTTAAAGATGATTGCCACACAGTTAACATCACTATACATGGGGCAATTTCGTCTTGTGGAGATATAACTTGTTTAACCTTGAATTAAATTTTTTCTATCCCATTTTTGTTTTCTCAAACCATTTTCTTGAAAACCATTACTACATAAACAATAATTGGAAGACGAAATTTACGTTTTCAAGACGATGACAAGTATATCATTCACTCTGATGGCTATCACTCCCGCTCACAACGAAAAACCTCCGAAGTTCTCTGGCGTAGACTTTAAAAGGTGGCAACAGAAGATGTTGTCTATTTGACCACTTTGAGCCTGTCCCAGTTTATGAAGGAAGATCTGTCGACCATTGCTGAAGACGAGACCGACACCCAACAACGAACGACTGTGGATGCTTGGCATCACAATGATTTTCTCTGCTGAAACTACATTGAATGGGTTGGAATACACGCTATATAACGTTTACAGTTCATTCCAAACATCCAAAGAGTTATTGATCTCTTTGGATAAAAAGTACAAAACAAGAGATGCTGGTACAAAGAAATCTATTGCCGGCAAATTTTTGGAGTTCAAGAAGGTTGATACCAAAATGGTGATAAGCCAAGTTCATGAAATTCAAATCATACTTCATGACTTAGTGTCTGAAGGGTTGATGTTGAATGAGTCATTTCAAGTGGCTTCAATTATCGAGAAATTGCCATTGTGGAAAGATTTTAAGAACTACCTTAAGCACAAGCACAAGGAAATAAGGCTTGAGGATTTAATAGTTCAACTTCTGGACCGAGGAAGACAACCGAAAATCTGAAGTTAAAACCGAAATTGAATAGAGGCCAAGGTTAATCTTGCGAGAATCGAGCACTAGCAAGAAATGGAAGTATTCTACAAATAATAAAGGGCATGCCAAAAAGTTTAAACATAATTTCTACAACCCGGCCGAATCACATGGCCAATGATTGTCGATATCCTAAGAAAGGCAATAAAAATGGCAACCAACAATAAGCCAATTTGATCGAGGACAAGCCTGGTTCGGTAGACATGTAAGAGCTCGGTCTCAACATCATTGTGTTTAAACACAATATGGTGGATAATTCAAGGGAATAGTTAGTAGATACCAGAGCTACTCATCACATTTGTGCCGACAAAGAGATGTTTTCTTCCTACACTCTGATAAATGGAAGGAAATTGTTCATGGAAAACTCTTAGAATTCCAATATCATGGGGTTTGGGAAGGTTGTGCTAAAGATGACTTCCAGAAAAGAGCTTATGCTTGTGGATGTGCTGCATGTCCCGGACATTCGCAAGAACTTGGTTTTTGGTCCCCTATTAAGCAAGGCCGCATTTAAACTAGTGTTTGAGTCCGACAAGTTTGTAATGACCAAGAATGGTCAGTTTCTGTGTAAAGGTACCTTCATAAAGACCTCTTCAAAATGTCTCGTAATGAATGTTTTACACCAAGAGGCGATGAATAAAATTATTATTTCTGTTTACTTTTTGGATTGTTCTAACTTATGGCATGATAGATTATGACATGTAATTTAATCACAATTAAAAGGTTAGTGAATTTGGATTAATACCAACATTTAAAACCGATTCACAAGACAAGTCTGAAGTTTGTGTAGAAGCAAAATTGGCTAAAACACCATTTTATTATGTGAAAAGAAGCATCAAACCACTTGAGTTAATGCACACAGATGTGTGACTTAAAACTTGTGCAAACACGAGGTGGGAATAAGTATTTTATAACGTTTAGTGACGATTGCACAAGATTTTATTATGTTTATCTTTTGAAAAGTAAAGATGAAGCTTTAGTAGCTTTTAAAACTTATGAGAATGAAGTTGAAAATCATCTTATTTAAAAATTAAGATGATTTGCGGTGATAGACAGAGAGTATGTTGCTCCATTTGAAGAATTCTCGCTCGAAAATGTATAATTCATCAAACGATAACTCCATACTCACCTCAATTAAATGGTGTTGGATAACACAAAAACATACTCAACGTGATATAATGAATGTGATGTTAATAAGCTCGCTTACGCTAAAACTTATGGGGGAAGCTATACTTTCTCGCAAACTATACATTCTTAATAACAAACCACACAAAGGTAAAAATGAAACTCCATATGAGTAATGGAAAGGTCGGAAACCATCATATAAATATAAATACCTTAAAGTGTGGAGGTGTTTGGCTAATATGAAGTACCTAATCCAAAACAAGTTAGAATATGTCTTCAAACAATTTATTGTATTTTCATCGGATATGCAAATAATAGTAGTGCATATCGCTTTCGGGTGCACAAGTCAGCAATTCCTGATATAAATGATGGATGATCATAAAATCAAGAAATGTTATATTCTTTTTCGAGAATATCTTTCCTTGCAAAGAAAAGAAAAAGAAAGTTCGAATATAAGAACTTATGAAATCAAGGGGTTATCTCATTGTGATGATGAAGAGGAACCAATGTGCGAAGAAGGACAAAGTAGCTAAGTCTTTTGGCCATGATTTTCTAACATATATGTTAGAAAATGAACGTAGAACTATTCAAGAAGTTTTGGCTAGTCCAGAAACTCCTCTCTTGAAAGAAGCTATCAACAATGAAATAGATTCCATCATGCAAAAATACTTGGGAGTTGGTTGATCTCCTACCAGGTCGCAAACCTTTAGGATGCAAGTGGATCCTTAAAAGAAAGTACAAAGCAGATGGATCTATAGATAAATACAAAGCCCCGTTGGTAGCCAAATGGTTTAAACAAAAAGAGGGATATGACTTTTTTTCGATACATATTCTCCTCGCTTTTAGAACACATCCATTCATGTTCTCATTGCCATTGCGACTTTGCATAACCGTGAGATACATCAAATGGATGCAAAACCGCTTTCTTGAATGGTGAGCTTGAAGAAGAGATTTATATGGAACAACTTGAGGGATTCGTTTCACCCGGATAAGAGAACAATGTGTGTAAATTTGTCAAGTCCCTTTATGGACTAAACAAGCTCCTAAGCAATGGAATGAAAAGTTTGAGTTGACTATGGAGTCAAAATGGTTTCAAAATCAACGAATATGACAAATGTGTCTACATTAAAAATACGACAAATGATTATGTCATTGTATGCCTTTATGTAGATGATATATTGATTAGGGGTAGTAGTTATGATTTAATCATGAATACTAAGAATATGTTAAAGAGGAACTTTGACATGAAAGATATGTGATTATCTGATGTAATACTATGGATTTAAATCTCTAAAACTCAGATGGGATTGTCTTGTCACAATCCCATCATCTCAGCTGGAATATGCACTGTTAATTAGCAGTTTGATGTACTTAACAAATTGCACATTCAGACATTACATATTTAGGGAGTAAGCTAAGTAGATTCACAAGTAACCTGAGTAAGGATCATTAGAAAGTCGTGACAAAGGTGTTGAAATACTTAAAGTATACCATGAATCATGGGATACTTTATTCAAGATATCCATTAGTATTAAAAGGTTTCTCTGATGCCAATTAGATATCAGAGACAAAAGACTCTCTGTCCACGAGTGGATATATGTTCATAGTAGGTGGATGAGCAGTGTCATAGAAATCTTCTAAGCAAACGTGTATAGCTCGATCCACTATGGAATCTGAGTTCATTGCTTTAGATAAATTAAAGCTGGAGAAGAAGCTGAGTGGCTTAGAAATTTATTGGAAGATATTCCTTCTTGGAATAAACATGTGCCAACTATATTTATAGATTGTGATAATCAATCAACTATTAGTCGAGCACAAAATAATATGTATAATGGTAAGTCTAGACATATTCGTCGACGACATAATACCATTAGATAATTGATTTCGAATGAGGTTATTTCGGTTGACTATGTGAAATCAAAGGAAAACCTGGCGGATCCGCTAACAAAATGGATAAATCGAGATCAATTATACAAGTTATTAAGGGGAATGAGTTTAAAATCCACAAAATAAAAATGTTCATAGCGGCAACCCAACCTTGTGAATTAGAGATCCCAAACAAATTTTATATGACCCCTATTTTGTGCGGTTTGGACAAATGAGCCTCGTGTGTTCGCAAATCTTGGTTAGAGGACGGTGTGTCTTGTGATCGCATGGTGGAATGGCGGTCGCATGCTTTTGAACTTATGCACTGTTCGAGCTAACAAAGGCTTTTCGGTTGTTGGACATGTCTTTTCGAGCCAAAAGACATGACGATTTCCATAAGGCACGTAGATGTATATATAGCATCCCCGATGTTTGAAAAATCGAATCTGACCGGATAATAATATTAAAAACACTTTGCATACCAACATCTTGTTATATATTCTTGAAAAGCTTGAATGTTCCAAACAAAGCTCATTTAGTTCATTTGTTCTTAATTAAGTTTTGTAGTGCTACTAACTTAAGAATGAAGTCGTTGTATCTTAGAGATTGCCTCACCATTAACAATATTATGAACGGAGAATTTCGTCTTGGAGATAAAACTTAATTCTAGCCTCGATTTAATTTTTTTGTTTCGTTTTTATTTTTTTCAAGCCATTTTCTTGAAAACCAAGTACCACAAACAACATAACTAATGCTTAATTAGATTATTATTATTATATATTGTTATTATAAATACACATTCATGTTATGCAAGAACACTATTTTATATAGTAAAATATATAGTCAATAAGCTTTGAGTAATGAGGAGTAGCATCTACTATTTTAGGAGTGCTTTGTAAAGTCAATCAAAACTGAAAACGACGGAGTAAGTTATAGGAAATGTTTGGGCCATCTCTAGTAGCCACTAAATTAGTGTTTAAGTAGTGGAAAAGGCCCTTTGGATGGACATTTAATGGAATGAAAGAGTATGATTGAGATAATTAAAAATTAAATATATACTTAGGCATATCCACTACCCAAAACATAATTAAATAAAAACAATAATGATAACAACAACTATAATAATAAAATACATGCAGCATGCATGGTTCTAGAATTTAATGAACAGAGAGTGATACCTCAAAAATAAAATGGCACTCGATGTTCTTTTAAAGAAGGATTCTTGAAATTAAATATTCATTTTGACCGATATTTTTGAGGAATCAAATAATTTCATGATACGGCAACGGATGACAATCGTTCCTCATTATAGCCCATCGCGTGCTTATTCAAATAGGGAATGAATTCCTCCCCTTTATATATAAGCTTTCAATAGGTGAGTAGATTGTGTGTGGACGGAGCCGATATAAGATTAATCATTAAGGCTGCCCCCAAAACTGATGTAATTTCACTTCAATTCCCGAGCCTCCAAATTAAATCTTAATCATTGAGTGGATTATTTTCTACATTTACACAACAAAATTTAGAGGCGCTAGTGTTTCCCTAGAAAAAGTGCATGGATGCGAAGATGGGATCTTCTATTTCAAAATCGTGTTTCATCTCCTATTTTCAACGCTAGTGTGGATGATTGACACATTTATTACACTTACCATTTTAATTTTCAAGCATAAATCAAGCGAAATTGTAGGGTTCTAAAATGGTAAGTGCAATACACGTGTCAATCATCCACACACGGTTGGAATAGGAGATGAAACACGGTTTTGGAATAGAAGATCCCATCCGATGATCGATGCAAGTCACATACAAAAATAGAGAGGGAATAATTTGCGATTCTCATTCACCCTTCTCCTCCTAGGATATGTATTGGAGAGAGAGAAAATAATATGAGAACAAATGTCTATTGGGCCTCTCCGTATTTTTACGTGTTTCATATTAGAATTAGATAGTGGTTGAGTGGTGAAGATTCTACTAGAGGTATGAGGTTTGATTTTTGTCACCTTTTCCCTCTCAACATGATATGTACTAGAAGAAAAAAAGCGTTTAATAGTTGGTTTCATTATTTTCATAGTTACGTTGGGTTTGCTTCAACATTAATTCCCCTAATACACACTTAGCGAAACATTTTTTACTCTTAGAAGCCAAAAAAGAAAAAAACACAAAATATTGAATCCAAATACACCCTTAACATTTCCATCATGGTCTAGCCTAACAATGATGTATAGGTTTTTTCCCTCAATAAAAAAAAATGATGTATAGGTTTTCCAACTTTCATAATCAATTGATTATTTCGGTTGATCACATATATATATTACTAGTAAGAAACACGTCACGTGATCCCATATGGTTTTATTAAAATAATTATATTATAAAATATTTTGATTGATGAATATTAAAATAGCTTAATGTAATATACAATAACTAAATAATCAAACTATAAAAATATTCAAAATATTTTAATGTATATTTTGTTTTCATAAGTATAAATCGATATAAATGATTAAGTAAGTCTTTTAAAGAACTCAGCCAACAAAAATTTAAAATTAATATAACAACAAAATAAGTTCATATATTAGCTTACAATCATATTAGTCAATCTTTTGTTATGCTTTAATGGCTATGAACGCCTTTTTGTTAATTAATTTTAGAAGACTTTTAACATATTAGATGCATTACGCATGATTATTCGGTAATTCATGAGCTAAATATTCATATATCGTTATCACATCACTCAAAAATTTAAAATTGATATAAATTACTTGTTTACCAAAAAATCAAGCATAACCTCATGATTTTAGTTATAATTGTTAGTAATCAAAAATATATATAAATTAAAGATTAATATTACCTGGTATGATTGTGTGTTTCTTTAATTCTCTCTAACTACTTTGGTTAACGAAATGTAACTCAAGACAAATATTAAAAATAAAATATATGGACAAAAAGGAAAACTCTTTTCATATAAAATCTAATTCTACTTCCAAAGTGAATATTTTTATCGAACACTTAAACTTTAACTTATTGCAATCTATCTATTTTGAGTGTAATCTTTAAAATAATACAACTTAATCCAATTAATATGAAAACTAAAACATTATTGTCATCTTTCATAAAAAAAAGACATTATTATCATCAATAGTCATGTTTTAAATAAAACTACAAAAAAGTGATAATTTGAAACCTAAATTTTGAAACTCTATCCAATTGCATATAAAATATATCCACTTAATAAATAATAAAACCAAAGATAGTCTTAAAAAAATTAGTTATCAAAATTCATATTGAATCAAACTTTAATAGTTAAATATAATGCTAATAAACTTGTATACTTGAAAATTACTTTGCAAATACTTTTGTTATTTAAAAGAAACACTAACTCAATTAGTTTTAGAAATATATATTATGCTATTAGCGATGGTACTTGCAATTGAATTTGACTCTTTATGTTCGTTATAAAATTAATATATTTGTAATTTTTTGAAGCATATAGTTATACAAACTATAATTACTCTGAATATGCTAAAACTAATCTATATTAGTTTTAATTTTTAAGAGACCAAAAACTGTAAAACTAATCTGAATCATTTATTTTCTAAATAATACTATTTATTGTAAAAAAAATACTATTACGCATTCATTTTCATAATTTGATGCCTCTACAAAGAAAAAAAAAAGATATAGAGTACTTTTAATCTTTATTTAATTTTTTTAATTATTTTGAACAAATAATACTTGCCAAAATTAAGATTTTAAGTAGTAAATAATCCCTTAACTATCTTTATGTGCCTCCTTAGGCCCAAAGAATTCTTATAGTTGGACTTTAAATGTGGTCGTTTCACTCTAGTTTAGTATTGTGTATGGTTTAATATAGTTAGTTTGATATATAAATAACATTATTTATACTATATTATTTCCTACATTCATTTGTAATTTAAAAGTACCAAAGTTTGACATATGTATCAAATTATTTTATATTAAATTCATTTTTTTAATTAGAATTTCATATGAGTATACGATACTTTTCATTAGTGATTCTTATCATAATGTTTCTCTTATTCTTCATTTTGAAAAATTTAAGATATTGTATACCTGGATTTTTTAATAAGAATTATTTTTGTGCTTGAATCTTTATAAACTTTTTAAAGGTGTGATTTTTAAGTGAATTAGTTTTTTTTTTTTTTTGTTATAAAAATAGCATAATATATATATATATATATTATATGAATGTTTGACACATATATCATTCTTAACTCTTTAGTTTTAATCTTTCAACTTTTTATATGTTTTATTTCTTAAAAGAAACTATCTAATAATAACATAAATTTAAAAAAGTTGAACTATATCTCATCATATAAATAAAATATTTTTAAAGGAATGGAAGTGACTGAGTTTACAATAAATATTGGAAAAAAAGAAAAACAATTTTGACATTGACTATGTCAAAATAATACTTTTGTCGAATCAAAAGTTTCAAAAAAAATCATCCGACCTATGCACATTTTTAATATAAGTATAGATAGATAGCTAAATAAAAGTATTAGTAAAGATATTAGATAGTGATATGAAAAAATGTTGTTTATATATATTTATTTGGTTCAAGAATTTAATCATAAGTATCGTATTGATTTTTAATTTTATAAGGTTATAGAGGTGTGTAATTTTTTAACGATAATCAAGTCATGTTATTCTTGAGAAACTCAAATTCATATTATATTAAATGAATTCTAATCAAATGTTTTGTTGAGGACGTATATGCAAGTTTTAACTCTATTACACATAATTTTTATTTTAATTGTTAATTTATATCATTATATCTGTGTATTAAATCATATAGATTGAAATCATAAATATATTTCAATAAAAATAATAACTTTGAAACTAAAATTTATGATGCGAGATAAAATATTATTTTTTAAAACTCATATTGTTATCCTTGTTTAGAGTCTAAAAGAACATTTGTCTTGCTGCAGAGTTTTTGTCCCGTCTTTTTTTTTTTTTGTTAATTTCAGTATTTTTTTATCCTTTCTTTTAAGCCATAAAGAACGAAATGCACAAGAAAACACTTAAAATAAAATAAAGATTACTCTTTCTTATACCTTTACATTAAAAACCAAAACTTTATCTCGTTAGGTTAGAAAATATGGATATCATTTAGGTTTAGTTTACTATTTTTTTATTGGGAGATTTTTATATTATGTTTAATATATTTGCTTTATAATTAAAGGACATATAATTTGTTGAAACAAAAAATTGTCATGTCTTTTTCATCTTTTTCTTTGTTATTTTTTTAATACTTTCCTCTTAGTTTTCAGGCCATAAAAACATATAAGGTACAAGAATACAATAAAAATAAAACAAAGAGCGCTAGTATTTTATCCGCTCTTTGTTATACATCCACATAAAAAATTATTAGTTTAGAAATATTGATATCATCAAGGTTTAGTTAATTTTTTAATTTTTTTATCCAAGCTTGAGATATCTATATTTTTTAAATATGTTTCTTTTAAAATATTATGATAATAATTGGATTTCTAATAAAAATATATTATTGGGAGATCTTAATATTATTATTTTAATATATTTGCTTTATAATTAAAGGACATCTATTTTGCTGAAACAAAAAATTATTACGTCTTTCTTCATCTTTTTCTTTGTTATTTTTTTAATACTTTCCTCTTAGTTTTCAGGCCATAAAAACATATAACACACAAGAGTACAATTAAAATAAAACAAAGAGCGCTAGTATTTTATCTACTCTTTGTTATACATCCACATGAAAAATTATTTGTTTAGAAATATGGATATCATCAAGGTTTAGTTAATTTATTATTTTTTTTATCCGAGCATGAGATATTATATTTTTTAAATATGTTTCTTTTAAAATATATTATGATAATAGTTGTATTTATAGTAAAAATATCATGAAAATTATTAAATATATAATTGAGTCTAAATTTAGATTTAAAATGTTAAATGATACATCCATTAAAAACTTAGATAAAGATTTGTTAGTTCAAGATTATTTTATTTACAATCTTTAGTGAGGTTTGTGGATCCTGTATTTTGTCCTATTTTTTATTTTATCAAAACCCCTAGGATTAGAATTTTGTTTCTTTTTGTTTCATTTGTAATTTCATATTTCTTTTTCCTCTAGAATTATTATAAATATATTTAATTTCAATTGTTTAAAAATACTATATATATGCGTGTGTATATAATTATACAACTTTGCATAACAATGAAATTTAAACACTAAAATAATCTAATATAAAGTCTTCTATATAAGGTTATAATATATGGTTGGAAATCTTTCTAATGTAGTTTAATATAAAATTGATAATATATAAAAATTTGAAATATTGTAAAACTTACAATTGAAAGAAAACATAAGAAGAATTTGGGATATAAAAGGTCATTCACTTGTTTTGTAACTAAACAAAAGCTAAAATAAATATCAAATTACTTAATTGTCCTTAAACTTAACTATGTTGAAGGGATATTTTTGTCCAATCAAAAGTTTCAAAAAACCATTCCACATATTCACACTTTTTATTAGGGGTGGCAATCTCCGACACGACACGAAAACACGACCTGAACCTAACACGATATAAGCGGGTTAGGGTTGACCCATTTATTATTCGAGGCATAATCGTGTCAGACCCATTTAACCCAAATAATAAATGGGTCAGTTTTGGGTTGACCTGAAATGACACACTAAACCCGTTTAACACGTTTGAATAAGAAAATTCAATATTATTTTTAATATTTTTTAATATTCTATATATAAATAACCCAAAATTCTCATTTTATCACAATAAATAAAAGGTTTATTCAAGGTTAAAAAATATACAGGTCATTTCGGGTCGTGTTCAGGTTACCCGTGTATTAAACAGGTCGTGTTCAGGTTGACCTATCTGACCCGAATAGTTAAAGGGTCGTGTTCGGGTTGGACAAATTTGTGTAATTATCATTTCTCAACACGACCCGCGAACCCAAACACGACTCGAATTGCCATCTCTACTTTCTATATTAGTACAGATATAGATGTAGATATAGATTTATATAGGTTCATTGCAATGCCATGCTTAGCTATTAGGACGACCGTGCTAACATGACATGCCACATATATTGAATATTGATACATTAATATATGACGAGGCAATGTCATGATCATCTCCAATGTCAAAGCCCATAGGGCGTTATATGAGGGTTTACTTTCAATTCTTTAAATTAATTAGGTATTTGACCTCCTAATTAGGTATTAGTTTAAGCAAAATTGTGATCCTCGAACTCCTATCATTTATCGTTAATTAATCATGTCAAAATGTTGACTGCTTAGTTTGGTTTTCTCATCAAGAAAGCTTCTAAACACTCTAGAGACTTGATTAAAATTTAAAAAGAAGAAAAAGAAAAAGTCACCCTAACAATCAAAGATTGGTGCATTAATATATATATATGGCTTAATTGGTGGTGCTCTCATGCATGATGGAGATTGCCTAGAGTTTGGATCCGAGCCCAATTTTTCTGTTCAAACTAAAGGTGCAAACAGCTTGAGTCGAATCAAATATTCTACTATTTAAGTTTATTTGAATTTTTATTTAGTTTTGAAACTTTTGTTTAAGCTACGTACAATTATTAATTGAATCGAGTTTGAATTTTTATTTACTTGATATTTTTACATATAAGTCGATCTTGAACTGAATTTCACATCTTATATATCGAATGAAATAATGTGTTAAGCTTGATTTTTTATGACAACAAACTAAAGTACTTAAATGAGTTTTTAATGATAAATATCGAATCGAATGTCAAATATCTTAATTTATTTTTCAAGCCTAATAACTATACACACATGAAACCCAATATATCCGGCCGATCACAATACTACAACCACGCCACTAAATTTAAGAGAAAATTAGGTGGAATTGACCCACAAACTCCAAACACACGCTTTTTGACATATATGGTCCAAAGAAGTGTTTGGTGGAAGTTGGAACAAAACACGGCATTGACGTGTAGGCATTCCATGCGCATGAAAGTTGAGCCAAAAATTTCACTCACCTTGTTCTAATTGAAATAAACTTAAAACTTTAAGCTTTTAGTAGCTAATAGCTTCCAAATTCATTGTCATTGTTTATTTTTATCTACTTTTCTATTTCACTTTGTGTTTCATATTTTGAATTCGTAGAACATGTTCGTAAGACAAATTCTACCCGAATTAATATTCCATGGCACATATTTATCTTATGAACATATATATATATATATATGTGTCATAAATCCAAATATAAATTATAAAATGGAATATTATAGCAAATTTGAGACATCATTTGCCAGCTATATAATCGCTTTATACTTGTGTGTGGGAAAACGGGAACTATAAACTATCCAAATTCTGACGAAAACTAATGTGATCATGGACTTGTGAATTAATTAACAAGCTTTAAACTGTGGTTGACCTATGCTTCCAACAAATATTTTTATTCACACCCCCATATCTCACCGTGTTGTTCAAGCTAAGAACATATAAAAATTAATAATATATTATAAGTATACATATTATATCTATGCATATATGTGTATCAGTGCTGTACTATATTTAATTGTAACATGATAAGAGTCAAAAGCATGATTGAATTCTTAATCCAAGTCCAGAAGACAAAACTTGTGGCATTTGTTAACTTGACATTTCCAAGAAACATGCATGAAATATCTCCCATCATTAATATGAAATATAGGGTAAATTGGTATAGGGTGTCGGCAATAATATTTGTGCATAAATCACGTTTTGCCAAAAAGTCTTATAACTTTCAAAATATTCTCGATATTAGTTATTTGGTCGCTGAAAATTGGGAATTTGGACAACATATTAATGTGTTCTCATCTCTCGGCACATTCGTTCATGTGAAACTAATTACGATTATGTGTTCTAGATTTGTATCTCAATCAACATGCGAACTCACTTGTAGGATATTTACATAAGCGCAATTGGTTTCAAAATTTGAGGGTTTAGCCAGAATGTGGACACATGAATTTTTTCCGACGAATTTTCCAATTTCTGGCTGCTAAATACTGAAATTGAGAGTTTTTTTTTTGTTGAAAATTACAAGACCTTTTCAAGGACTATTATTGTCAACCTCTATAATTACATGAATAAAATTGCAATGTACCCTGAAATATAAATTAGAATTAAACAAAAATTTATTTCTCAATTAATGAAATCCAATTTACAGTATTTTGAGACAAACCCATTCTTCGAATGAGCCAGCTTCAACACTGAAAAAATAATCAAGAATAGTAACTCAATTAACCAAAAACTGATCAAAATTAAAGCTACAAAATATATATATATGTAAATATATATATATATATATATCAAAAAAATTAAAATAAAAAATCTTTAGTGAGCTTTTCTTCTTTCCATGAAATCATGTATTCTTCTGAGCGCAACTTCCAGAGTCTTCTCACTCATATTCGCAAAGCAAACTCTAAACCACCCAGGCTCGGAGCAATGACAAGAAGACCCTGGAGATATATTCAGTTTCACTTCATGCAACATTAATTTCCACAAACACAATTCTTGCTCCTTCGTAGGCTCCTCCAAAAGCGTGCTCAAATCCATCCAGCAAAACAATCCCGCGTTCCCTTTCAAACACCGAATACCCGCTTTTCCCAGTCCATCAATTATCAATTCATACCTCTTTCGTAGCCTCTCTCGATTCGTCCTAATGTAACTTCCCGTAAATTGTTTATCCGATAGCATGGAGGCCAGCAGCTGCTGCGTCTGCGACGAAATCAACGTGAAACTCGACATCCTTCTCGCTGTCGTCACTACTCTATCGTTGTACGAGTAGATCGTCCCGACTCGAAACCCGGGGAGGCCGAGGTCCTTCGACAGGCTGTAGACGATGTGAACTCTTTCAGAGTCTTTGTAATTCCGAGTCTCAAGAATTTCGGCGATGCTGACGAATTCGTCGGACGAGAATGCTGAGCCTGAGTAGATCTCGTCCGAGACGAGATGGATGTTCTTGCGCGTCGCGAAGTCGAGAATGTTTTCTAGAATGGTTCGTCTGATGGTGGCGCCGAGAGGGTTTGATGGATTCGTTATGAGAATCCCTCGGACTCTAATGTTGTTGGATTCGGCTTCGTTGTAAGCTGATTCCAAGGCTTGTGGAGTGATCTCGAAATTGTTTGAGCTGTCGCAGTGGACCGGGACGATGTTTACGCCGGTTCTCCACCTCAAGTCTCTGTCAAACCTGTGAAATTATATGTCCCATTAGTAAGTAGTTGAGAATCAAAAGTCTGCAGTGTTTTCAATAAGTTGAATATTTGTTGAATAAGTTGTAAAACTATAAATTGGAAGCAAAAGTTGGCATTTGAAAACATTAATTTTTATTTTTTTAGTTAAAAGCTGACAATCATTTTTGAAGTGTTCGTAAACATATCCATAATTAATGTTTGAAATAATTAAGTGTTATATGGATGTAGTTCTTACCCTGGATAGTAAGGAGTTGGGACAAGCAAGGCATCACCAGGATCAGCCAAAATGAAAGTTAAAAGTTCATTTGCTGCAGTGGCACCTGCTGTAATAACAATACTTTCAGGGTTGAATTTTGCTCTTCCCCTCTTATTTGTTCCATAAAGCTTGCCATTGCCTGAAATATTTCAAAATTGAGGAAGAATTAATTAGAGGTTTGTATTTTTGGAGAAAAAAATTCAAGTAAATTACATCTCTTATATAGTAAAATGTAGAAGTCTATATATATATATAAATTGATGCATTACCTTTCTGAAAGATAGTAGACCATGATAATCTTGAAACAATGCATTCTCTCTAAATCCAGAAGTTCTACCACTGTTGGTTGCACCATCGGAATGTTTTTCCAGGTATTGCTCTAGCAAATCAAATGAAACCTGTCCAAATACAAAACCATCATTAATTAACACTCATTTAATGATGTTGACTATTCTTAGAAGGCCCGAATTTCGAGTTTTAGAACGAGTGCAGATCTCTTGTTCCACTTTTTTTTATTCGACTTCTTATTCTACTGTATTGAATGAATGACACGTACAATTATGACATCATCTTGTACATATGACATTCATCCAATACAGTGGAACATAAAATCTCAAGATACACGTAAAGCCCGTCATACTGACGGATTTTGTGATTGTTTTAATATTCCATAATTTTCACCAATTGAATTAATTTTCCGAACACCAAATAGTGAAAACTTACTTGATTTTCAGCAAGTCCCATCTGTATAACACCAGAAGGATTGGTGAGTTCATGATAAGGGTTCTCATCATAAGCTTTCCACCCAGCAAAATATGGTGAGTCTTCACCATGAGTGTCTGAAACTGCAACTCTTGATAAACTAACAGATGGTTGATCTATTTGAATTGCCATAATTAATTAGCGCTTTTAGAAAGAACAAAAAAAGTGTTTCAATTTGTGTTAGCAATTAATATAAAGCTATCTTTGTTTTGTGGGAAAGAGAGAAAAGGGAACTGTTTGAATTTCTTGAATGAAGCTATAATTGTTGTCAAAGTCCCACCCATTTTATACTGAAAAAATTGCCAAAGAAGGTGGGACCTACATAAAAATGACATGGAAATGATAATATTCTCACCGAAAAAATAAATGCAAAAAAAGAACCAATGATTGATTCTGTAGAGTAATTAGTTGAGATCAAAGCTCAGCTTTTACAAAAAATATAATATATAGTTTATATTCATGACTGGCGACAACTGTTGGGTTGTGTCATCTTTTTTCAAAGCTACATATATCTCAATCTCCACGAGATCCACATCAAATATGGTGGTTGAATAGGGTGGGTGTTAATTTTACCTTACAAATATCATTTCTAACTTCCCTTTATATTTTATTCTGCTCTCATGAGGACTTTTTAATAGTGTTTTTTTTTTTTCAGTGTGTGGCCAAGGATATGAAATTACTGTTGCAGATTATAAGTGAAGTGATTATAACATATTAAAGATCAAGGGTGTCATTTTTTTTAATAAGTTGGAGTACTGGTTAGAAGGGAGAGAATAAATTTCAAATAAACTGAAAGATATTGGATTCGAACCCCGGTTAACACCCTTACAAAGGGTTATTGATACCACTTGAGCTACAATCTAGTGGTCGGATCAAGGGTGTCATTAAGGTGCATGAGTTCAGACAAATATATTATATGCTAAATTACTAAGTTATTCATATTTGTAGGGGCAAATTGCAATTTCAATCCCGGTTGGCAAAAATAGTCCTACAAAACTCAGGATTTGAGAAAAAGTCTCCTACTTCGTAAAAGTCTCGATTTCAGTTCTTTGATCGTCGGAAATTAATTTGCTAGAAAAATCTAAGTGTCTACATTTCTAGCCAAACTCGTTGATGTGGAAATCAATTTCATTTATGTAGATATCGTCCAAGTGAGTTGACATATTGATTCAAGATTGGGACATATATAAACACATGAAATAAAAATTTACTATGAGGATGCCCAATAAGCGAAAATCCACATCAATGAGTTTGGGCGAAAATGTGAACATGTGGATTTCTTGGGGTAAAATTTTCAATTTCTGGTGAGCAAATGCCTGAAATCGACAGTTTTTTAAATCTGTGGGACATTTTTTCAAATCGTGATTTTATAATGACTATTTTTTGTCAATCTCTATAGTTACAGGACTAAAATTGTAATTTACCCTATTTGTAGCATTCAAACCAAAATTAAAGCTTTGGATGCTCACCTCTATCCTCTCCTTGGATACAAAGTTCTAACATATCATCATGCCTTGCGTACATTAGTATATTCTTAATTCACTCAACAACCCATTCCAAAGAATACCGTTGATTTTGTATTTGATTTATCATATTTCATATTCCCAAACTAAAAGAAATATTTAATATATTTAGCAATTAATTAGGTGGAGAAACAAAATATGAAGGGCCGGGGTAATTGGAATGATATTTTCTATTCTATATTCATAATATTCCACTCTCTATTCCATTGCATTGGATGAATGTCACGTGTACAACATGATGTCATCATTGTACGTGTGTTATTCATCCAATCAAGTGGAACAGAGAATAGAACATGATTGTGGAACGTGAAATCTGGTCTCATAATTAAGGAGCATCATATGATGAAAAAATTCAATTGAATATTTGAGAAAAATGTAACATTAGTTTATGGTGGCACGTTAATAATAGGTATGTATATACCCATTAACCAAGAATTGTAGGTTCACCCTTTTGAGGACAAGAGATCTTGCAATAATTGCAAGACAAATAATATGTAAGGAGATCTAAGAGTGGTTATGTTTGCTTACAAGCTGACGGAGATATATAGTTTGGGAAGATCATTAAGATTCTGATCTTGCAAACGAAAACAAGACAAACTAGAAGCTACGAGAATATCATATCACAGCCCCACTAATATCAATTGCAACAGAATTAATTCTAACTTCCTTAAAACATTTCTAAGTTTTGTAATAATCATGAACCCTCTAATCATTAGTCATCATAATTTAATCTGTTTCATCAGTTTAATTAAATCCTATTCCTAGGTACTAATTGAGGCTTATTAATTTCTTGATCCAAGAATACAAGAGATCCATGTGCAGGACTTAGACATATGAGACTTTTGCCATTAAAATATTAATTGTATTTAGAATGAAAATAAAAAAATGCTCGTATCATGAGTTTAAACACACACACACATACACACACAGACATATATATATACATATATTAAGATTAATACTTTAATAGATTATAGGATATATTATGCTTACAATTACAAGTTTAAGATATTGTAGACCATCAAGGCATAATTTAGTATAGTATATATGTTGAATTGATGCAGATTTGTGTGGATGGTTTTGATTTATACTATATATTTACTAATGCTAATTATTACTTCGTTTGCGATATAATGGATAACTTCTTATATTTTGTTGGAAAATTGTGAAGGAAATTGCACATTTGGGGTGCGATTTTCTTGGGATCTCGATTGTCTAATGACAAAAGTAAAAGTCGATTCTTGTTCTACTCCGTGAGAACATTAAAATCGAATATTTATTTGTCCAAAATGGTGTTTGGATGAAGGAGAAATTAAAGCTTAAAGATGATGTATTGGAATTAATTTAAAAGAAGAAACCATGTGGGTTTGTCTTCTTTTAAAGTTGGGTTTGTCCCACATGGGAAAACAAAGGCAATTTTGACTAGTATATATAATGCCACCTTTTAGTAAGGTGTAAGATTGTATTGCATAGAGGCTCTCTCTACACGCGCGCCCGCAGTGGGGGGTGCAAATCACGGTCCGGTTCGAGCGCGACCTGCGTACACGAATGTCGGACCGAAATCGAGCCACATAGTCTAGTCTATGTTTTGCAGTTTTAATTTTATTTCAATTTAAAATCAGAATAATAATGATATTTTATTTTCGAATTTAAAATTACTAAGAACATCAATATTAATTCCACATTTAATTTTGAATTTAAATCAGAACATCAATATTCATCATGGTCACAAAAATGTTGTAAACCCGTAATAAAGAGTGGAAATTACTGAGCTTTAATTTTCAGGTCCTCTATCAGCTCTATAAATAGCTGACATTCCAGCAGTCCAAAACACACTCTCAACATCTCTGCACTTTGATATTTCTCTGCATATTGTTCTTACAAATTCCTTTGGCCTCCTACATATTTTGGTGATAATTTTCAGGCGTAAATTCAGTTCGCCGGACAGAAAAGGTAGTTCGGTTTTCCCGTCTTATCCTGGGAAACAGACGTCCAGAATAGGGGACGAATCTGTTTTAAGGATAGTGTGTCAAACACACGATTCGGGCCATATTTTCTGTAATTTTTCGATTCAATTTTTCGGTTTAATCGATTTTATAAATTGTACTGCGAAATATTTTTGCAACATATTTGATATATCCAATTTGATATACTTAATACTAATTATATTTGGTATGTGCAGGTTTCATAATTAATTCAAAGGACTTTTGAAATACGTACTATATATATCGATGGGCTGATGATCAACGACACAAAATACAATATGAAAGTCTGGTTGGTGAGAAATAAGCTAAGAACTTTATTTACATTACGGGAAAAAATATACTCTTTATCGTAAATGCCACCTATGTATACTATTACAAATAGTGGGGTGAAATGACAGTGGAACACTTGTCGTCTTCTGGAGATGCTCAAACTGTATGTGGGATAGATAGTATTGTATATTAAACATATCGTGATCTTAGTGTAAGCTTTACAGGTGGCAACCTTTGTCTACGACCATGTCTTCAACCGATTGTCATTTGACTTTTCTAGCTAGCCTATCTTATCACACTCGGCCTTGTAGAAACTGGTCAATTAGCCAAACTGAGTTAGCTTTACTCGGTCGTTGACCTGACAGATTGGTTGCCACAGTGGAGCTTATCTGGGATCTTTTGTTGACAGCTCAGGTCGGATATTAACACTATGAGATCAAATGAAAGGTAATGTAATGAATATGGAGATATGCTTGATTTAGTTTGATAAGAAAATATAAGATCTTGAGCAATTTTCTAGATACAAAATTTTAATATGTAGCTATCAACACCCAATTTTAGGGGATTCTTCATCGATTTAAATGTGATATATATGATGGGGTTAATTCAAATGTAGCTTGGGTTGTCAAATGGTGTGTTACTGGCGAACGAGCTTATTATAGGTTCAAATCTCATCCATCTCTCTCCCCTCCACCCATATGACATCTCATTTCCCATTTTCCCCATAAAAATAAGGGTTAATTACAAAAAGTATCCTTGAGGTTTAACCTAATTACAAAAAGAACCCAACTAACTTTTAAAATTATAAAAACACCCTTAATTTTAACATCAATTAAACCCCATGGGTATTTTTGTAATTTTAAAAATTAGCTGGGTTTTTTTGTAATTAGGTCAAACCTCAGGGGTACTTTTTGTAATTATCCCTAAAAATAATGTACTACATATTATAAGCAAATTTTAAAAAAAAAATATTGGTATGGATGAACTACATGGTGCCACAAATTGATTCAAGTTACACAACTTTTATACATTCTTTGGAATAGAAAGGTAAAAAAATCATCGAGAGATGTTATTCATTAAAAGGAATTCAGAATTGGAGGGGAGTCCAACACTACATATTAAAGTCGATACGAGCCCGGAAAAACAACTAATTAGTAAGGTACAAAGAATGGTGTTTGTGTTAAAAAGAGTTTTAATTCTAAATATCGTACTTTCTAAAATTGATATTTTTTTAATAAGTTGAGAGTAGTAGTTGGAGGGGAGGGGATAAATTTCAAAGAAACTGAAAGATATAGGGTTCGAACTCTGATCAACACCCATATAAAGAA
The DNA here is from genome assembly GCA_016081115.2 of Rehmannia glutinosa. Lineage (NCBI taxonomy): Eukaryota > Viridiplantae > Streptophyta > Magnoliopsida > Lamiales > Orobanchaceae > Rehmannia > Rehmannia glutinosa. The sequence continues at coordinate 119,414 of JABTTQ020000388.1, read as the reverse complement.
TGAGCGGTACCACTTGAGCTACAAGCTCGTGATTACTTTCTAAAATTGATATACTTTCTAAAATTGATATTAATTATTGTTTTGTTTATTTCTTTTGGTTGTGGCCTCGTATAGTATATTATCTAGGATTCTTTGTATTTTGAAGCAAGTTAAATTTTAGTGTATCTATTCGGGAAAATTGCAATTTTGGTTCTACAACTATAGACCATTAGCAATTTGGTCTCGTTCAATATTATTTTGGCAAAAATACCCTCAGAACTTCTTGACATTCTCAATTTCAGATCATTTTTGCTTAAAAATTGAATTTTTGCGGAAAATCAAATTAATTAGGAATTTTGGGCTTCCTCCGACCAATTTGAACATAATGGATGATCTAAATGACAAGGCGCCTAAGTGGTCATGCGGTTATGCCCAAGCTGGAAAAATGAATTATTTATAATTAATAATATCTTATTTAATTGAAATAATTAAATTGAATTATAAAATATATATTTAAATATAAAATAAAATAGACAATAATATTTTAAAAACTCTTTTTTTAATTCTTAACAAATTTAATTGATTTTTGAAAATGAATAAATTTGGTTAATATTATCCATATCATAACTCAATTCTTAAAATCATCTAATCAAACACAAATTAGAGAGTAAACTGTGACACTTTTTTTGAGAAGATTAGCTAATTAACAAATATTTAACCAAATAGAAAAATATATTTCATTTTTTTCTACTTTTCTTCTCCATTGCGTTCTTCCTGGGAACTGTTCATTCCTCCTCCCTATTCCAAACCACCATGGTTGCAGCCATCGCCATCAAAACCTAACCCACTAGTGTTACCCAATTTATGTCTAATTCAATCAACAGAAGTACCATCAAATTATTCTTCTTCAAATTCAAAAGTATTTTGCTAAATCTCCATTTCAAACACTAAAAATCACCACCATATGTTGAGAACAAAGGACCACCTCAACGTCGCCTCGGTTATGGAGCTAGTTAAGTTAGCATGGTGTGGTGGTGACGGTTGTTTGGTTCACCAGAATTACGGAGAAACCGTGCAAAGACAGAACAATGAAGAAGAAATGGAGAAAAGGAAAAGAGAAAAGAAAAAGAAAAAGATTTTTTATTTTTTATTTTTTATTTTTATTTAATCAATTAAATATATATATATATATATATTTAATTTAAGTTAAGCATTTTGAATTAAATAAGATATTAATAATTTAAAATAATTTATTTTTTCCACCATGTAAAACAAATATATAATTAGCCGAGGAAACCCAAAATCCCCAATTAATTTAATTTTTAGGCAAAAATTTAATTTTCCAGCAAAAATGGTCCTCAAATTGAGAAGGTAAAGGAGTTACAGGGTCTTTTTGCCAAATAAAATCTGAACGGGACCAATTTGCTACCTCTCTATAGTTACGGGACCAAAATTGCAATTTTCCCGTATCTATTCTGTAGTTTTCGCTGCGTGATTCGACTAAATACGACTCTGTTAACAAACACTAACCAAGTTAATATTGCAATATTTTTTTTAAAAAAGTTGGGAGGATTAATGGTTGGAGGGTGGAGATGAATTTCATAGAAATTGAAAGACTCATGGTTCGAACTCTGATATCAACACCCTTGTAATATAGTTGAAGATTATAAAATTCCTGAGGTATGATTGTGTCTCAAATGTAAAGGGGTAACTACAATATTTTTAGAAATGTACATAGGGTTGTTTGAAATGTTTTTACTTATGAAATTGTGATAAAAAAATCGAATTCTAATGAGATTTTTATAATTTTCAAAAACCTCTGAAATTTTTTGTTGTTAGTTCAAAAATCTAGGGTAGTTTTTTTTAATTATCCTTTTACATTATCCGCTTGTCTTACTTTCGCTACAGGGTATATGGTAGATCTGTCAATTTCGGCCCGGTCCGGTAGGAGGACCGGATTGGGCTACATTTTCTTAGTCCTGAAATGAGACGGGTTTTTTGGCTTGGCCCATTAGGCCCGAAAAATCGGGCCGGCCCGGTCGGCCCCCGACTTTTTCTGTGTATTTTCATGGGCTGAGCCACAGAAATAACGGCCCGACCACTGTTTGGCCCGAACCAACCCATTTTTTTTTTGTTTTGGGCCGCCGACCCAGCCCGTTTGACACCTCTAGTAGATGGTAATTGTTGATCTGTACGGTAATAATTGCTCTCGTGATGGGGCCACAATCCAAAAGTGTCACTTGATTAATAGTAACTATATATGTTCTTATAAAAATTGCTTGCACTACTCCTAGCAACAAGTTATATAATTTGTAGCGAAAAGGCCTCTAGGGCATAACTCAACCGTACAAAAGGACTTGGGTAATATGATGTTTGTCTCATCTGGCATATCAAGTGTGGAGGTTCAAATCCCCGGTAACATGTTAAAGATGATTTTTTTTTTTGTGATTGACTCGACAGACAGCAACTAGAACCCCGACTCGTTGAGACACATCCCGCTATTTACCTCATCTACAAAACTCTAGGGCAGTACAATGAGACCATGCATCAGAGATGGGGTTCATTATTTTATTTAGCGAAAAAGAGGTGAAAAGGAGCTTTGATGCTACCTTTCACCATCAATGCAAAGGTTAGAAACTAATTGATCTAGTCAATAATAATATTTTATGGATAACTAGAGCAATCAGCATAACCCAAAATTGGGAGTTACAAAACTATATACTAAACTTTATTGTGTGTGTTAGGTTTGGAAGAAACATTATGGTCAAACAGAGGTCACTGTTAAAGGGATTTAATCTTAAAAAATAAAGTGGATTACAGCATATAAGCATAATTAGTGAAGCAGCCCAGAAGTTCACATACTAAGCTACTTATAGTCATCAAAGAGAAAAAATTAATTATAATTAACTAATTGAGATATATAATTTATAAAGATAGCCGACAACTGGATTACTTGAAAGACCAATATTACTACATAAGTACATGTCCTTAACTTTAAATAATCTTTTGAAGGCATCAAACTTAAGACAGTTTCACTTGTTAACAGCTCACAATGTCTTTATGTTCTCAGTAAAGGACAGGGGGAGAATTGTTTCTTGCTGTGTTTTTGGAGTGCAAATCGAAAGCGTTTTCTCAATTGTGGATATTCCTTTAGTTAATCTTGTACTAATCCAAGGGGATTTAGTCTCCTATCAAATCATCTAATTCCTTTGACGGATCCAAATATCCGACCCTTGAGCCCACCAACAACCACACAATCACCAACACCACAACAATCACATCCGTTTGCCACTGCTAATACATTTTAGGAGGGCTACTAATACTTTTTGGGAAGACTGCTAATACTTTTCAAAGGGATCACTAATATTTTTAATGGGGCTATTAAATATTTTCCAGGATGACTACTGATATTTTAGGTGGGTGACTAATACTTTTCTGGGGAACTACTAATACTTGTTGTGAGAAAAATTAGTACTTTTTAGGAGGAATACTAAAATACCTATAATCGGAAAATCTAATACTTTTCAATGAGACTATTAATATGTTTTACATGGAATACCAATACTTTTGAGGAAAAAAATATTCTATGAGGATTACTAAAAATACTATTCAATGGAATTATTAATACTTTTAATGGTACTACGTCACTGTCTAATATTACAAAAATGCCAATGGTCCATTGATGATATGCCACACCCCTAGAATATTACAAAAATATCACCACGCTTCAAAATCACAAGAATGCCACCGCCTATTCAGAATTACAAAAATGCCACCGAATATTGTATCTGGGTTGGTTTGAAATCCGTCTAATGGATTTGAACCCATTAGATTGTCTAATAGAAGTTTTTGTCATTCAAGGGTGATTATTAGAAATTATTTTTTTTGATAAGATAATGTAAATTAATTGTAAACACAATAGTTAAATTGAACGAGTTTTTCCCCTGTCTCGATTATTTTTTACAATATAAAATCAAACTATTTACTTATGACCAATTTTATAATAAGGGATGATTACAAAAACACCCAAGCTGAGATTTAGCCTAATTACAAAAAAGAATTCAATTTTCTTTCAAAATTACAAATACCACCTTGTTACTTGTTTCTTTATCACAAATCACCCCTCAAGATGGGGGTTATTTGTTAGGTAATAAAGACAAACCTCAGTGGGGTTTTTATAACACTCACTACAAGAAAACAAGATAATTCCAACGAAAAAAATTTGTTGGTATTTGGCCAATTTCCATTGGAATTATCGATTCCAACAGAAATTCCAATGGAAAAGCACCATTGGTATAATGGCCGTTGGAATGACAAAATTCCAATGAAAATTCCTATGAAAAAAATATTCCAAGGGTATCAAATGGTTTTGCTAACAGTTGGACTTTCTGTTGGAATTTTCCAACGGTATGCTTTAGTATTGGAATTTTGAAAATTCTAACAGTTTTTTATTCCGTTGGAATTTAATTGTTTTCTTGTAGTGACTATGATTGGGTATTTGTAATTTTGAAAGATAACTAGAGTTTTTTTTTTTTTTTGGTAATTAGACTAAACCTCATGTGTGTTATTGTAATTATCCCTTATAATAATTATACACGGCAATACAAATTTTATAAAAAAATTTAAAAGAATATTGTAAACTTTCTTAACTTAAATTGTGAATATTTGAAATATTATTAAGTTGTTTGCGAGGCGAAAGAAGTATATTCAAACGCTTTGTTGAACTCTCTCTAGCTAATAGAGCTTAGCTTCATTTACGATCATGATGTTTACTACAAAGGAATATATATTCATATTCTCATTCTTTTAAAAGTGGATTCGAATTATCATGATTACCATATAATTACAAATGTTATGCCATAGTCGAAAAATAAATTAAGCTAGTACTCAAATATTGATAGATTTGTGAAGATTGTGTGACGTTGATTTAATAGACAGAGAAATCAAAATTGAATATGTATGTGGTACTTGAATTCTTTGACTTAATAATGTATTACTCTCTTAAATTGTGAAACCTAATTGTTATCATTAGCACAAGTGTGATTAGGTGCAGTACTAATGATAAGTACTATGTATTGCATACCTTAATTGCATCATTAATATGGTCATAACCCGTACGAAAGAATCATTGTCCTAATTACCTAGAAGTTTAATAAGGATTTTGTGTTTTATTTTATTTTTTTCACAATTAGTAGTTGTTCTTAGAATCTATGCAGATGTCAAGCATGAATTTATATATTTATATAGCATATTGTGTGAGATCAAACCAGATTTTCTCTTAGCATAATTTTTATGCTTGTACAAAGATCAGCTTACATAATAGAAATCGTTGACATTATTAGTAACGGTGAATATTTATTAGATGATCACACTGAAACTAAATAAACTAAACGTGCAAAAAAACAGACCTAAGGAATATCATCGAATACTTGAATTTTGTTAAATAAAATAATATGTAGGGAACTTATCTTGTATCCTGATTGGAGGGCACGAATCTTCTAGGAAGATGCAAAGCCAGTAAATATTTGCCACCTAGGACAAAACTTTAATTCTGAATATTTCATGATAAGATCATTCAAAGATGTTGAATATATGGTGGGTTTTGTTAGTGACTTTTGGTTAATTTGATTCTGTTATAAAAGATTTTGTGTTTGGAAAGTAATATTGTTTCTGTTCTGTGTTTTTTTACTTAGTTAAATTAAATGAAGAGAATATAAGATAATGTCCCCTTTATAAATCTTATAGATGTAGTAGCTTGAATTTTATATATTTTAACACTCTTTTGATGGTTTAGTTATTTCGTGGTTTCATTTCTTATTTGCACATTTTTGGGGTTGGAGAAACTACGCTCTGTGTTTTATTATAATTTTAATATGAAATTAGATGAAACATTAGAAACATTTGTTATGATTTATGCAAAATATAACAAATTAATTATCCTTAAATTTAATAGGATAATGAAGATGTTACTTTCAATTGTTATTGCCATCTTGTGAGTTTTTTTAAATGTGATGAATAGTTCCCACTGCAATTGGAACACTACAATATTAGTTAATCACCATTTAATAGCAACCCAAACGTGTGTATATATATATATATATATATATATATATATAAACCATAGAGAAATGTTAGGAATGTGTTATATATATAGATTTTGATGATGATAAATAGTTAGAACATGTTAGATCATCACCTTCTATAATTATTAAGGGTTAGAGACTTACAGTTCAATTGAGTAAAAGGTTTGTGATGAAGACTTATTGGTCCCAGATAGGTCAAGGAGAAAAGTCACGAGGCATGGATGGACTTTTCAAACCTTTTCTCGATCTGTGCATGACACTGACAGTTTGGGTAGAGTGAGGTTCAATGTGGTGTTGGTGGGTGTATGTTTGTGCAATTGGTTCTTAGGTCTTTGCGACCTCTCGAACATTGGTCCAGTTAGGGTAACTAGTTTATGTATGCACTAAAGATGAGGTTGACGTTGAGTGTCATGCATGTGAAGTGTAGGTGTAGGTGATATTGAGTGTAAATATTGTGCATGCAATATGGATCTTAAATATATACATGATGGTATTAAGTGTTACACTGAGTGAGTCTTCGTTGAGTGTAAGAAAATAGTAGACCATGGGGTTTGATGTTCTGATTTTTGGCTTCTATGTTTAGGATTGGTGTGAGAGTCTTTTTATGCATATACTCCATCTTCAAAGTGAGAGTATCCATGGAAGGGTTCGGACTTGGATTCAGGCTTACCAGTTTGTTATATTTTGGAAATAAATATTTCTTTTCACTCTTTAGTCTAGAGTTTTCTTCTTGAAGTTTAATTTGTAATGCAGTCATTTTCTCAAATGCAATTAATATATCATTGATTTTATACAATTCTAATTTAACTTCAGTGTTAGAAGTTACCTCGTCTTCATTTTCCATAAGGTAGATGAGCACTTTGTTTTCTTTTTATGAAGATTCGCCATTTGTATTACTGACGCCCGATCCTTCGTGGTTTGGCATCAACTTCATTTCTTTTCTCTTATTTAGTCATTTGCAAGTGCTCTCCCCTTTTCCTCTGTGTTCCCTTCTCTACATTCTCTTTTATTCTGTTTAGTTCTTGGCAGATGAGTAAGGATAATCTTTGATGAAGTGTTCATTTTTACAGTTGAAGCATTCATCGCTTTGTTGCTCTGTAAATTTTGTGTTGTGTGGCCAGTTTTTCCTAGATTTTCTTTGTGTGCTTCCATCTCGGGGAACTTTTTTTCCAAGTCTTCTCTACTTCATTAACTTTCTCATTTTTCTCATTAATTGTGTGGATTCTTCTTCACAATGTGAGATGATTCAATGGTCTTGCTTTTGCTTTTGTTTTATAGCTCTAATGTTTTTAGAAAAAGTGGTCTCCCAAGTGGAGAGGTTGCGACTGTGTTACCCATTCTTTTCAACTCATACTCATATGCCTTTAGTTCTGTGAATAGTTGTTGGACTAACATAGATGTATATGTCTTATTGTCCATTGATGACAACTTCATGTTCTAGACATTTGGCAATACTATCAGGATTGTTCTATTCACTTCTCAATTGTGTGCATTTTTCCAAGCGTTTCAAGCTCCTTTACAAGTTGGGTGAACCTGACACCCATTTGATTGAGTATTTCACCTTCTTTCAGGGTGAAACTATCAAACTTCTGTAGGGAGAGATCAAGCTTATTTCTTTGATTGTCTCTGAGTCTTCGAATATAAATGTGATCTTCTCCCAGTCTTCTTTCACTAACTTGAAATTCTTTTATCTTGCAACATGTAGGTTTGCCAAGCAATCTGTAAAGTGCATTTTGGCAAGGTTGTACAGGTTATTTTTCCTCCTATCTTTAGGTGTCCATTCAGATCTATCTTATCTATCTCAATGGATCCATCCTACATGACATCCAATATTTCATCGTTCATCCCAACAAGATAAACTTTCATGTGAATTCCCTAATCATCATATTCAACAATAGATAACACATGGAGATTTCATAATGATATGTATGAATAAGAAAAGATATGCAATTTAATGAAACTAATTTTTCAAAAGATTTTGAGAATCAGGTGAATGTTCAATTGAGTAACCTCAATGACCAGTGCAACTGACTCAATAAACCAACCAGTCTGATACCACTTGTTGGTCCCAAATAGGTTTAAAGAGAAAATTCACATAGGCGGATGAATGGACTTTTCATACTTTTTCCCAATTTTGTGCATGACACTAACAGTTTGACGGTGAGTGAGGTTTAGTTCCAAGTTAAATCAATGTGCAGTGTATGAACCATATAATTATTAAATCAACATTTCACCTTTGTTGAAAAGTTGGCATGCTAAGTATTCATAGTTTGATCCCAAAAAGTTAGTATAACGGAAATAAAATGGACCAAGTTCTCATTTTAAAATATTTAAGAACTAGTTGAATATTTGATCACTGATTGGTTCAGTTCTCAATATTTAGCAAGTTTAGTTTTAGTTGTTTGATTAAATTGTATGTTGTATGTATGGCAATTAAATGCATATAATCAAAGCGATAAACAAACAAATCTAAATAAAATCAAGTAAATGACACAACAATATTATAGTTGTGTTAGAGGTGACTTAATCCTCTACTAGTTCACTTTCTCCAATCTTCAAGAGAAAATTCACTTTAAAATCAATATACATGACACAATAAATTAGGGGCGGACATTTGGGTCGGGTATTTTGGGTCTTGATCCGATCTGATTGTAGTCGACTATGGCAGATACTTTAATTAAAATTTGGATATTGGATAACGCGAATCCAATTTTGAATATTTCAAGTAGGTTATATGGTTCTGTTGTTCTACCCGAACAACCCAATCCGGTACCCAAAATTAAGGGGGAAAATATGTAATACGGTGGGCTACATTGTTGCAAAACCTCATCCTAAACTTAATTTCAACCTCCACAATATGTTTACCCCTTTAAGCAGAACCATTAGAATTCTAATTAGGGGTGGCAATTCGGCCCATTGGGTCGGGTTCGTGTTTGGTTTCAAATTGATTTTGGGTTATACTTAAAATGCATCAAAAATTAATTAAAATATAAAATAATTTCGTTTTAGACAAATTGGTTACATCCTATCAAATTCGTGTCAGTCATGTTTGGGTTTCTCGTGTTTGTGTTTGGGTTTCTGTCAGTAACTTCAGATCGAATTTGTGTCGGGTTATCGTGTCGTATCAGGGATTGTCAACCCTAAAATTCTAATCCCCAAACCTGCAAATCTTATGTTGGAGAAGACTAAGGAAAGAGTTTGTTATTGTAAACATAGTACGCGTACTAGGCTTTGAATTTATATGGTGCAGAAAGTTGAAGAAAAATAGGGAAAGAAAAATAAAGAAGAAGAAAGACAGAAAACCGAAGAAAAAGAGAAAAGGAAGTTAAGGAAGTGGAAAAATAAAAGAATGGTTTGCCCTAGTATAGTCAGTAAACCAATATTCATTTTTTTTTTTTTTTTTTTTTGGGAAGAACCCCGAAATTCAAAATAATGGGTGCCCGTTTATATCGGGTTCATGTCGGGTAGCAAAATATGCTACCTGATATATCGGGCACCCAACCTAAACTACCCGAACCCAAAAAACTCGACCAGATGCCCACCATTACACTGAATAGTGTGTCATAAGGGCTCCCCTTCAATGAAAACTAGTTTTTTATAGCTACTCTTCATTTCCCTGCTACTGCAACCATATGTTCTTCGCAAACTTTTCGAGTTTATTACTACACCCAACATATATCTTCACAAACTTCTCCACAATTGGCTACTCCATTCTACGACTTCTTCTCATGACTCCTCAAGCCTAATACTCCAGCCACACACCATATAGGTTCTTCCCAGCTCCTCGAACTGATATTGTACCCCACGTAACTCTTGAAATGGTTGTAGTCTCCTTCAAAATTTCTTTGAATCTCTTGAAAGAATGGATAAGCTTGAAGCATCTTTGGAGTTTCATATTTCTTAGAGTTTGAGCAAGTTGAATGAAAATGGTTTGGCAAAGAGCTTCTTCGTCCAGAGTGCGTTTTATTTTCTTTTGTGAGGGAGGGAGAGATTGAATGTTGTTTAGAGAAATAGAGATGACATCATTACCATCCAAATAGTATTGAAGCATCTATTTATAGACACATTTAAGTGTCCATTTGAGTGAGACAATTTAAACATATGTCCATTATTTGTAGCCTATCCTTTTTACTAAGTCAACATTGGACAGTGTGCACTCAACTGTATTTGGTTAAATAACTGTTTTTTCTTCAGGATGAGATTCATTGGACTTACTTCCTAAGGAATCTTTTGTCAGCGTTGAGCATTCCTTTTGCAGCATATGCTAAGAATTGAGTTGCATTTTTAGTTCTATTCCTGATTCTTTTCAGGACACTATTTTTTATATTCATTTTCTGCTGAAGTCGATTGTTCTTCAGTTCACCAACCTTTTTCATGTTGATTCTTCGACGTTAGTCTTCACCTATTTTTGGACACTAATCTTCTTCTTTAGTTCCTAATCTAGAAATCGAGCTTTTTAATATCCCATATATTGAATCTAAAGGCTTAAAAGATCTGAACTTGAGTGTGAGGGTTTAAGATCCTGATACATGTTTATCATTAAAATTTATGTAATTGTCCTAACAAGATGGTAGAGTCCAAGTAAAGCTTGGTAACTTGATTGGGCTGGGGGACACACTAAAGAAGAGAAAAATTCAAGTTGAGCTTGGGAACTCGGTCGAACTGAGCCTAAAAGGCAAGGACAAGGTTTTAGTCATGTTGCAATCACACTCAACCAAAGAAATGCTTGAAAGAGATTTTAAGTCCAAACTGAAGCAAACGAGGCATTAGTTTATTTATATGTTGGAAACATTAACAGCAAACGAATGTAGATTGACCAACTCAAATATAGACTTACAATTAGCACGAAAAGGAAAAGTCGTAACTATTAAGGTACAAAAGACATAATTCAATATGTGGCTATAAAAAGATGACTAGCTCATGACTTAATACATTAAATGATACTCAATAATCAAAAGCTCTTTAGCTCTCTCTAAAAACATATCTGCCTCAGAGATCAATAAAATGAAGTAGTCTCTCTGTGAACATATTCAAACAAGAGCTCAGCTATGAAGGTTCATTGAACCATCAACGACTAATTTCAAAATTTATCTTCGAATACTAGTGTTGTTGCACTTCTCATCCACATCCATCTATTCTCAAGGATCCGCGGTCTAGAGATCTGCGAAGGGAAGTGTCTCTAGTAAATCCGACATATGTGGATGAATGAAGAGATGGAACAAACTTGTATGGGAAGTCTGGGGCTGACATGCATATGTTGAACGCCTGAGTTCACATAGGCTGGTTGAAAAGGTTTAATGAGTTGTGGTAAAATGTTACAATGTTTCTTTGATATTCATCTACTAATTTATAAATTGAGTTAATAGTTACCATTTTTTTACAAGTGTGGGCTAAACTATAATTCTCTAAATGAAACTAAAACAGATCGATCATCACTACTACAGAAAAGCAAATAGACATGGGTTTTAAACCGGTGTCTATTAGTATATAATCCGCTGTTAAAACCCCTGATGTTAAAAGTAGAGACTTTTGACAGCGGATCAAAATCGGTGCCTTTTTTGAAACAGACATCGGTCTAAAATCGGTGTCTTTCAGAAAAAAATCCGTAGTCTAAGACCCTGATGTTAAAAAGGAAAACTTTCGACATCGGTGTATAACCGCTGTCTTTTCAGTAATAGACATCGGTTTACTAAAGCAGTTTGAAACCGTTATCTTCTATCCTAAAAGACACCGGTTCAAAACCGATACCTTGGAACCAAACTTTACATATATTTTAACAGTGGTTTTTAAGTGAGGTGTATTTTTTGAAGGTGCGGTTTTTGTTGTCTATATGTTAAAAACAATGTCTAATCTATTAAACACAGCAGTTAAAAACCGATGCCTTTCGTGTGAATTAGCAAAATTTTAACCATAGTAAATAAATTAATATTATACAAAACTGCAAAATATACATAGAAATACGCGATTGTGATTCAAAATATTACAAAAAAGTAATAGCAAATTTGCTTTCCATAAAGCCACTACAAATTCAACCTGAAATCCAATTCCACCAAACAACAAAAAGTACAATATATTCAACTAAATCCAGCGATATCCAAGAGGAACAACCTTGCTCTTAACATTCAAGCATTCAAAATGGATCTTGTCCAAAGCCTACATCCATCATCCCACAATAGCTTCCTACAACAACGTTCTGCACAATCGTTAAGAACATAATCATTTAAAATTATAACATATCATGTTTCATTACCAAATATGAAAAAGCATATTACAAACCAACCTAAACACGACAAACATGACTGCATTTGATGAACTTTTATTGTCAGGGCCTTAGCTTCTGACTATGTGAATTCAAAATTTCTTTAATTTGTCACAAATTGAATAATAAAAATCATAGAAAACGAGTACTATCTAGTTCAGAAAAATAGATGCTTTGGACTTCGAGTAAACAGAGAATAAAAGCCTTAACTCCAATTTGGTACCACTGTATAAAACACCTAGCAAATTAGTCTGATAGAGTTCAAGCATTCATTAATGTTACAGTTTTTTCTAAGTTGGGGGTTATAGGTAAAGACTGAAACATAAGAAAGTTAATAGGGACCCCAAAAGCTAGTACTATAGTTGGAGGGCCATTCATGCACGTTTTGACCATGTTATTAGACAATAAGTGCAACTAGTCATGTGCCACATAAATTTCCAACTATGTTTCAAAGGCATTAATTCGAGCAACTTTAAATTGCATTTCATAACCAACGGAGCAGAACTTTAATTATTTGACTTTTTTTTTTGTGTTTCTTCAATTATTTAAGATGTTTAGTTTTCATCTAATGGAAAATCAGACAAGTTCAGAGGCTCAACAAGCAAGAAAGAGCCTAACTGAAAAGAAAAATCATATCTGAAGCCATCCTAAAAGGCCACAAACGAAGCCATCAAGAAGAAATATCAGCAATCTCTGTTCCATTCAGCTGCAGTCATAGTCCAGAAAACAAACAACAGAGACACCTTAACAGGAACATTTTTGAAGTAAGTTGAAAGTGCTACCAATTTTCAATAGTTCCATCTTAAATCCAACCCCAGATCACAATTAAAAAAAAAGACTCCAAATGAAAAGAAGAAAAAAACTAAAGACACCAACATACAATCAAAATAAACATAGAAACAATGGCCAACTATTTCTCATTTACCCAGAAAAATGTGTACTAGCGGGTTAGGCTGGAATTTCTTCTCTACCCGTCAATTATGTCTACTGCTTCTTTCTATCATAGCATGTATAAAATGTGAAAAAAGTTGAATCACAATCTTTCCAACCATTTGATCTGAGAAGTTCAACGCAACAGTGGGCATATCTTTGCCAACTATAGAATGAAACACTACAGTAGGTTATAAGAAATTACCGTAGGCAGTGCCAAAGTTCTTGAATCCAAGAGTGACAGAAACACAAGCCAACATTAGAAGGTAACTGATTTCAAGAAAATTAAACGAAAGTTATCTAACAATGAAAAGAATAAGTAAGAAACACAATTCTCATCCACCTGCAATTTTCCCCTTGGAGCCTTTTGTTGCCACTTGCCACAACAGAGGACAATCTTCTGAGAAGGAAAATGGAAACAGAACTCCCTAACAATAATTTAATCATCATGATAAAATATGTCAATAAAATTTTCATCTGTATTCCTACAGAAAGGGTCAACAACATAAACGAATATATTCCTATTAAGCTAAAGCTCATAGATGCCATCAGATCAGAGATATGTACCAAGACTAGAGATGATTCCACTCCATTCACCTCACAAAATCCTTAACTATTTGGTTTCATTTACAATCCAATGAAGAAAAATGATTACTGAAACATACAAACTCACAACAAAGGTAGCAAAAACGGGTCAATGAACTAAATGCACAATCCCACAACAGAACACGCGCCATGAATATACAAAGTGAAATAAATGAGAGCTTACAAATCTATGAGAAAAACATATGTATGGTCTTCATGGAATAACAAAGTCGGCCGCTCCGCCGCCAACCACCACCACCTCTTCTTCTCTCTGAGCAATCCCTCCATTTTTCTTCTTTCAAATCTGACAAATAAAAAAATGAATCAACAAAATCCCATTGACTTTGAAAACAATATAAGAATAATTATGAAGACCCAAACCGGAATCAACCAAAACTCTGACTTTCAAACAAGTTAGAGCATAATACATGAAGAATAAATGAGCCCAATTACTCTTTTGTACAAGAAAGTGTTTTAACTGTAAAAGTAAAATAAATATTTGCACTCTTCCCCTTTTTAGAAGAACCAAATGGGATAAGATGAATTCGAAATGACCAAAGGAACCAAATGGTTCAAACAATCCAGACTCTTGACAAACACACCCACAATCAATGACTTCAAAACCACCACAAAATCAAATTCTCTAAAAGCAACACAAACCTTAATTCAAATAGCAAGCTTAATTCGAATTTGAAACAACAATAAAATTGGATTTAAACCCTAATTCCAAAAGCAAAATTGATAAAATATATCTATAAATCCCAAAATGTTGTTGCTCCAGTTATGGAATGGCGGTGAGATTGCGGCACAATTAGATTGGAGTGATTACCTTGACGAAGCGCAGAAAATAATCGTCGGGTTGATGGCGTGCAGGGACATGGCTGAGGATGGTGGTCGGTGCTTAGAGAGGATGGGACAGACGGTAGTGAGGCACAACAACGTGTTTGGAAAGGGTTGTTGGTCGTGGAACGTGAGACCGTGGAAGAGGTTGGAGAGATTTTTTAGATAGATATGTGGAATGGGCTTGAGAATTTTGAGAGAGAAAGAAGCCAGAGAGGTCATGAAAATTTTAGACTCAAATTTCGTTAAAATTTATGGTTGACACCGGTTTTGCAACCACTGACTATAGTTCTAATATATGATTAGACATCTATTTTAAAATCGTTGTCTAAAAAGACTGGTGTAACATGTATAAATAGACACCTGTTTTGAAAATCCGATGCCAAAACTGGTGTCTATGGTTCCCTATATATTAGACAGTGGTTCTAGAAACCCCATGTCTATTATCAAAGACTGCACTAAAAAGACAGTGGTTTTGTAAGAAACCGATGTTAAAAGGGAAAAGACACCAGGAAAATCATAAAACCACTGTCTTTATGTTGATGTCTATTTGCATTTTTATTGTAGTGCATTTGAATCTAGAATCATTAGTTTGGATATGAATCATCTAGAGAGATACACAAAATCCATTGTTCTACTGTTGACCTGTGTGAGAGAGCTAAGAAAGGAACACTGCTAACTTGAGTGGGAAACGATTGTCACTAGCTTTTGTAACCTTGAACTAAATATAGTGAATCTCTTCTTGTAGATAGAAGAAGAGAAAATGTATAAAAATTAATCCACCTTCAAACCCTTATAGACTTAGTATGACTTCACATTCTACATTTAAATTTCTGCAAATTGTTTTATGTTTGATCAGCATCATACAAACACTCCATCAAGCATTGAAATAAAAATTCGCATCCAGCATTCCACAACCCTAGTCGGCCCCCATCATCTTCTTCTTGCTCTCTGCTAAAATAACAAGTTATTCCCCTTCTCTTCCCATCGGGGAAGGAGAAATTAATTTCTTTTCTATTTTTCTTCTTCTCCCCTTGGTGGGAATAGGTTTCTCCCCTTTTTGGGAGTAGTTTTCTCTTATTTTCCGGGTGTATGTTTTTCCCTTTGTGGGAGTTGATTTTGTTCGTTGTTTTTTTCTTGTTTTTTAGACCTATTTAGATGTTTGTAGATCTGTTCTTCTCGAGTCTCATTTGGAGTTTTTCCATCAATTTCTAGTAGATCTGAAGATCATGAAAGAATCTGGTGTAGATTTTCTAAACCAAGAATTACAGTCCATTGAGTTTGATCTGATTCTTTATGATCTATTATATTTGTTTAGTTTAGATTTTTATTTGCTTTCCCTTTTTCCCTTGTTTGAAAGGTATAAGTTTATTTGGGTATTTCCAGTTTGGCTTCAGTATATGTATCTTAGTTATTTTGAATTGATTAATAAAAAATACAATTTCCTTATTTCTGGGAAAGAGCGCATTGATTGCTGATCAAGAAGCTCCAATCGTGACGTGAATCATCATTGATTTCATCGAGCTATAATTGTGGTAGGCCTATTATGGTCAATTAAGTCACTGATTATATGTCAAGAGTTGTATCTCACTATATATGATAAAAATATGATGACTGAAAAGAATAGGGAGTTATCACCAAGTGGATGTCTTTACACTCTGTGGTCAAAGAACATGTTCTTACTCAAGAAACTATGTCTTAAGAAGAAGAAAACAAATGCTAGCTGGTTTATGTAATTACTGTCAAGTCTTGTACTTTGTAGTGAAATTGGTGACTGGATGTCTAAGTCATCCATGCGCTATAGTGATGCCAACATGTGGATACTTATATATCTTAATAGATTGGTCTGCTATAATTTGCTAGACGCAAATTTGGTATCGTGAAATAATGCGTGTTGTGCGCATATTCATGAGATATTATGTTGTCTTAGTGATAGTAAAGCCACATTGGTGTATAGTTTGGGCGCTGAATATTGTTGGTAGACTAAACATACTTACTCGAGGCATTACTTCATTTCATAGTTTTGCGCATAGTTAAATTAATTTCAGACATACTTATACAAATGGTGTGGACGCTGATCCCTTTTACGAGACTTTGTTTGGAGATATGCTCCAAAGGCATGTGAGTCATTAATTAGGAATTAAGTAGAATTGATGTGGCATGTGAGAACATATTGTGATTAATGAGATATGTTGGATTCTCACTATGTGTGTGGTAGTGAATTTGTGAGTTGTCACCAGGCTTTGATTGGCCCTCTCACACGGGCAATCGCCCTGGCGCTAAGAGAGCGAGCAGGATGAGACTTAAAATATTGTGTCACATAAGGAGGTTTGTGCATGATCGCCTTCGCGCTAGAGCAATGAGGAAGGTTAATGAGTATAATTAGCAGTCACCTTAGCTAGAGGCTAAGATGAGATTAGATTTGATTGAATATAAAATATGCCCAAACTTCATAATAGCATGTTGGTAGTCGAATGTGCAAACTATCATATGACACTTTAGGAGTTACTACGAGTAGAACGCAGGTCAGACGCTTGAATAGCAACTGGACTAAGATGTGTATGATGTCTAGTGCATGACATACCTAAATTGAGTGGGAGATCCATCATAGCATGTATTCATACTACATGTACTTTGAGACGACCGCCTATGAAAAAGTGACTGGATGGGTCCCTGCTTCATCACAGTGTGAGCCCATATTATTTTCTTGTACGCTTTAGGATCTGGACCATGTTCATGAGGTGTAAGTTTGATGATGCTACTTTAGCATGTATCTAAAGGCCATGTGTAACTTGCTCTGTCGGAGCATGTCTAGGAAAACTATCAAGACCAAGCTAATTGCTATGGGACAGAGAAAGAACTGAACTGGTAACGCACTTATGTTATATAATTCATAGCCCGGGTGACTATGTTGAAATGTGTTTGACTAATCATGAATATAGAAACATATTTGAGTGTCTAGCATGCTTTACTAATTAGAGCTGGCAATGGGTCGGGCCGAGCCCATTGGGCTTTTCGAAAATTTTGGGTCGGGTCAGGCTAGCTTAATTTTGGTCGGACCACAGAAATACATGGCCCAGTCCAGCCCGAAAATATATATTGTACATAAATCATTGGGGCGGGCCAAAAGGTTGAGTCAAACCCGGCCCACGGGTCGATCGGGCCAGGCCAAATAGGCCCAAATTTTTCTGGGCCCAGAATACAAGAGCCTAACCCAGCCCAAAGTGTGGGCCGGCTCTGGAAATTGCCAGCTCTACTACTAATATTCATTGAGGAATCTAGAGATGCTTGACTAGGTGCGACATTTGGTTTGGGGTACACATCGAGTTATTGAGTTGTAGGATTATGTTAGTTTGGTGATGAATTAATACAACTCTCTTCACCTATACTTTCTCGCTTGGTCGCATGTATCCCTGTATGAAAAAGAGACGTGAGATAAGAAATATGAGGATGCGATTCAAATGAGTCGAGTCAAATATGTATGAGTGTGAGATATTGTGTACAATTAGGTTGTATCCATATTTGAGATAATATAGAGTCTTATTTAGATGAGGTTTTCTAGAAATCTCTCCCCTCAGGACTCTAACTGAGATATGGGATTGAGATATATATTGATATCTCTCCCTGCAATATCAGTCTAATTGAAAATATTATTTCCCACACAATAAGAAAATAATATCTCTCCTAAAATTTCTCTCTACGGTTTTCTTCTTAGAGCATTACCAAAAGTTCTCCAAGGGTTTAAGGTGTGCACATCAAAGTGAATAACTCTATGGTTATTTACACCAACGAGAAAGATGGTTCGTGATCTTGTTCGTGGTTCAATCAATCTACGCGATTCGTCGTTGTTCGCGGTTCAATCAAGAGGAGATTTATAGATGGCTTAATTATGAATCAAAAGGAGGCTTGTAGACGGGCTTAATCATGGGCCCTGGCTATGTGGATCGACAGTCCCACTGCAAATAGGTATATTCGATCCACCTTATATATGCAAATATGTGATTTATGTTTTGGTCCACATAAATACATTTGTTCTCCCTCCCACCCCCCGAAAAAAATTGAGGAAAAATTCTTATAAATGTCATAGAAAATAGGTTCCCTTGCGCCAACCCCCCCCCGGGTCATGAGTTCGCCACTAGATACAAGATAACTATAAACAATAGCAAAAGTTATTAAAGTAAATAAAAAATACAATAAAAAGAATGCTATTATTATTATTATTATTATTATTATTATTATTATTATTATTATTATTATTATTATTATTATTATTATGTGTTGTGTGTACGTGAGCCTATATATACATGAAATGAAAGTGCAAATTAAATGGAAAATTAAAGAAATAGATTCAAGGTGACTTGAGTGTTTTCATAGCAACACGTTTTGTGAACCCCATTGATTTAGGAAGATAAATCAGATGTACCTGACCTAGGGACCCACAAGTCAAGGTGAAGTGTATTCCACGAAGCGACCTGGTCGAGGATCCCCCAAAAAGCTAGGTGAGGTACTTTGTTCGAGGGTACCTGAAACAGAACGCACGTTAGGCTAGCCGGGATGGCTCCCAACTAAGGCCCTCCGATGCCTAAGTCAGAATCAGGTAGTTGAGGTACTTAGAAAGCTAAAGAGCGAGGTAATTTAGAATAATGACAAGTTACCTTTTACCTTGATTTCCGTGCCGTATTTATAGTACTGTTCACCGGGTAAGGCGGATTACCGTACACGTGGCACCCAATCGACGGTACGTGGCTCGCGGGCGAACCGACCCGGTGTTTCGGGTCAGGTCGGGACCCATATAAAAAAGCCGCGGATCCTGAGGGTATTTTGGTAATTTCGCGAGGCGAGGTCAAGATGGTCAACTCGACCTAGGCGAGGCTATAGTGGTAATTTCCACATCACCCATTAATCGTTATCAAACTTGTAATTAATTAAAAAAAAAGACGTACGATTATATCCCGGAAATATGAAAATTATCAAAACCTCGAAAATTGAATTATTTTCACGTTAGAAGCTTCGGACTACATACGTAGGGAATAAAAAGTTATGTTGGTGACAGTGCATGCAATTACTATTTTCTTAATGCCCATTTAATTACATAAATTATTAGTCAATAAATAATAAATAAACCAATAAAATTGCGATGCTAGTGCCTCCACATTGGCTTTGACCATCCTTTGGGAGATTTACTACTTAGAAAATTATGAATATAAAAATATATATATATATATATTTATAAGATAACGTTTTCAATAATTTTTTTTATCTCCACTTGAATTTGTTAAAAAGGAGTTTGCATTTTAAATAAATTAATATGTACACTACTGTATATTATTTCTGTGGCACAGAAAGTGATGATTCACATAAACGCCAAGAAACGCCTTTTCGAGGAATTTTGTCCACTAGTCTATATATATATAAAGAGAGAGTCACTTATAAATAGTAATAAGAAAATTTTCCCACTCGTTTCACCTTTCTAAATCTGAAAATGGTAAATTATTATTAAAAATAATATTGAACAATAAATATAATAATTAAATTATGTCAACACTTGCAATAAAAAAAATTATTAAGATTTTGGGTAAGTTAAATAATTAAGGTAATATTATTTTGACAACTGGATTATACTTTCCAAATTTACCAAATTATAATTTCTTATTTTCAGTAAGCCGGATTTTCATGAGTAAGTTCTAATTATTAAGGTAAAATTATTTTGACAACTACATTTATTCTTTCTTAATTTAAAACAATTAGCATTAACTATTTTCACATAAAAATTATTTTAATGAATAAATATTGCAAAATTAATATAAATATTATTTGATAAGACTAACTAAATAATTATTAAAAAAAAAAATACAAACTAAATTAAATAAATTCAAAAATGAGCATATAATATCTAAATTATTTAGTAAGTCTAAAATTATATAAGAATTCACAAAATTATATAAATAATTAAAAAATAATGAAATAAAGCCTTAAAATTTTCAAATAATTCTTGACAAGTCTTAAATTCATATGATAAAATCTAAAAAAATATTAATAAATCTAATAGTTAGTATAATAAAAATTAAATTATTGGATAAATTCAAAAATAATCAAATAACATCTAAATTTTAAGAATTTTAAATTTTTACCAAATAAATTTCAAGACTATTTAAATACATACAAAGCATGATATAAAATCTTAAGTTATTTAATACATCAGCCTAGCTACCAAAATTTAAGAAATTGTAATTCTCGATTCTCATTAAATCTTTTTTTCACCTTAGCATGATTTGTGTAAAATCTGGTGATTAAGTTAAACAAATATGTAACTTTTTTAATTTCTTAATTTAAACAATTAAAATTTATTATTTTGAGTAAATTAGATTTTCGTAGATTTTCACAAGTTTATAATTGGTAAGGTTTTAAACATAATGCGAATATGGATTCAATATTTACTAATTTCATATATTTTCCACAAAAATTATTATTTAATTTGTTAATTTCTTATGAAAACAAACATAATTCTTGCTCGATAAGTATACCCAAATATCTTATAATTATGATATTAAAAATTCAAACAATATACTACACTATATGAATAGTACAATACAAATCATGAGAATAAAATAAAATTTTCAGAATCGACTTAAAAAAGTAAATAAATATAATATAGAACACAAAATCAGCATAAAATATATATTAATAAAAGAGATTTATATATATATATATGTATGTGTGTGTGTGTGTTCAAATTTGCAATATATAGAGATTTTAGAAATAAAATAGATATACATATATATGGATTTGTAGAAATGAATGTGTATATACTTTGTTGGATATAACATAAATAAATATTAATCACATAAATAATTCTATTTATTTGTTCTATTATATGTGTTACATTTATTTGTTAATCTCAAACAATAGAAAATATTTTTCATCCATTTCGTTCGATCGATTTTTCAAATAATCATGATTTAAGTATAATAATATTGTTATTGATAAATCAAATGACACTGTGGTTTTATTTATTAAATTAACATATATAGTAATTTGTTGGTATCAATTTTAACTATGTTTCAATTTATCTACTTTAATTTAGTTGTAGAAAATTATAGTGAACATATAATTTTAAAGTTTATAAAAACTCAACAAGTGTTTTTAATAGTTGTATAAACTTACTTCAAATATATAATTGATTTATTTTTTTCTCATTTTTCTATATTATAAAATCAATTTGTGTTTTCTCATTTTTCCTAACTTTTAATTCATAGTTGATATTTAACATGATATTTTGTAAGAATGTATTAAATTATTGTAACAATTATTATTTAATAAATCCTACATTATTTTTTTCTGGTCAATGACGGGGCGGGTGTAAGTCTTGAGATGCTTGCCATGTCCCACCTCATTATAATTCTTATAATATATAGTTTTTTTATTATTAAAACTATAAAATACTCTATTATATTATACTCCGTGCATCGCACGGGAGATATACTAGTGATAATTAATAAAAACTTTGATTCATCAAAACTCGATTGGAATTTTTAAGGAAAATTATTGAATATATATATCAATTATTATTTTTCATTAAATAAATTACATTTATAAAATTATGATATAGTAATGAAAAAAAGTTACTATATAAATTGACTAAGAGGATATTTGACGAGCTTATAAGCTCTTTAAATTTGTTTGGTAAATATTTTTGAAAAAAATCTTATAAGCTCCCAAAATAAGATGTTATGAGCTTATAAACTGTTTTTAAAAAAGGTGGAATCCTAACTTTTTTTTCAAATTAAGATCTTATTTCAACAACCTTCTTCAATTTTGATTATTTTAATTACAAGATTGTCATTACTAACATCTTAAAAGATCAACCATCTTATTTTATCAATACATCAACAACTTTTATTTTTACAATAAGATCTAACATCTTATAATTGAACTTATAAAAAAAATTAGATGTATCGGCTGATAAGATATCTTTTAAATAAATTTAGCCAATTGCACCCTCCAACATTCATGTTAGTGGACTTGAACTTCGACATATTAATCATAAAGCCTTGCATGGTTTTACCATTTAAGTAAGATTTCCTAAACATTTTATTTTAGTTTTTGTAATCATAAGGTTTATTTAATGTGTGACTTTATACCTTAATTGCATGACTATTAATTGATATTTTGTTATAATGATATATGTGTTTCATTGCTTCATTGAAAAAGTAAAAATATAAAAAAAATCATACAACATGCACAAGCTTATTTTCTAAAATTTGAAGAAATCCAGTGATCTTATTTCAAATAGGCTATTTTTGGGGTATTTAATTTCTTTTAATTTTATCTAGTAAACAGTATGCTTGTCATCACACGATTACAGCCACACACACATACTCGGTTTTGATTATCTTTAGCTGGATTAATATATTGTCTTCGGGTCAACATTTTCAGGTTTCAAATAAATAATAATAATAATAATAATAATAATAATAATAATAATAATCCAGCTACTAGCCAACAGTACTACCAAGCTAGCTTCGTGGGAATTCATGAAGCAAATCTAGCAAAATTATCAAGACAAAGCTTGCACTGGAACTCATGATAAAATAGTTCATACTATTATATATAATTCAGTTTGGCCTCTCATGCACCAAGATGGGAAAAGGCCTAAGGGTACCCCCAAGATGGGAAAAGGCACTAGGGTACACACACAAACACACACACACACATATATATATATATATATATATACACTCATGAGAACGATTCAATATGTTATTTCAATTAAATTATATGTAAGGGTTAATTACATCCTAAAGCTTAATATAATTATAGAAAAAATCAGTTCTCCTTTACCATTATAAATACTCCCTTAATTAATATTTGTTTTTTTCTTACAAATTGCATCGGGAATCGCTTGTAGCTTAGTAGTAAGATAAAAACTCAGGCATGTGTCAACTTTCTTCGTCCACCAAGATTTGTACTCCAAAAAAAAAAACTTACAATCTCGAGTGAGGGTATTTGTTAGGTAAATACAAATCTCAATGACGTATTTGGAAATTCGAAATACAACTTGAGGTTTTTGTAATTAGGCTAATCTCCATATGTAATTTTTGTAATTATCATTATGGGTTGCAATAGGGATGAAATACAAAAAAACTTAGTTTTGAGAAAAACAAGTTGACTACCCCCCCTCCCTCCCAATTTCAATCACAGGACGATTACTAATCATGAGTCCTTTGGTTTCAAGACAATGGAAACTTGATGAAAACCTCGTAGAAGATATGGAGCATTTTGTATAATTATTTCTCATTGTTTTCGGATTTTTTTAGGAAATTAATAAATTCCTAATCAAACATGTCAAACAATCTCTCAAAAGGTGAGGAGTGCCTTGCCTACTTAGGGAGGATGATAGAATTTCAAGAGAGAGTTAAAAGTTGTTGGGAAAAATCGGATCCCACATTCATCCCCTAGGGACAAGCAGAAATAACCGAGAAATAAAATAAAAATAACAACAATCCACAACACAAGAATTTACGTGGAAACTCCAAAACCGGAGAAAAACCACGGGCCCACCAAGAAAGAAATTCCACTATGTGAAACATTTTTACAATCACACAGACATTCTCTCTCCCGACCCCAGTACCCCACACTATTACAAACCTTTGTCTAACTCACACCTCTCTCCCAACTCTCCATACTAGAGAATACAAGAAAGGAATTTAACTAGAGTCAAACCACAAAGGTTAAAGTGTATTTGACTGGTGCACTTAAAACCACACCACATGGGTTCCTTAAATAACCTTAAGGTTCCCACCCATTTTATTCCACAAGCAATGTGGGACAAAACCCACTTCTTTTATTTGACACTATAAACCAACAAACTCCACCTTGGCAAAACAAAAGAAGCTCCAACATTGTCTTCACCGACAATCATGACTCTCAACCCGAGAACCATCATTCTCAAACCAGAGAACCCTACTCCACCATATGAGTAGACCACTTAGAATAAATCATTCTAAGAATTTCCTTCGGCACATGTCGAAAATTCCGCTGAAATTTATGGTGCAACTCCCAGCTTTTGGCCCTCCTGGAAGTCCTTCAGCCATTGACATAACACACACCTTGTATCCATGCCAAACCGATACCCGTGTATAAATTATACCACACACCCTGCATCCATGTCAAACCAATGTCTGTGTGAAATTCCACCACACCCTGCATCTTTCCATGACAAGTCAATGCTCGTGCGTAAATTCGTGGATCCGCTAACATAACCACATCCTCTTTCATGGCAACTTGACATACCAAAAGGACATACATTTTCTCGTTAGAGAAAATCCTCACTGTCACAATGTTAGACCGGATTAGGAGCAGTTTGCCAGATCAGCTCCACCTCCACATTGACAGTTAACCTTCAAAGCCTTGTGTACCCAGATTGAACTATCACATCATTGACTTATACTTGCCATAAGCCAAACTCGACGTTTCCATCAAATTTCTCCACCTGCTTGAACCACCCTAGCCTGATGAACAACCGCCTCCAAAGAGACCCCCCGGACACCGCTCAAGAAATCTTTTCTGATGTGGAAGGTCAGACATCGCTGCAACCACAGAGCATACTCAGAATTTCAAGAGACCCAACCCGGGCTCTGATACCACTTGTTGGAAAAAATCGGATCCCACATTCATCCCCTAGGGACAAGCAGAAATAACCGAGAAATAAAATAAAAATAACAACAATCCACAACACAAGAATTTAAGTGGAAACTCCAAAACTGGAGAAAAACCACGGGCCCACCAAGAAAGAAATTCCACTATGTGAAATATTTTTACAATCACACAGACATTCTCTCTCCCGACCCCAGTACCCCACACTCTTACAAACCTTTGACTAACTCACACCTCTCTCCCAACTCTCCATACTAGAGAATACAAGAAAGAAATTTAACGAGAGTCAAACCACAAAGGTTAAAGTGTATTTAACTGGTGCAATTAAAACCACACCACATGGGTTCCTTAAATAACCTTAAGGTTCCCACCCATTTTATTCCACAAGCAATGTGGGACAAAACCCACTTCTTTTATTTGACACCAAAAACCAACACAAGTGTTGGAGTGTCTTATGTTTTGTTGACTAGGCAACGCGTAGAGAACAAAACACACACACACACACACATTGGGAAGCTAGAGGGCCAAAATGAGAATATAAGAGTACAAGTTAAACTATATCAAAATGAGAGTGTAAAGTGAGACAGTTGAGAATAGAATCGGGTAAAATGAAAATTAATTAATACTACAAAAAAAAGGTTATTTTGTGACACATATTTAGAGGCGGTCTGATAAAACCGCTGCTAAAACCAAATTTAGTAGCGGTTGTCGTTACCGCTGTTAATAAAGTGAAAACAGTATATATAATAGCAATTTATTCACTGCGGTTAACTAAATCGCAGGAAAATACACGCGGTGTTGTTTAACCGGCACTAAAGAAATCACTTTTTGTTTATTTAAGTTAAAAATTAATATTTTTTTTTTTTAAAAAGGGTCTCAACTGCAATAAGAATTCCCTCCCGGCGAAGAACCGATCGACGACGTTGCAGATTCTAACGGCGCCGCCATAGAAGAGTCTGACCTATCAGCCGCCGTCGCCGTCTCCGGTCCAATCTCCATCGAGACGGTGGAGAAACCGGTGGTTCTTATTTCTCTCTCTTAGGGTTGGAATTGGCGTTTTTGGGGAAATGGGAATTTGGGACTTGCGATCGTAATTTAAAGGTTATTGTTAAATTCTCTTCATTTTCTGTCGCTCAGATAACCTAATTTCAAGGATCTGTATCGGGCTTTTTCGACAAATTTTACAGCTTTCCTTGTTTTAATTATTATTTCATATAATTAATCACATCAAGTGTGGAAGGTCTTGTCCTCTGACAAATATGTTTGTTCTTGTTTTCTAACAAGTCTGCGATCTTTAATTTTGTCTTGTTGTCTCTCTTATTTCGTTTCTAGTGTGTTTTCTTCTTTTCTTTCCTTTCGTTTTTTTGTGATCATGTCGGAAGTCAACCATGGTATCTCTAACATTGCGGTTACGGGGAAAGGGAACTTCATTGCTGCTAAATATGGTTGTTGTATTGGGCATATGATGACTGAAATGGCTGAAGCAATAGGGATAAGAGAGGTTTGAGTTGGTTGAAAGATTATTGGAGTAATGCTAATGTTTCGTTGGAGATGAATTCGCTTTTGGTGATCAGAGCATTAAGAGGCAAATTAATGGACAACTCGTTTTTTTCGGATGTTATCATGGAGTGTAGGAATTTGTTGGAGTATCTTCTAAATGTGTCTTGTTCTTTTATTAAGAGATCAGCGAATAGTGTTGCTCATGTGTTAGCTAGAGCATCATATTCTACGTCTGGTTTCAAAGAGTGGCGAGATGATCCTCCCCTCTTTATCTGTAATGAATTGCAGTTCGATCTGCTTTATTAATGAAAGTTCTTCCTTTTGTTTTAAAAAAAAGTTAAAAATTAATAATTATTATTAGAAAAAATGGGTCCTGACTTATAGAATTAACTCGTAGTAAACTAGTAATTTGTTTTCTCTCACAAATCGATGGGTTTTCTCTTCTCTCTCTCCGTCTCCCGCCCGCCACCGCTCGGCCCTCCCGCTGTTATCGCCGCTTAGCCCTCCCGCCGCCATTACCACCGCCACCGCCATTGGTGACCAGCGATCTACCACCGTATATGAGGCGCTTGTGTCTTGTGAGAGGAAAGCCCTTATCTCAAACCCTAAGCACTTACATGCATCTTATATTGACTAAAAGAAAAAAGGTTAGATGTAATTTTTGATCGGCAAAATTGTTTTTTTAGTCTTCTTTAAGTGGGCATACTTGGAGATTTAGTCCTTTTTTTTCTTGAACTTTGATTTTAGTCCTTTAAGTGTACCAAAATCAGAATTTTGGTCCTATCACCTACTATAGCAGGTCAAAGTGACCTGTTTTCACGAGGTGGAATTTTTGTTTTTTTCCAAAACATAAAATTTCAATTAAAATGGATGAAGTGATTACTTAGTTGGGAATACACTTGCCAAACGGATAGGGAAAAATAAGAACAAATCCAACTTGACAATATAAAATATTTAAATTATTTTAAATAAAATAAAATGGGTCTACATAATATATTGAAATTATTTTTTAATTTAAAAACATAAATAATTTAGAAAAAAATCACTGATAAAATATAAAAATATCGTAGTTAGATAAACATATTTCAATTCGTAGTTGACAGGCTGAAATTCACACTTTTATTTTTTATTTTTTTTTTTTATTTCATTTGCAAAATATTATATTTCATATTTTATACAATATTAAATAATGAATAAAACTACATGCAAGGTGTTAATAATTTTTTGAAATATTTTTCATGTTTGTAAAGAACAAACGCTATTTTATTTATAAAATCATTAGCTCATTTGAATTGTTTTAATACATAAAATATATAATATATATCATAAAATTATATATACTTTAATATTCATTTTCTATTTTTTTAAAACTATAATATATATCATATTTCAATTTGTAGTTGACAGGCTGAAATTCACACTTTTTTATTTTTTTTTATTTTATTTCATTTGCAAATGTTATATTTCGTATTTTATACAATATTAAATAATGAATAAAACTACATGCAAGGTGTTAATAAATTTTTGAATTATTTTTCATGTTTGTAGAGAATAAACGCTATTTTATTTATAAAATCAATGGCTCATTTGAATATATTTATCTAACTACGATATTTTATATTTTATCAACAATGTTTTTCTAAATTATTTATGTTTTTAAATTAAAAAATAATTTCAATATATTATGTAGACCCATTTTGTTTTATTTAAAATAATTTAAATATTTATATTGTCAAGTTGGATTTGTTCTTATTTTTTCCTATCCATTGGCAAGTGTATTCCCAACTAAGCAACCACTTCATCCATTTTAATTGAAATTTTATGTTTTGGAAAAATAAAATTCCACTCATGAAAAACAGTCACTTTGACCGCTTATAGTAGAGGTAATAGGACCAAAATTCGATTTTTAGAACTTAAAGACTAAAATCAAAGTTCCAAAAAAAAAAAATAAATCTTCCAAGATACTTAAAGCGACTAAAAAACAATTTTGCCTTTTTGATCTGAGGCTTTGATTCACTATCTTCAATTTTCAAATCTAATTATTTTGAAAAAGTAAACGCCTCCTGAATGTTCTACTTGGTTTGCTTGCTCTAGAGCACTCAGTGCAAAGTCTTGTGAATGTATATATATTGCAAATTACTTAAAACAAAAGAAGTTTTGCAAATCCATTTTTTACCTTTGTTTTATATATATATATATGTGTGTGTGTGTGTGTGTGTGTCGCTGTATATTTTTCTTTCTTTTTTTTTCTTGATTACGGTAATTTAATGAGTAAATATGAAACAGGATGCTAGATTTATTGGATGGCGAAAGTACCGCTAGTGCTGGAAGAAAAAAGCATCTTACATTTCAGGTACAAGCTTATTTTCCTGATAATATATACTAGTTTATCTTGATTTAGCAATTAACGCACAAATGAACTATATTACGTGCTGGATAACTTTTGATAAGTGACGTTAGTGTTTGTCCCTTTTGTGTCTCTGTTTAACTATTTCTGTTTGAATTTTTCCATTGGTCTGCCCACTCACTTAGTTTCATTTTATTAAATTAATTTGCTATATTAGTGATGTTTATGTTACCTGGAGACAAAGTAATTTGTATAATTTGTTTCATAAAGAAAAGACATTTAACTTGCAGTCCCTCTCTAAATATTGCTTGTATTTAGTTTCATCAGGTAAACGTTTATGATTTTCAAGCGATTCGTGATGGGTATATCTTTGTTATTGAAGAAAAGTTTCCAGTTGCCCCTGTTGAGTTGTGCCCTCTATTGAAGACATTATAACAAATTCTGATTGTCAGGTAACTTTTGTGCATTAGTGTTTTTTACTAAATTTCCCTTGTTTGTCTAAGGTATGAGTATTTTGGTCTATTACTTCGAAAAAATACTGAATCTAGAAAGCATCAATCAAGTTCCACATAGTAGTGGATCTAAAAGCTTTTGCAAGAAGACGAGCTGAAATGGTACATATTTTTCTTCTTTTGTGTTGGTTAGTTTAATGATTATAGTCTCTTATTAATAAACAAATTGTCGTGTAAGGAATTTGAGCTTGGGCGTATAGTTGATCGTACTTTATATCTGTTAACATTTATGATGTTTATTGTTCATCTATATGTCTCAATTTCCTGTTAATTATGTTGTTCTTCGTTTATCGATACTGGTTTTACGCGTAATGGAGTTCCGTTTTGATTTCTTGGATTTGTGTGCTAAGGAATTTTGATTTTCTAGTTTTCCTTTTTTCTATTTCTCCCCTGAAAAACTTGTATTGTTGTCAAATAGATCATGTTTGATGAATTTTTTATGGTGGTATTTGTTTCAGGCGGTTTTGGGGCTTCAGGCCTTAAGATAAAGAACTTGGATTTCGGTTCTGTGAGGCCCAAATTGAGAACATTGCAGTCTTTGCATGGTTTTAAGGACTTAAAAAATTGTTCGATTTGATGGTTTAGTTTTGTCGCGTAGATCACAGAAGCCAATAATCGGGTGTCGAATTTCAGCTGCTGAAGTTGATTGTGAGTTGATATTCTGTGAATTTATTCTGCTCCGCTTATGGCACTAGCCTTATGGCATCAACCTTGCTTGTTCTGTTGTTGAAGTAACTGTGTTCTGTTTAGTTCTATTGTTAACATTTAGTGAAATTTTTTATTTAATATAATGAACTCATAAAGAGAATCAATTTAAAATGCTAATTTATCTGAGTGATGGTTGTATGGCATCCATAATAATATAAGTACTGAAAGGTGAAACTCAGCAGTCATCATTAAGTTTGTTCATTATTTATTCGCCATACGATTTTAGGATTAGGTGTTATGAAATTACAGAATTTGTATGTTAATGATAAACGTGATTCATCTGGCAAGAAAACTTTGCTCTTAAAACTCCTTTGTTTTGATTATCGATTCACTTAAAGCCAAAATATGTAGATATATAAGTTTAGTTTTTTTTTGGGTTTTGGATATTAGTACTTTTGAAAGTTAAATAGATCAGATGTAAGTATGATTGCTTGCTCTCATATCAAGAAGAGGCGTTTAGTACAGTAGTACTCGTTACTAATGGCAAAATCGGGGAAGGGACGTCCTGTTATTTATTTGAAACGTACTGGTATTGTAATGAAATTATGTGTAGGACATATCACATAATTCTGTTACACCCTTCATTATTTCTCTTTGTAATCCAGCTTTTTTCTTTCAATAAGTAACAGCGAATGCCGATGTGGAGGATAAATCTGAAGAAACTAAATCAACTGATGCAGTAAGCACGCTTATCCCGAATGCTTTTGAGGTAAGTTGCTTTTATTTGCATGACCAATGATTCTGATGTTTATTGATCACCTGATTATTGCTTTATTTATCATTCTGTGGTCTCATATCTACAATCATGGAAAGAAAAATTCTGAAAACTAGTTTTGAAGAAATAGACAAGTAGTTAAATATGACTTAAAATATTTGGAAACCACTGTTTACTTATCTTAGATAACAAAGAAGCTCTTGATCGAAAACTTCAATGACAATTAACAAGCTCTTGATCGAAAACTTGTGTAAGGAATGTGTGGTTTCTTTTCTTTTTTCCAGTATGCTGTCAAGTTTTTGTGAACCAACCAGTACGCTATAGATTTTATTGTATATTTATTGTCATGTTGGTTGCTTCTTGACATGAGAATTAGAATTATAGAATTATATCGATAGAGTGAATGCAGAAAATTTGGTGGGACTCTAATTGTTTAATCAATTATGGCAAAGCACTGTTGCAAAATTACAACCAGACAAATGCATGATTAAATGAAAGAGTAGGTTTAAGCACTTCTTATCCACTCAAATGTCTATCAAGGAAAGACATGAAGGGACAAATTCACTTGTTTTGGATTATGATTTTTTATCTAGACTTTAACAGTTTAACTATTAAGAATTAATCAACTGTTGGATGATAGTCGCTACAAAAGTTTCATAAAAATGATTTGTTATACTGATGTTGCTACAAAAGGCCCCAAACAGTTCACTAATTGGCTAAACCAAACATTTGAAATGGTATGTACTTGCATATTACATTTGTTTCTCCATATTCAACTATATGTATATACTTGTTTCATCAATTAGCATTTTGTCACTTGATGATTTTACTTATGAGCATTTCTAGAATTACGACTTCTGTATTGAATAAAAGTTATGAGGTATAATATTATAATTTGGTTTCAATTGCAGGCACAGAAGACGATGGTCATCCTCTAGTCATGATATAAATGAGAATTTTCATTTGCGTAATGTTGCATATATTGCTATTGTATAAGAACATATACTTTTGTAGATGGTTTTTAGTGATTGTAGTGTAATATTTTTGACTTTATGATGTTATTACAGTTTATAAGACTTTTACATAATTGGATGATATTATGACTTTGTCACAATTATGTGACACATCTGTCACATAGTTGAATAAAAACTATGAGGAAATTTTATAAAAATATTAGTGGTAGCTGTTACAACTACATGCATTTTAGAAATGAGAAATTATAGTAGAATTATATTTGCGGCGGTTCACATAACCGCTGCCCTTTTTTCCATCCGTTCTTTTCTATTCGTGGCGGTTTGGAACCGCTGTAATGTTAAAATTAGCGGCGGTTTGGAACCGCTGTAATGTTAAAATTAGCGGCGGTTTGGAACCACTGCTAAAATATTTAGTGACACAATTTTCAGCGTTTGCGAAAAACTGCTGCCAAATCTCTCGCGACACCTGTATGGACAGCGGATTGCAAACCGCTGCGAAATACTTGGGCGGCGGTTTTAAACCGCCGTAATATTTAAAATAAACCGCCGCGAAGTAGCTGTTTTTTTGTAGTAATGCATGGAGGTAAAGTGTAATTTAGCCTCTTATTTACAACTTACATATATTATAATATCTTTATTTAGTTATTTTTTTACACTTATATTGAGGATCAACTATCGAGACAAACAAATTAGTATTTTTTTACAATTTAGGCAAAATTGTTTTTTTAGTCCTCTAAGGAGATTAACCTGGAGCTTTAGTTCTCACTTACTAATTTGTATGATATTAGTCCTCTAACTAATGTTTTTCCAGATATTTAGTTCTGTTACCTGCTATATCAGGTCAACCTAACCAGAAATGCTGATGTGACATTTCTTTTTCTAATAAAATATTTTTTTAATGATTTAATTGATGACAAGTACACATAGTTGGATGATTTTGGAGGGAAAGTAGGTTTTGGTACCAAAATGGAGGGAAAATTGATATTTAGTTATAAAATATAAAAAAAAAGAATATTTTGAAGAAAAAAAATTAAATAATTATATTTTCGAAAAAAATAATATAAGTTATTTGTTTCGAAAAAATAATTTTGTTATGGTTTAAAATAATAATACCTAATTATTCTAAAATAATAAATATAGTTTTTAACATTATTTTTTTCAACTTTTAAGAATAATTCAGTTTTTTGACATTTTCAACTTTTAAAAACAATTTTTCAAATTCAATAACATCAATTTAATATTAAAAATAATATAAAAATATAAGTAAAAATATTTTTTTAAACCATAACCAAATTATTCAAATTCAATACTATCAATATAATATTATATTTAAAATTTAAACATTCAAAAAGTAAATAAATTAAAAAATAATATAAAAATATAAGTAAAAATATAAAAAACTATATTTTGAAAAAAAAAATCAATAATTATATTTTCGAAAAAAATAATATAAGTTTTTTCTTTCGAAATAATAATTTGGTTATGTTTAAAAAAATAATACCAAATTATTTTATAAATAATTTATTATTTTCAAAAATAATTTAAATTATATTTAGTTATAAATATTGTTTTCAACATTATTTTTTCCAACTTTTAAAAATAATTCAGTTTTTTGACATTATCAAGTTATAAATATAGTTTTTCGAAACTATTTTCAGTTTTGCCTAATTTTTAATAACTTGATAATTTCGGAAAACTAAATTATTTATAAAAGTTGGAAAAAATAATGTTAAAAACTTATTTATAACTAAATATAATTTAAATTATTTTAAAAAATAATAAATTATTTTAAAAAATAATAAATTATTTTAAAAAATAATTAATTTTTATAGAATAAACCATAACCAAATTATTTCTTTGAAAAAATTAACTTATATTATTTTTTTCGAAAATATAATTATTTAATTTTTTTTTAAAATATGATTTTTTTTATAGTTTATAACTAAATATCAATTTTCCCTCCATTTTGGTACCAAAACCTAGTTTCCCTCCAAAATCATCCAACTATGTGTACATGTCATTAATTAAATCATTAAAAAAATATTTTATTAGAAAAAAAATGCCACATCAGCATTTCAGGTTAGATTGACCTGGTATAGCAGGTAACAAGACTAAATATCTGGAAAAAAATTTAGTTAGAGGACTAATATCATACAAATTAGTAAGTGAGGAGTAAAGCTCCAGATCAGTCTACTTAGAGGACTAAAAAAAAATTTTGCCTACAATTTATATACACAATATAGATAATTGATTGACTTAATCAATGCATTAAAAAAACAATAATATTGAGAGGAAGCTAGAGCAAGATTAAGAGGTAATTAAAATGAATTAAATCTTTGTTTTAATTTTCCCAAAGTAGTTTTAAGATGAATCAGATTACTTAGTATTTTAACAGGACGTCCTAAGGCTTTCTCTCTCTAGGGAAAAGCTTTGAGTGCAATGTCTTGGGTTTACCCAAGAATTGTTCCCCCACTAGCCCATGCTTGTCTCCCACGCTCATCTTCTTCCCCCCACCCCCATTTCCTGTTCTATGTCTTCATTTTCTTTTGAATTTTGATTTTTTCTGTTGCTTTACTCATCTCTGTTTGTCTTTCTGTGTCTTTTCCAGATCCTGCCCCTGCAGCTGCCCTTTCCTCCGCTCAGTGCTCGCCGTCGGACGCACAGGGTCGATACTTTGGTCTGCTATTACTGTTGTTATCTCGGGACCTTACCACAGCCAAAACCTCTCAGTTGTCGTGTTATGGCGGAAGATCTAGCAAACCTTTATTCACGCCTCTCCCTAGCGGCTGAAGAAAATCTGGTGATAACAACTGAAACAATCCAAACGGACAATAAGCACTTCGATCTTTGTCTTGTGGGAAAAATCCTATGCCCCCGTACCATTCAAGCGGATCAAATATATGCTCTATTCAAGCGTCTGTGGAACCCCCGTGGAAATTTCTCATGCAAATCACTCCACGACAACATATTCCTTTTCACGTTCGAATCTCTTGTCGACAAAAAGAAAGTCACCTATGGATCGCCTTGGTTATTCGACAGACATCTCTTGGTCATAAACGAACCCCGTCCAGATCTCCACCCCTCAGAAATGGATTTCTCCAGAAGCGACATGTGGATTCAACTACATAACCTCCCTCTTGGCCTTATGTCCAGAAACTTTGCGCAAAGGGTAGGCAACAAAATTGGAACCTTCGTTGAAGTCGACTTTGATGTATCTGGGTCAGTCATTGGACGGTACATGAGAATCAAAGTGAATATAGATATCTCGAAGCCTCTGCTCCGCCTCATTCATACAGAGTTTCAGGGACAAAAACGACCAATTTTTTTGAAGTACGAACGACTTCCGGACTTCTGTTTCTCTTGCGGAGTGATAGGTCATATTTTGAAAGATTGTGAAAAAAGCTTCCCGACCCAAACTCTTGCATGGACAATCTTGAATACGGCAACTGGATCAGAGCAACCAATGGCTCCAACCCATTTTCGTCTTCCCGTCGAAATTCTAGTCCCACTTCCCCCAGCTGAACCAGCCATTGACCCCAAATCTGTTACTCCAAAACCCACCAACAATATTATACCTGCTGAAAATACAAATATCTCTCCCACAACCCACATCTCTGTGCCCC
Organism: Rehmannia glutinosa; assembly: GCA_016081115.2. Classification (NCBI taxonomy): domain Eukaryota; kingdom Viridiplantae; phylum Streptophyta; class Magnoliopsida; order Lamiales; family Orobanchaceae; genus Rehmannia; species Rehmannia glutinosa. The sequence goes on along the minus strand of JABTTQ020000388.1, from coordinate 83,703 downwards.
TCCCCCCTCATATCGCCAACCCACTCGGCAATATCCCAGATCATAATATCCCTCATCCCCCCTCTCTTAACCATCACTCATCCCCCCCTCCGAACCCGCCACCGTCATCCATAATGCAAACTCTCAGCAACATAGCCCAACCTGAAATATTATCCCTCCCATCCTCCTCTGCTATTCTCCCTTACAAAACTCCTCCAAAATCATCCACTCTTTCGAACCCTCCCACTTCCACACTGTCACCCCTCCCTGTCTCATCCCCCGACCCCTCTCACACCACCAATAACAACACAAACACCTCCAATCTCCCACCTAGTCCTTTCCTTGTCTCAGTTCCAATGAATCTTGACACACCAGCCCGCAAGATTGCAAGAAAATTCACTTCCCTTCGTAAGAAATCTCTCTCTAGTGGTGCTTCTACTTCTCGCACTCCCAAACGTAAACTCATAGTTGACGGCTTCCATGACCAAAAACTTCATAAAATCCCTGTCGAAATCCTCCCGAAAAAACCCAAGACCCAAAACTCTCTTCTTACCGTCTCTTCATGTGATGATGGCTCGAGTCTACCAACTGTTATGATGGCGGAGTTTGGCGAGGACCAACTCCGCCAATCACAATGAGTATCATAAGCTGGAACTGCCGGGGGCTTGGGAACCCTCAGACAGTTCACGAACTGCGCAAATTTATTCGCGCAAAGTCACCCGACGTTGTATTTCTTTGTGAAACAAAATGCAGTGTCCTTGAGATCGACAAAATAAAAAATTCTCTCGGCTTCTTTGGTATCGCTTCTTCTTCTTCGGGTAGGTCCGGCGGTTTAGCGCTCCTTTGGAAAAAATCCCTATCGGTCACTCTTCGTTCCTTTTGCGATCGTTTCATCGACGTGGATATTGCTTATAAAGATATTTCTTTTCGTGCTACGGGCATATACGGCCAGCCCGATGTATCTCTCAGACGCCATTTTTGGCAATTTTTCCGCGCACTTATTAGGTCCCCGGAGGAACCATGGTTGTGCTTTGGCGATTTTAACGAAGTTCTCGCACAAAACGAATTTATTGGTAAAGGTCCTCGTGCTACCTGGCAAATTTCTGCCTTCTGTGAAGCTTTGGATTTCTGTAATCTGCAAGACATGGGCTGCCAAGGTTCTTGGTTCACTTGGAGCTGTCTTGCTATTCATCCATTTACACAGCGAGCCCGTCTGGACAGGGGGATTTACAACCACCTCTGGCGATCTCTTTTTCGACATTGGAAAGTGGAAAGCTGTAACTCTTTCGCCTCGGATCATACTATCCTCCATATCCAATTATCCCGCCACCCAGTTCGCAACTTCACGACAAACCCAGATGGCAAACCCTTTCGTTTTGAGGCCATGTGGATTCGCTCTAAGGATTGTGAAAATATCATTCGCAAAAATTGGGACGCAGACCACCTGAATATTGATGATAAAATCGAACACTGCAAAATTGGGCTCTTACGATGGAGTAAATCGGATTTTGGGGATATTGACAAGAAGATTGCTGACATTAAATCAGAAATCTCCCGGCTGCGTAACACCTTGATCACTCCAACAGTCAAGAACACCCTCTCTCAGCTCCACTCCCAACTCGACACCTTTCAATCCCTTTCTGATATTAAATGGAAACAACGAGCAAAGCAACACTGGTTTCGAGAGGGTGATCGGAACTCTCGATACTTCCATGCCATCGCATCCATGAGAAGAGACATTAATCAAGTTGATGCTTTGAGAGATGATGCAGGCGTTATGCATACTGACCCGAAGGAGGTTGAGAAAATCATTAGCGACTATTTTTCCAGTATCTTCTCCTCTTCCTCTCCGCCGAACGCAGACATTGATCGGGCTTTGAGCCGGGTGAGGCCTAAAATAACAGACGAAATGGCAGCTGAATTATCGCAGCCCTTTACCGACGATGAAGTCACGCGAGCTCTCAAACACATGCATCCCTTTAAATCGCCCGGCCCTGATGGTGTGAGCCCCGTCTTTTTCCAAAAATTTTGGCATATTGTGAAACTGGATGTGATTAATTTTGTTCTTAATTTTCTTAATAATAAATCTTTTGTCCCTTCTTTTAATTTTACCCATATCATTCTCATTCCAAAAACTAAAAATCCCAAAAGAGTTTCTGATTTCCGGCCCATTAGTTTGTGTAATGTCATTTACAAAATTGCATCCAAGGTGCTTGCGCTCAGACTTCGGAACACCCTCCCCAGCATTATTTCTGATTCTCAATCGGCTTTCGTTCCCGGTCGTTTAATAACTGATAACATCCTTATTGCTTACGAGATTCACCATTCGATGAAAAAATGCACTCAAGGCAAATCCGGGCTCATGTCTATTAAACTTGACATGAGCAAAGCATTCGATAGGGTAGAGTGGAGTTTTCTTATCCGAGTTATTCGGGCTTTGGGGTTCCCTGATCATTTCATATCTCTTATCAATATTTGCATCACTACACCTAGTTTTGCTTTCCTTCTCAATGGTAGGCAATTCGGGCCTGTCACCCCCCATCGCGGTATTAGACAAGGCAACCCACTTTCGCCTTATCTTTTTATTATTTGCTCGGAAGTATTTTCTCTTATCTTGCAGGACATTCAGGCCTCGGGCAAACTCAAAGGTATTGCAATCAACAAATTCGCCCCACCATTTCTCACCTTTTTTTTTTGCAGACGACACACTTTTATTTGGGCAAGCCTCTATCCAGGAACCAAATTACCTCAAATTCGCTATTGGATTATATGAATCAGTTTCGGGCCAGCGTATCAATTATGAGAAATCGGGCATTTTCTTCAGTCCGAATACAAATAATGGCATCCGAACATCTATTAGCAATATTCTCAGCATCCCGGAAGTATCGAATCATGGAAAATATCTCGGATTACCATCAATCATCGGCGCGAACAAAAAGCAAATTTTCAACTCTATTCTCGACCGTTGCTGGGCTAAGTTAAATGGGTGGAAAGAAAAATATTTATCACAGGCAGGCCGCATCATACTCATCCAATCGGTTATTCAATCCATTCCCACCTTTGCCATGATGTGTTTTAAGCTTCCAGAAGATATTATTGAGAAAATTCATTCATTGGCAGCTTCGTTCTTTTGGAATGGAAACCCGAAAAAGCGCACTATACACTGGAAAAGTTGGAGCAAATTGTGTCGTGGCAAATTTACTGGAGGTATGGGTTTTCGAGATCTCCGGGCCTTCAACCTTGCTTTACTTTGCAAGCAAGCTTGGCGAATTTTAACGAATCCATCTTCTTTGCTTGCGCGAATTTTCAAAGCTAAGTATTTCCCAGCCTCTTCGATCTTGAATGCGAATTTGGGATGCTGTCCGTCATGGTCTTGGCGTAGCATTTTCGAAAGTTTAAGTTGCTTAAAATTGGGGTGTAGAAAAATTATTAAATCTGGTTCTTCCACTAGAATTTGGGGTGACCCGTGGTTTCCTCGCCCTCCCGACTTCCGCATCCATAGCCCTCCTCTGGACGACTCTTCCTACCATTTTGTGATGGATCTTATCGACCATGAACTTGGTTGTTGGAATATTAATTTACTCCAGCATCTATTTTCAGAATCGGATATTAGAGCCATTTGTTCCATCCCTCTCAGCCTTCATCACTCTTCAGATTTATGGGGTTGGCATTTTTCAAAGAATGGTAAATTCACGGTGCGTTCGGCGTATCACACAATTTTGGAGTCCAATATCACCCATTCTTGTGTCCACGGCCAGGCCTCCTCAAGTGGCGACAACCCCACAATTTGGAAGAAATTATGGAAACTCCGCATACCACATCGCAATCTCGTCTTTTTGTGGCGTCTGATCACCGGCTCAATTCCTTGCGCTGAATTCCTCCAACACCGTCGGCTCCACGACTCAGGGGTATGTGTCTTTTGTAATGCTCCCAATACCTCTGCCACCCACGTCGTTTTTAATTGCAGCTTTGCTAGAGCCGTTTGGAACATAGCAGGTCTTTGGGATTTAATCTCCAAATTCGAACAACCATCCTTCACACTTTGGATTCGAGACATCTTCCTCGAACTCAAATCTGATATGTGCGAGCTCCTTGTGGTCATCTGGGATCTTATATGGTTCAACAGAAATAAAAAGAAATTCGACGTCGTTGCGCTCAACCCTTTCGCGACTGTTCTCTCGGCGAATAACAAACTTATGGATTTTAACCGCGCCCAAAACTGGCCTGAACGTCCATCGGTCAACCTTGTGTCCAGCTGCCTCACCCAAAAGAAACCGGTTGGTCCGAGCATCTTCTTCGACGGTTCTTTATCGAATTCTTGTGCGGGCATTGGCATTGTTGCTTTTGACAACTCGGGGAACTTTATCATCGGCATCTCTAAAAAATTTCAAGGCAGTTTCTCCGCGGAAATTGCTGAATGTTTCGCGCTCCGCGAAGCACTTCTTCTTGGACAACAACTTAAACTCAATTTGATCGAAATTTTTGGAGATGCGGCTGCTATTGTTCATTTGCGTAATGTTGCATATATTGCTATTGTATAAGAACATATACTTTTGTAGATGGTTTTTAGTGATTGTAATGTAATGTTTTTGACTTTATGATGTTATTATAGTTTATAAGACTTTTACATAATTGGATTATATTATGACTTTGTCACAATTATGTGACACATTTGTCACATAGTTGAATAAAAACTATTAGGAAATTTTATAAAAATATTAGTGGTAGCTGTTACAACTACATTCATTTTAGAAATGAGAAATTATAGTAGAATTATATTTGGGATCGAACCCGGTCATTCATAAACACATGTCTCAACTACATTCATTTTTGAGAAATTATAGTAGAATTATATTTGCCATCCATTCCATCCGTTCTTTTCTATTCGTGGCGGTTTGGAACCGCTATAATGTTAAAATTAGCGGCGGTTTGGAACCGCTAAAAACCACCGCTAAAATATTTAGTGACACAATTTCCGGCGTTTGCGAAAAATCTGCGCCAAATCTCTCGCGACACTGTATGGACAATGGATTGCAAACCGCTAAAATACTTGGGTGGCGGTTTTAAACCGCCATAATATTTAAAATAAACCGCCGCGAAGTAGCTGTTTTTTTGTAGCTGCATGGAGGTAAAGTGTAATTTAGCCTCTTATTTACAACTTACATATATTATAATATCTTTATTTAGTTGTTTTTTTACACTTATATTGAGGATCAATTATCGAGACAAACAAATTAGTATTAGACCCGATTTTATCACGGGGGATGATCGCCTTTACAATTTAGGCAAAATTATTTTTTTAGTCCTCTAAGGGGATTAACCTGGAGCTTTAGTCCTCACTTACTAATTTGTATGATATTAGTCCTCTAACTAATTTTTTTCCAGATATTTAGTCCTGTTACCTGCTATACCAGGTCAACCTAACCTGAAATGCTGATGTGGCATTTCTTTTTCTAATAAAATATTTTTTTAATGACTTAATTGATGACATGTACACATAGTTGGATGATTTTGGAGGGAAAGTAGGTTTTGGTACCAAAATGGAGGGAAAATTGATATTTAGTTATAAAATATAAAAAAAAAGTATTTTGAAAAAAAATTAAATAATTATATTTTCGAAAAAAATAATATAAGTTATTTGTTTCGAAAAAATAATTTTGTTATGGTTTAAAATAATAATACCGAATTATTCTAAAAATAATAAATATAGTTTTTAACATTATTTTTTTCAACTTTTAAAAATAATTCAGTTTTTTGACATTATCAACTTTTAAAAATAATTTTTCAAATTCAATAACATCAATTTAATATTAAAAATAATATAAAAATATAAGTAAAAATATTTTTTTAAACCATAACCAAATTATTCAAATTAAATACTATCAATATAATATTATATTTAAAATTTAAAAATTCAAAAAGTAAATAAATTAAAAAATAATATAAAAATATAAGTAAAAATATAAAAAAACTATATTTTGAAAAACAAATCAATAATTATATTTTCGAAAAAAATAATATAAGTTTTTTCTTTCGAAATAATAATTTGGTTATGTTTAAAAAAATAATACCAAATTATTTTACAAATAATTTTTTATTTTCAAAAATAATTTAAATTATATTTAGTTATAAATATAGTTTTCAACATTATTTTTTCCAACTTTTAAAAATAATTCAGTTTTTTGACATTATCAAGTTATAATTATAGTTTTTCGAAACTATTTTCAGTTTTGCCTAATTTTTAATAACTTGATAATTTCGGAAAACTAAATTATTTATAAAAGTTGGAAAAAATAATGTTAAAAACTATATTTATAACTAAATATAATTTAAATTATTTTAAAAAATAATAAATTATTTATAGAATAATTTGGTATTATTTTTTTAAACCATAACCAAATTATTTCTTTGAAAAAATTAACTTATATTATTTTTTTTCGAAAATATAATTATTAATTTTTTTTTCAAAATATGATTTTTTTTATAGTTTATAATTAAATATCAATTTTCCCTCCATTTTGGTACCAAAACCTAGTTTCCCTCCAAAATCATCCAACTATGTGTACATGTCATCAATTAAATCATTAAAAAAATATTTTATTAGAAAAAAATGCTACATCAGCATTTCAGGTTAGATTGACCTGGTATAGCAGGTAACAGGACTAAATATCTGGAAAAAAATTTAGTTAGAGGACTAATATCATACAAATTAGTAAGTGAGGAGTAAAGCTCCAGATCAGTCCACTTAGAGGACTAAAAAAATTTTTTGCCTACAATTTATATACACAATATAGATAATTGATTGACTTAATCAATGCATTAAAAAAACAATAATATTGAGAGGAAGCTAGAGCAAGATTAAGAGGTAATTAAGATGAATTAAATCTTTGTTTTAATTTTCCCAAAGTAGTTTTAAGATGAATCAGATTACTTGCACTGGAATTTAACGGTTACGTCCTTAGACTTTGTGATTCGGTCACACCACTAACATAGTGACACATCCATTGTTGAGCCTGGCATGAAAAGAAGAGAACGAAATGTAGCCAAGAACAACATGCCGAAGAGAGTTCTCAGGAACTGTTGTCGGCAAGTCATCCTTGGCTTCAATCCATTCTCTACCTCGTCATGCAAGACTACAAAAGAGATATATATTATTGAAATTGAAACAAAATATCCGACCTGTGAGTATACATGTATAAAACTATTTGCTTGCTTAATTAATAATTCTCTATTATAGCAAATTGACGCAGGGTGTCATGGTTTATATAGGCAGATAAATGGGATCTGATCATAATAATGGAAAAATTAATTATATTGATGACTGGAGTGGTGAAATATTGGCAATCAGGCAGTGTGTATGGGCTCTAAATATTCTTTTTGTGGTCAACTTTCCAGAAAGGGTACTATTGGTCATCCATATGATATGAATGCTTACGGTTAGGCCACAAATCATTCAAATTCTCATTCAATATTGAAATAATCACATGAATTTGGTTGTACCATTGGATCAATGAATTGGACTCTTGAGCAATTTAGAGCATGTTTGTACCATTGGATCAATGAATCAAATAAAATAGAGGGTGTTTTTACACTTTCTCATATAAACTATTTTTTGTTACACTTATTTTTATTTGTATGAACTATGTAACTTTTTACACTGGTTAGTGTACGAATATTTTCATCACTAATTGACTAAAAGTATATTATTTTTTCTTTTTTAATTGGTTAGCGACGCATGCTTTAGATTGGTCACTAATGTCCAAAGTTAGCCGAGATTTATTTTGCTGTAATTTGTTTTTGGCATGTTGGTACGAACCATTGCGATGCATGTTGAGGTTAAGTGTAAGAGCAGTCGTAAAATTGTATGTGTGACAAGCAACCCCAAAATCGACTAAGAATACCTAGCTACATTTCATTGAAACAAGGTATGAGTTTAATGAAATATTAATTTTATATACGATAACATGATAGGCCTGATGACCATAATGAACTATTTTCATTATTCCAAGAAATTCAAAATTTTAGGGGCAAAATTGTCCATATAGAACAAAGTGCAAAACTTTACATAATTTATAGTGTAACAAAAAATAGTTTATATGGTAAAGTGTAAAAATGCAAATATTACAAGAATTTAGTGTAATTTCCTCAATAAAATATATGATTCTTGGGATCTTGGATGATAGATGATAATATAATATCAAATATCTCATTGTACGAGACACTCTTGTGCCCTTTAACTTTTCAATTAGGGATAATTACAAAAAGTACCCATGAGGTTTGATCTAATTACAAAAAAACCCAGCTAACTTTAAAACTTACAAAAAATACCCCTGAGGTTTGATTTAGTGTTAAAATTAAGGGGTAATCTGCAATGATTTTACAAATATGAAGGGGGATTTTGAAATATATTTCAAACCTCAGGGTACTTTTTGTAAGTTTTAAAGTTAGCTGGGTTTTTTTGTAGTTAGGTCAAACCTCAGGGGTACTTTTTGTAATTATCCCTTTCAATTATTTCTTTTGTTTACCTCTAAGACATTTAATTATTATACAAACTGTGTTTCTCGGGCAGGGATACAATAACATTACACTATAAAAAATTTTGAGTTTACTAACAGAATTTAGCGACAGAAATTATTTTATCACCAAATGTTATAATTACCTACATAATAAAAATAATTACCATAAGGCGTCAAAAAAAAAATAATTACCACATGATAAGTAAAATTATAAAGACTTTAGGGTTTAGTTTTTAGAATTATAAAATAAAAATTTATAAGTAAAATTAATATTATAATCAATAAATAAAATATATCAATATATAGGAATCGGGGATAAGGAGGGGTCTTAGCAAGCATGATTTTCAAGGGTGACTTCTTCATTTCACTGTCTTTTCCCTTGCTTTCTTTCTCTTTACCTCCATCATTATCACTCCTTTGTTACTTCTTACTTTCTTCTTCCCCTTTTTTGGCATCATCACCCAAGGGTAGAGCCAACTGAAGGAATACTCCACCTAGGAGTAGATCAATCTTGTTGTTTATCATATCTTGCTTATCCTGAGTCATGGAGTATGTTGCTCGGAATTCAGATCTCAGAGCCATTGTCTCGGCTGCCATCAGCTTCATCTCTGTTTGGAGAACCTTTATTGTTGTTCCATGTTGGCTTCCATCTTCTGAAGTTCTGACTTATGTTGAGCCTTGAGTAACTCCATGTTACTCTTGTGAGATTGATCCATCCTAAACATGTGGTCCCTCTGTCGCTACTGGAACTTGGCATTGTCTGAGCTCCAGATCACCATTTTTGCGAATAAAGATTTGAAGTAAGTGACCGATCGCGCCTTAGTGCCTTAGTCTGCCCGTTCCATTCCCGAATTTTCAAAAATTCTCCTCGGATATCTCCTGTGATGTTTGCATTGCGGTTGTCAAGCTGTTGGTCGAGTGCTGCGAATCCATGCTCCATCTTTTCTATTTAAGCACAGATGGCCTTGAAGGCTTTGCGAAAGTCGACTGCATCAGTGGACTGCTCTTCTGGCCATACAACATCAAAATCGAATCCAAACAACACCATTGTAGTATCTGCAGGAGTTCCAAGTTCTTTAGCTGGGACTTGGACGGTATATCTGGCACTTTCCGCAACTGACTTTGATTCCAAAGGCACATGTGCCTCTAAGGGAAAGTAGTCAGCAAAAAGATCTTCAGGAAAAATGGGAATTTCCACGTTCTCGATCTGTGGAGCTTTTCCCTTTCCCTTCAGAATTTCCACAGCTCTATGTGCCTTAGTTGTCTCAGCATCATCGGCATCTTGTGCAGGCAAACACTGTGTTAGCTGCAGAGTCGATCGATTCTCAATCAGATAATAACCTTTCTCGGTATCAGTTGTATCTTTCTTTTGAGTTGTCTTATCCTTGATTGGCTCATCAACGTCATTGGAGGGTGATGGCACCATTGATGGTGGGCCATCAACCATAGTGAAATTAACAGGAGCAGCCTTTTCACTGGCTTGCCTCCTTTTTGCATGTGCTCCTTAGCAGCTTTGTCCTCGAATGATTTTTCAATGGGACTGGACTCAGCTTCATCATCAGTTCCCAAGAACTCAACATCTACGTTCTCTTGGGAGTCGTGAAGAGCATTGATCTTTTGATGTTCTTAAGTGATTTCTTCATGAGGGGCTGGCACTTCTTCAACAACTTTCTTACCTAGGGAAGTCTCAATCTCCTCTAGGCCTTAATTACCCTCAACAGTCTCAACCGCTGATGGGCCTTCAACATTCCTTTTTGCAGTCTCAACTGTAGCAGGGTCTTCGACGATTATCCCTTCAGTAGATGGAGCTGCTTTAGGGACTTCGGTGGCATCCTTCGGAGTCTCAGCTCCTTGGATTGTACATTCATGGCCAAGAGTCTCAACTCCCGTGGCCTCAATACCATCATTTGCCTTAGTTGCATCAGCAGCTTCATCGGCCTGCACGGCATCTGAAGTTTAAGCTGAGATAGTCGGAACCGTTTGAGCTTTGTTAACCTCAGTCTGCTGAACTGCCAAAGTCTCACCTTCGCCTTATAACTTCTTTTGATTTTGGTCTCCCACAGCCTCCTCCTACCCGGCTATTGTGGTTTTAGTTTCCCCCTCAGCTAGCGCACCAGCTGAGTCTCGAGCAGTGGGGTCACTCGAAACCTGAGACACGGCATGTTTGTCCAATTGAGTGATCAGCCATCTGGGCAGGTATCTCAACACCTTCTTTAGGGAGTGGCTTGGCTAAGGTGCCCTCTACATTACCTTCCTTAGCTTCATCGCCAACTTTCCTGGAACTTTTATCCTCAGAGTGCACAGGAGATGTGGTAGCATCAATGGTTCTCACCATCTCTATTATATCTGGGCTGGGAGTAATCATAATAGATGAAGATTCTCCAGGGCCCCTTGTCATACTCTTCTCATCCAACTATTTGGATTCCCTTATGGCTTGCATGAACTATGTTTTATCGACTGCAACAGCTGGATCAATTTCCTCAATGTCACTATCACTGCTATCAGCTGGTTGTAAGGCATATTTAGGGGCGTCTGTGAAGGCACAAGAATGAGGCTTCTTTGATTCTTCAACAGCCTGGGCCTTCTCAATAGCTCTTAGCTTCTCATCGTCCTTCTTCTCATAAAGAATAGATGTGCAAAGATCTGGGTTAACGGTGGAGCTAACAGATATGTTTCCCAGGAAGCTTAGAAGTTCTTCTTCCTCCTCAATAAATTCAGGACTCTGGAATTGATGTCTGGCATAGCTTAACTTCCAATGCCTCCAGATCCTTAGTCTTTCTTGGATGTGAGGGTGGGCAGGGGACAACATTTCGAGATCATCATCATCCTCCTAGATAGGCGCAAGGGGAGCCTGCTCCTCCTCAATGGTTCTAACATCAGTTTGAGGAGACCTAACAGCTAACTCTTCAGACTGGTCAGCTGTGTCAACTTCTTGATCTTCAGGTGTCTCACGAACAACTGTCTCATATTCAGTTTGCTAACCTTCATCAGCAGCCTTCTCAACTTCAGTGGTGGTTACGTTACCACCTTCAACTTCCTTAGACTGTTGCTCTTCGACTTCAACAGTCTCCTTCACAGGCTCAGTGCCAGACTCAGCTAGCTCTTCCAAGGCCGGTCGCTTTACCAATCGCCTTCTTTTGGTTGGAACCAAGGGAACTTCTGGTTCCACATCCTCAGGCTCGTCAAATGTGAAAGCCTTTTCGCCGATCTTCAACTTCTTTGACGTAGCTACCTTCCTCAGCATGGTAGTGCATTTTTTCTTCACGATTGGAGAAGGTACAAGAGGTTCCTTCTTAGTCTCGGCTGCTGGGGCAGGTGCAGTCTATGGGATGGTTGTAGGGGCAGGTGCTTGCTTTGTTGTTGCAGCTCTCTTCTTCTCATGAATCGGCTTGGGAGAAGGAGCTTTAGCGGTTGAAGCAATGTCTTCTGGGACAGGATCTGCTAAATCACCTCCGTTGTTGTCAGCTCTTCTTGCATGTGCTTGTCTCTAAGCACCGGAGAGGTTGGCTTTGAACATCCTCTTGTTCACGTGGAAAGGCTTCCCATGTCCGAGAGGAATCCCCTTCACCTCAATCAAATGACCAATAACAAGGCAATACCCCAACGAGCTCACAAATAGACCAGCATTATTTATGGTCTTGTTCATGACATTCTGGCAGATTTGGCTGAAGAAGAACTCAGCCCAGTTCACCTTCTTATCTTCCATAATCGCAACCATGACAGTCAGCTTTGTCCGAGATAGCTGATTGAAGCTGCCAAACTTCATGTCCACGCATTTGGACACGACATCCATCAGTTTGTGGTAGTCGTCCTTGATCAACGACTTCTTGGCTATGTAAACAGCCTTAGCAGCAGACTCTGGCTTGGAAATCTCCTTCCATGTCGCAGCCAGGTTCACATCTTTCTCAAAAATATCCTTCATCCCACTTGAAGGAATGTGGCAATGAGCAGCTAAGTCCGTAGCAGTAATTTTGATTTCTTTGAGGCCATATTTCTCTAACTTAGCAGCAATCTTCTGGGATAGAGCTTTATCAACTCCTTGTTTCACCAAACCTTCGAGATCCACGGGAGATCTAGAGTGGATTGTCTCAGCCATCTTAACAAAATCATAACTTGAAGTCATTTCTTGAACATAAACGGTGAAAAACTTGAGTGTCGAACGCTGTAAGAACTAGGGTTTTGCTTCAGTTGCAGAGAAAAACTTGTGTTGCTTGAGAGAGACGATTGTATTGTGAGGGGAGAGAAATTTGAGTTTTTGGTATATAAGGAAAGTGAGGGGACGGTTTTTAGAATTTGAAAAGGTTGATCAAGATCAACGGTTGAGATTAAAACCATAAAACTACAGTAATTTCCCCGCATTAATGCAACAATATTTATATCCAATCATAGGCTAAATGTGTACAAGCTTTATTCTGACACCATAATTACGCTGACGTAATATCCAAAAATATTCGCGCTCGCAGAAAACGCTTAGCTCATAAATAACTCAACTCTCTTCCAAAAGTAACTTTGCTTCTTTCTTCACATGATGATCACTCAGCTGTCAGCTAACTCGATACAGCTGATTTCCCGTCTTGGCTGTTTCATTTGGCTGGAAAATAAAAGTTTGATGATTTTCATATCTCTCTTCTTTGACTTTGTTGATTGAGTCTTCTGAGTCTTCTAACTTAACTCAATCAAACCTAGCTCATTTGTAAGCTCTTCAAATCTTGATTCACATAATGGCTTAGTGAATATGTCAGCTAACTGCTTATCAGTTGAGATGTATTCCAAAGTGATGTCTTTCTTTTCAACATGATCTCTTATAAAATGATATCTGACATCAATGTGCTTTGTTCTTAAATGCAATACAGGATTATGAGTAATTGATGTAGGTCCCAAGGGGTGTGAAGTAAGGTTTAGAAGGGGGGTTGAATAAACCATACCAAATTTTCGATTTAGTCTTTTTAAATTAATTCAACAAAGTTGACTCAAATAGTTGTGTCCTTGATGGACAGCTAAGTTGGCTTTTCAGCTGAGTTACCCACTCAACAGACTCGATAGAGTTGTTGATAGTATAACTCGGTTGCTCAACCCAATACTTAAACTTGGCTGATTGGTTTTTGTAACAGCGGAAAACTTAACACCCTTAGATTTGTTTTTAGCTTGTTTTAAACACTTGATCTCTAGCACTTAGTTATTTTTCAGTTGGATAGCAAATATGATCAGCAGATATAAGATAAATATGCAGGAAAGTAAGTTTGTTGAAAGTAAATGACACAAATATTTTATAGAGGTTCGAAGATGGGGTAATTCTTCTAATCCTCTCTTCTCCAACTCTTGGAGGAATCCACTAAGTAACAGATCAGTTTGCAAAAAGCGGTGAACAGTCTGGAGACAGCCTTGATCACACAGCTGGCTTCTCTTGTGACTCAGCTTCTTCACAGGGCAGCTGCCTTGCTACTTCAGCTCACTTCTCAAGTTCTTGGATTTGATCACAAAGCCCTCCAACAAACTTGATAATGCTTTGACCTTGAACCTTTCTACAATCCTAGCTTGGATAGTAGACCCCTTTGATTTTTCAAAAGTTTCCTCTTCAACAGATTTGTAGTTGTCTTTCTTTCACAACTTGTGTTGGATCGATTTCCTTTGAGTTTCAGGCTTGAGGAATTGCTTGAATGTTAATGAGAATATTGCAGGTTAAATGCTTGAATATTGCTTGCTTGTTCGTGGTTCAGGTCCTCAAGGTAACCTTTTCTCAATAACTTCCTCAGCCTTTTATAGTGCACACTTGAAATTTTGTCACTTGTGTTCGTTGGCTTGTCTTGGTCTGCAGTCCTTGATGTTGACCTTTCCTCGTTTTAAGTGTCTTCGCAGCATTGCAGGTGTCTGACACAAGGTGCAGTGTTTTCCATTGGCTCATTCCTTTTGCACAATTCTGGGACTAACACTTTAGACATGGCATCTTTGACATATTACCAAATGAAGTAATATTCTTGACTTTAATCAACGGATCTAAATCAGTTGTCTTGACTAGACTATTGCCTTTACCCCAGGTGACTTGAGTCAACTCCAAACATTGGATTGACTTAACTGTCACTTTAACTTGTAGACTTAGCTTCTTGAGTTGACTTGACCAATACTTCTTACAATTGTTCCTCAGATGACACTCCTTCAGTCAAGTCATTGACTTCCTTCATGGCCATACTCAGCTGACACACATCAGAGTCTTCAATCCAGTCCACAGTTGACTTCTTGTATTCCTTGGCATAGCTGACTTGACTCAGCTTTTCCAGACCTATCTATTTCAATACAAATTACAAGGAAAATGGGGTGCTAACTTCCTAATTTAAGTTTTACATGGTATCATCAAAATCTACTAAATAAATTTCCTAACAATTGCAATATCCCTTGTGTAATCACACATAATTGAAATATCTTTTTCTTTTATATCATAGCCTCTCAGTTGTTGCCTCATCCATAGAACTTGGGCACAAATTTTCTGACTATGTACTGTCACCAATTGTGGATGTAGCTATTGAGTTTTCTTTCTTGTTGAACCAAGAAACTAATCTATTTCCAAGCATTTGACAAGTACCTGGTGTACTCTTCCTGTCCACTCTACATCCAACATAGTCTGAGTATGAGTAACCAACTACTTGAATCCTCCATCCTTTGGATACCATAAGCCAACTTCTTGGCATCCCTTCAAATAACTTAGGATTCTCTTGGTTGTAGTCATATGACTCTATTTTGGTGCAGATTGAAATCTAGCACATACACCTACAGGCTACATCAAAGGTGATGTTTGGCCTACTTGCTGTTAAATAGAGCAATGATCCAATGAGAGCTCTATATCTGGTTTGATCTACAGCTTTGTCATCTGCATCCATATCCATCTTGATTGATGTATTCATGGGAATCTTTACTGATGACTTTGCTTCCATACCAAATTTCTTCATCAAATCTTTGGTATATTTGGTTAGACTTATGAAGGTTCCATCCTTCAATTGCATGACTTGAAGACCTAAGAAGAAAGTCAGCTCTCCCACCATACTTATTTCAAACTTCCCTTGCATGAGGTTTGAAAACTTGTCACATAGCTCTTTGTTTGTGGATCCAAATATGATGTCATCCACATAGATTTGAACAAGCAGTATACTCTCCCCATCTTGAACTGAAGAGTGTTCTATCAACTTTGCCTTTGGTGAATCCATTGTCAGTTAGAAACTGAGACAATGTGTCATACCAGGCTCTTGGTGCTTGTTTCAATCCATACAAAGCTTTCTTGAGCTTGTAGACTTTATCTCCAATAGTTTTTGCTCAAAACCTGGAGGTTGTTCAACATAGACTTCTTCTTCCAAAAGTCCATTAAAAAATGCACTCTTCACATCCATTTGATACACAGTGAAGTTTTTGTGAGCAGCATTAGCAAGAAACATCCTAATTGCTTCCAATCTAGCAACAGGAGCAAAGGTTTCATCAAAATTTATACCTTCCTCTTGGCAATACCCTGTAAGTCCAAGCGGCTACGATAATCTAGAGGGGGTGAATAGATTATCTCCATATTTTTGATTATACCCTCTTTTTCAAACCGAATGCTCAAAGACAATAATAAAGGTGCGGAATGTAAACAACACACGTCGATTTAAAGAGGTTCAACCCACCTAGGGCCTAATCCTCTACCACCCAGTATATCCGGGATGGATTTCAAAAAGAAAAAGAATTTTATTAATTACCAAAATTAATACAAACTCAACTTACAACACCTTGAAGAGCACCACACTCTTCTTTAACACCACCTTTGGAGATTACCACAATCTCCCTTTGACGATTACCACAATCTTCCTTCAACGGCACCTTGTGAAGATTACCACAATCTTCAAACTTGAAGAATACCAAATTCTTCAACACCTCAACAAGAAGATTACCACAATCTTCTTACACCTAACACCTAGATCACCCAAGTGTGTTCTTACCACAAGAACACTCACAAGGATATCTTGTGTTGAATGATAACCCAAAAATTCAAGATTACAACTCGATAATGAATTATACAATTGAGTGCAAGTGTAATCAAGAATAGCCTAGACCTCAAGAATGTGAAAGTGATAAGCTAGGCAAATTACAACAAGAATAATGACAATATAAGACCAAGTGTTTGCTTGAGTATATCTTGTTGTGTTGTGTTGTTCTCTCTTGTTGTGTTGCTTCAATTCTTCCTCTATTTATAGAAGATATCTTACATGATAGGCTCCTCTTGGGGACATGAATTCTATAAAAAAATTGCAAGACAATTGAAGAAAAGAGCTGTTAGAAATCCATCCCACAAATTAAGGGAAAGCTGTGTCTTTGTCAAAACGGTCGATTTTTTCTTTGTCAAACTAGAGAAGCGACCGTCGCGCGAGAATAAGTTCAAAAATGACACACATTTTTACATAGGGCGACCGGTCGACGTGGGGTTCGACCGGTCACCCCATGCCTCAACCGGTCCATGTCTCAAAGAAGTGAAGAATATGAGTTTCTGTTTCAACAAAAACTTGTAGGCACCGGTCGCACCCTGGGCGACCGGTCGACGCCAGGGGCGACCGGTCGACCTGTTGTTTTTCACTCCAGGCTCAAATTATGTTTCAACGTACTCTTCAAGTACGGGTTGCCCTATAGGGCGACCGGTTGGCCTCAAAACAAAAGTGTTGTCCAATATTTTATCGAAAATAAACTCCAAGAAATACTCCGAAAAATTGTAAAAACATTTTAGAACAATCGGAAGTATTAGGCCAACATTTAGAAACAAGGTTTGGATGTGAAAACACATAGACACAAAATCATTAAAAGTGTTGTCCAATTTTGTCGAAAATAAACTTGAAGAAATACTCCGGAAAATATTAAAATCATTTTAAATCATTTAGGAGTATTTGGACAACCTTTAAAAACATTGTTTTGGTATAAAAACAAAATCATCAAAATCATGATAAAACCATTTAGCAAACAATCTCCCCCTTTTTGATGATTACAAAACAAAACAATTCAACAAGGCCATTTTTGAAAACAAAACAATTTTGAGAGGCGATTTTGAAAACAAAACAAATTTTCCGGTCAAAAATAAATATCCGTTGAGAGCGACAATATTCCGTGCAATATAAACACAAGGAAGGGAGTAGAGATATTCAAACACATATTATAAATGCTCCCCCTATCAACATGCACAACAAGAGTTATATAGAAGCAACTTAAACATAAGCTAAAATCTTTGCTTTTCGATATTGAGCTTAAGTATTAAAAACTTAAAAGCTCCCCCTGCAAAAGAGACATCATTAGAAACGTATATAAGTCCATACTACAACCAATGGACCAAGAATCATACATAACCATAATACATCAAGTGGACATAAATATGATCCCACAACATATGGCTTTTAAAAGCCAAAGCTTATAGCTTCTTTTTCGTTTGAGCTTATCTTAGCTTCTTTGAGCTAAAGAGCTCATAACCTGTTTCTCCCTCTTTGTTATCATCAAAAATAATGTTATTCATATCAAAGTGCGCAAGTAAACCGATGTATCGAGCTATTTGGACATTAAAGCTTTTAAACCAAATAGGAGGGAAGAGTCGAATCATACGACTTGTAGAAGCTTACGGAAGATCATTTGATAAGCAAAACATGATCTCTATAAATATATAAGACTTTTGAAATCGAGAGAATCATGTAGGTGATGAATTTTTCATTGAAACATTTTATCGAACACTTGGCGGGCGTCAAAAATTGAAGAAGATATATATAGCCCTTGTAAATGAAATCAAGCCAAGTTTTTCATCACCAAATGCAATTTTAATAAATATCATTCATCAACAATCAATAAGCTCATCACAAACATATATAATTTGCATCAAGAAATAGACATTTAAACCAAGTTCTCAAGGGTTCAACCCAATTGAGCTAAAGAGAGTGAAATTCTTACCATTCGATCGGTAAAGACGAGCAATGATGATGATAGTCGAGCTAGACAATCCCCAAAATATATAATTTATGCAACAAAACACATTTGAAGTGAAATGTGTGTGAAAATGACAAAGGGGACGAAAATAGAGTTAAAAGGCCAAAATGCCAAAGTCTGGAAAATAGAAACATTTTAAGCCAAAAACAGGCATAGGCGATCGGTCCTAGGTGAGGGCGACCGGTCGATCAGGTGGGTGACCGGTTGCCCTCACCCTATCGGCCACTGTCTCTGTTTTATATAAAATCCGAATTTTGATTCAAAAATCCGATTTTTCGCCCTAAGTTTTAAAACGTGCAAAATGCAAACGTAGACCTCATTCAATATACATTATGTCATAATCAAGCTCGAAATGAGGTAAAATACTCAGCGGTTAACGATTAAAAAGTCCGCGAGTTATCTTTCAGACGAAATTAAACACATCTCAAGTTTTTGTTAAAAACTCAATTCCTTTTTTAAAAAAATATCGAATCTCAATATGTTTAGTTTGATTATGACGAACTATATTTTGAATACGAAAAACTGTATAATAAATACCGGACTTGATATCCCGAAAACTAAGAACGTTTTAAAGCTATGGATATACAAGTTATAAGAAGAAGTGCCTTTCAAATATTTGAAAATTTCTTTTAACGGCACTTTAATGAGATTCGTTGGAATAGTTTTTGAAGTCGAGCATATAGACATAAGGCATATGGAATGTCGAGTCTATAGGAATAATACAAGAAAACATACCTTGAATTTGTTTGTCGGCCGATATGCCTTTCTCAACCTTTGTCAATCTTTAGCCATAGAGGTTGAGATGGTTCTTCTTTCTTCAATGCTTAACTCCTTCAAGAGTTCTTTTGAAATATAACCATCTTCTTGGCATTGAATAATTTGTAGTCCAAGCAAGAAATTGAGCTCCCCCATCATGCTCATCTCAAGCTCACCTAGTATCAACTTAGAAAAACATATCTTGCACAAATATTCATTAGTAGCACCAAAAATATTCTCATAAATATGCACAAGTAAACAATCTTGCCAAAAAAAAACAAAGAGAGTAGTATCAACTTTACCTCTTGTAAAATCATTTAGCAAAAATAGCTAAGTCTATCATACCATACATGGGGTACTTGTTTTAAACCATACAATGCCTTTTATAAAAATCATTTGGCCTAGAAAAATTTTAAACCCCGGAGGTTGTTTTACATAGACTTCTTCTTGAATAAAACCATTGAAAAAATTGGATTTAACATCCATTTGGTAAAGCTTGAAATTTTTCTTAAAATAAGAATGGGCAAGTAAAATGCAAATAGCTACTAAATGTGCTATGAGTGCAAATGTTACTTCAAAATTAATTACCTTCTTCTTGAAAATACCTTCAAGCTACTAACCTCGCCTTAGTTCGACCAATGTTGCCTTGGTCATCGAGTTTGTTCCGGAATACCCTTTTTGTCTTCTTCATCACTATCATCATAGGGCATCCAATTGATCTAGAACATTTACATCCAAATATTTTGAGGTAACTAATATTTGGAGTACTTCATTTCTCATCTACACAACTTAACAAACTCATTACCGGCATCGCTTGAATAAGCAAGAAAAAATAGCCCAAGTGTAAAAACATGCCTCAATCATAAATCACAAAAATATCTTGCATAAGAGCATAGTAGAAATAGACACTATATATATAGACCATAAAGCAAGAAACACATACTTATGCATTTAGAAAATCATCAAGAGTCTAATAAATCATGCAAGTTCAAATAAGCTTAAGAAAGCTACAAAAGGTCTCTTTTGAAATTTGAAAATCCGATAGCATATAGTTGAGACCTCATTAAAAAAAATATTTGAACAAGAGTTGACAAAGCAAATATGTGCAATCAAATATCGAATAGTGCCTTTCAAAGAATCTAAAAATCCTCTTAATGACACTTGTATGAAATACTATGAAAAACAAGCACATAGGCACATGGAAATATATATATCGAGTCTATAAGAGTAAGAATAGCACAAGTAAACGTACCTCGATAATTAATGCCTTTCTTGACAAATAATGACGTAAATGACCATTTGTGAAAAAAAAATGTAAATCCTACACAATTCTTAAAACAAATCTAGCACAAATCATAATGATAAACGTGTAGGATAAGAGATATCACAAGTAAGCTCATGCCATAAAAATTCATAAGAAATGATAAATCAACTAAGTCTAAGCAAATACACAAGAGTTTAATATAAGCATCATACAAGGTCTTCTTTTCAAGGAATTTTCTAAAACAAATATATATTGAAGACCTTAATAAATATTTTGAAAACTCATTTTGAAAATCTAGGCACAAATAAAGACATGCATAATAACTAAATAAAATGCATATTTAAATGGGGAGATACGGGTTACCAATTACGCCATTTCCATGGGTTGTGCCGTTCCCATTGTTGATGATATCTTCCCCTTTGAAAATCATCTTGTTGATGATGGCTTCTCCAATTACTTCATTTCCAAGCATTGTGGCCTTCTCTTTTTCGAAAGTGTCTTTCTCTTGGAAAATCATCTAGTTGATGATGTCTTTGCCATTTCCAAGGATTGTGTTCTTCCCATTTTTGATTATATCCTCTTCTTGGAAATTGACTTTGTTTTCTCCTTCTTTGATCAAATGAGATGTTCATTTGATGTTTTCTTGGCGGCATGAATTTTCTTCGATTATTAATCCGTCGGGTACCTAATATAACGTTGTTTTGTGGTACCCTCAAATGCTTGGGTCATTTGGGATTAGTCTTGAGACTTTTAGGTCTCCACAAATAATTAGAGCTATTTTTAGCCCGACAAGTGTTTACCGTATGACCCTTTTTACCGCAATAAAAACAAGTAATAATTTTAGGAGCATAATGACCAACATGCATAGGGACTTGATTTCTTTTCATATGGTTAACACCACTAGGCTTATGATCAAGTCTTTGTTTCAATTTATTACAACTATGAACATTAACAATATTGGTCATTTTATCAGTACTCGAGTTGGATTTTGATAAATCCTTTTTCATACAATTAATCTCCTCAACAAGAGTACTATTTTCATTTTCCAGGTTTCTAACCTTGTCAAGTGTGGTGGAGTGAGCACAAGATAGTGATTCATAGGAAGTAAATAAACTATCCTTATCATTTTTCAAAACATTGAATTCCTTTTTCAAATTTTTGTATTTAACAAGCAAGCTTTGGAATTCATTTTGAAGATCATCAAAATCATTTTGCAAATCACTATAATCATTTTGTATAACAATATCATAGGAATAAGAGGGTTTAAGACATACCTCGTTTTCTTCTTCGATGCCCATAAGATAATGTTCAACTTCTTCATTGTTGGAAGTTGTAAGAGGCTTGTTCCTTAGATTTGACATTGTATCCCTTTGAGAAGTAGATGCTTTTGTTTGACTCCTTTCATTTGCATATACTTCATGAATGGCTTCTAATTTTTAACATACTTCATGAGCCGATCGAATTCCTACAATATGTTCATATTCCAAATTAGTAAGTGAACAATACAAAATATTGAGAGCTTTACCATTTAAGGAGATGGTTTTCTTTTCTTCATCATTGAGCTCCTTGAGAGCTTTGGAGGTGTATGGTGTGTCTTTCATTGGAATAGATTCTCCATTGATGATGGTGTTCCAAATATCGAACCCACAACCTTGTAAATAGCATTCCATTCTTTCTTTCCAAAATATATAATTTTTGGAATCAAATAAAGGTGGCTTGGTGGTGGAGGTGCCGGAAAGATGAGCTTCATTCGTAGCCGACAATCGTTCCTCTTCACTTGCGATGTGAAACGAGCTTGCCAAAGAGTTTGGCTTTGATACCACTTGTAAGTCCAAGCGGCTACGATAATCTAGAGGGGGGTGAATAGATTATCTCCATCTTTTCGATTATACCCTCTTTTTCAAATCGAATGCTCAAAGACAATAATAAAGGTGTGGAATGTAAACAACACACGTCGATTTAAAGAGGTTCAACCCACCTAGGGCCTAATCCTCTACCACCCCAGTATATCCTGGATGGATTTCAAAAAGAAAAAAAATTTTATTAATTACCAAAATTAATACAAACTCTACTTACAACACCTTGAAGAGCACTACACTCTTCTTTAATACCACCTTTGGAGATTACCACAATCTCCCTTTGACGATTACCACAATCTTCCTTCAACGGCATCTTGTGAAGATTACCACAATATTCAACCTTGAAGAATACCAAATTCTTCAACACCTCAACAAGAAGATTACCACAATCTTCTTACACCTAACACCTAGATCACCCAAGTGTGTTCTTACCACAAGAATACTCACAAGGATATCTTGTGTTGAATGATAACCCAAAAATTCAAGATTACAACTCGATAATGAATTATACAATTGAGTGCAAGTGTAATCAAGAATAGCCTAGACCTCAAGAATGTGAAAGTGATAAGCTAGGCAAATTACAACAAGAATAATGATAATATAAGACCAAGTGTTTGCTTGAGTATATCTTGTTGTGTTGTGTTGTTCTCTCTTGTTGTGTTGCTTCAATTCTTCCTCTATTTATAGAAGATATCTTGTACATGATAGGCTCCTCTTGGGGACATGAATTCTGTAAAAAAATTGCAAGACAATTGAAGACAAGAGCTGTTAGAAATCCATCCCACAAATTAAGGGAAAGTTGTCTGCTGTCAAACGGTCAGATTTTTGCTGTCAAACTAGAGGGCGACCGGTCGCACAGGAATAGAAGTTCAAAGAATGACACAGCATTTTTACATAGGGCGACCGGTCGACGTGGGGTTCGACCGGTCACCCCATGCCTCAACCGGTCCATGTCTCAAAGAAGTGAAGAATATGAGTTTTTGTTTCAACAAAAACTTGCAGCACCGATCCGCACCGGCGACCGGCCGACGCCTTGAGGCGACGGTCGACCTGCTGTTTTTCACTCCAGGCTCAAATTATGTTTCAATGTACTCTTCAAGTACGGGTTGCCCTATAGGGCGACCGGTTTGCCTCAAAACAAAAGTGTTGTCCAATATTTTATCGAAAATAAACTCTAAGAAATACTCCGAAAAATAGTAAAAACATTTTAGAACAATCGGAAGTATTAGGACAACATTTAGAAACAAGGTTTGGATGTGAAAACACATAGACACAAAATCATTAAAAGTGTTGTCCAATTTTGTCGAAAATAAACTTGAAGAAATACTCCGAAAAATATTAAAATCATTTAAATCATTTAGGAGTATTTGGACAACCTTTAAAAACATTGTTTTGGTATAAAAACAAAATCATCAAAATCATGATAAAACCATTTAGCAAACATACCCTTTGGCTACCAATCTTGCTTTGTTTCTAACAACAGATCCTTCCTCATTCATCTTGTTTCTAAATACTCACTTAGTACCAATAACATTTTGGTGGGTAGGCCTTTGAACCAATTCCCAAACTTTGTTCTATTCAAACTGATTCCTGCATAGCCTGAATCCAATGTGTGTCATCTAATGCTTGAGACACATCTTTGGGCTCTATCTGGGAAATGAAACAAGTAAACATAGCTTTATGTTAGGCTTTGGATCTGGTTCTTACTCCATCTCTAACAGTTCCAATAATTAACTCAGGTGGATGGTCTCTCAGCCATCTCACATCAGTTTGGAGTAAGTCTGCTGGATTCAGCCGTCTCGCAGCTAAGTTGTCTTGAACAACTTCTTCATCGTCATTCACCTGCAGACCTTCCAGTTGCCGCTGAGATTCAGCTATCTCATCTTCATCAGGGTTGAGTGCTCTTACATATGCTTCTCAGCTAACTCATCTATGTCCTCTCCATTCACATTGGGTTCATCAAAAACCATATGGATAGACTCTTCTGTGACCATAGTTCTTTTGTTCAGCACTCTATAAGCTTTACTCTCAGTTGAATATCCCAAAAAGATACCTTCATCAGCCTTAGCATCAAAAGCTTTTAAGTTGTCCTTGCCATTGTTGTGGATGAAGCACTTACATCCAAAGATCCAACATTTAGCTTCTTCCCTGTCCAAATTTCATAGGGAGTTTTGGACATCTTCCTGTTAATCATACACTTATTCTGAGTGTAGCAAGCAGTGTTGATGGTTTCAGCCCAAAATCTCTTAGGCAATCCAGCTTCAGCTAACATTGTCCTTGCAGCTTCCTTGAGAGTTTTGTTCCTTCTTTCAGCTACTCCATTCTGTTGTGGAGTTCTTGGAGCTGATAACTCATGAGAAATACCATTTTCAACACAATACTATGTTATAATCCCATAGACAAACTCAGTTCCCCTATCAGATCTTATTTTAATAATGGTTTGACTCTTCACATCATCTGAGGCAATCTCTGCTAGGTTTCCTTCTTTTTACACATGAAAATAGTCCATGTATATCTTAAATAATCATCCACCACAACTAAGGTGTATTTCTTTCCACTGATACTGGATTGGCTCGATAGGACCAAATAAGTCCATGTGCCGCTTTCTTTCTTGTACACTGATTCAGGCAATCCTTCCACAAGATGGCTTCTTCCAAGCTTTTTGATTGTCTTGAAGTTCAGATGACTCAACTTCTTATTCCACAGCCAACTTGATTCGGTTGTACTCTTTGCTAGCAGGCATGTGCTTGGTGTAGCAGTTGACCAATCTATTACATACATGTTCTTCTACCTTGTTCCTTGAATCACAATTTCATTTGTTTCAACATCCTTGATTTGGCAAACTCCCATGTTGAATCCCACATTCTAGCATTTGCCACAGAATTGGCTGATGCTCAGCAGATTAAAGTTGAGGCCTTCAACATATGCAACATCAGTGATTTCTAATCCATTTTTCTTTATGGATCATGTGCCTTTGATTTCCTCTAGAGCTTCATTTCTCCAAATTTGACTTTTGCACCTTTAATTTCCTTGAATTTTGACAGATTTCTCTTGTTTTCTGTCATATGTCTGGAACAGCCACTATCCATGTACCAGGTTCCTTGGCACTCAGTTGTTCTCTCAACCTGCAAATCAAGGAAATTAGTTTTTAGGTATCCATACTTGCCTGGGTCCTGAGGGGTTAGTGATATAAGATGTTCCAACCAACCTATAGACATATGATCTGACTCTAAGAGGTTGCCATCTATCAGTTCCATAATCATAGTGCACATTAGCAAATTGCTTGGGGATTGTAAGATCATATAGTTGTCTCTTTTGTATGTATGCATGTGTGTTTGTTTGAGCATTTGCTTTCTTGAGGTAATAGTGGAATTTCTGTGCATGTTGGGTTTTGTGCATGGGTGCATATGTGTGTTGATAATAGCTCTTTTGCCTTGGGAATGACTTATGATGAGGTTGAGGTCTTTGCCACTTTGGCTTGTATCCCATAGGTCTTGGCTGATATTTCATTTGGTTATTCTAATCAGCGTGGCTTGGATAGTTTCTACCATTCCCATCATATGATTTTCTTTGCTGAAATCTCTGGGGCTTTTGGTAGCTCGGTTTAGCTTTCACAGAGTATTTCATGTTTGGAGTTTGCTGATGTACCTTTCTGAATTTGATTTCAGCTGTCCTGTCAGCATACTCAACTGGAATTTTTGCCTTTTCCCTTATATCCAAGGCCAGTTAGATTGTGATTGTGTTTTTGAGTGGGTGTAGGTACAACATATGGTGCTTTGGGTCTTTGGATTCCTTCATTGCTTGAGGATCCTTTTTCCATAATTACTCTTGGAACTTGGGCATGCACAAAGGAATTGAATCCAATGTCTGTCTTGTCCCCACTTTCTTTTTGTGTCATTATAAGTTCATCCAATGATTTGGATGCCTTAGTGAATGAATCAATCACATTTTTAAGATCATTTTCCCTCTTTTCTGTAGCAGCTAAGTCTGCTTGGATCTTGGCAATTTCAGCCTTCAGCTTAGTATTCTCATCAGCTATGTGACTTAAAGTACTCAGCTCTTTAATCAGCTGTGAGTTTTGGCATTTAAGCTGTCTATTTTCCTCATTTAAGCTCTTTAATCAGCTGTGTCACTTGAGTAGTCTGCTTCACTACTATCTGAGTCTGTTGGTTCCTTGCACTTGACTGTCTCAGCAGCCAACATGGCTTTCTTCTTTTTTTGTCTTCTTTCTCTGAAGACCTTTATATCCTCTTCATTTTTATATTTGTTGACTGGTGGATAAGAACAGTCAACAGCAAAATGTCCTGGTTGTTTGTAGTTCCAACACAAGTTCTCAGCTCTCTACAAGTCAGCTCTGTCAGTCCTCTAATTATCAGCTCTTTGATACTCAGTTCTTAGATGTTCAGCTCTCTTGGGTGGTCTGTCCTCCCTTGCTTTGGAGGGTGCTAAGTGTCTTCTTGAGGATTCACCATTGTTCCTTTTATAGTTCTTATTGAAGAACTTGTTGAACCTTTTTACCATTAGAGCAATCTCCTCTTGGTATATTGTCTCCTTTGGCTCATCTTTCTTTCCTTCACTTTCCATGAGTGCAGTTGTCTTGGGCACAACTGTCTTCTCTTGTTCCTTTCTTCTCAGCTCAAACTCATTTGCTTTGAGGTCGGAGAATAGCTCATGGTTAGATGTTTTGGAGAGGTCCATGGAATGTCTCAGGGCCATGACCTTCATTTCCCACTCAGCTGGGAGAGACCTTAGAATCTTCATACGCATCTCCTTCTATGTGTACTCCTTTCCCAGAGCTGAAAGCTCATTGGTGATTTCTGTAAATTTGGCATCCAGCTGGTCCAAACTTTCACCTGCAATCATTTTAAAGTTTTCAAATTTTTGGACTGGAACAGTTAATTTATTTTCTTTGATTTGATTAGATCCTTCACAAATCAAAGTGAGTTTTTCCCAAATTTCTTTGGCTGATTTGCAAGATTTGACTTTATTGAACATAGCTTTGTCCAAGGTTTTATAAAGAATGTCCTTGGCAACATTGTCAAGATTATATCTCTTTCTATCTTCGTTGGTCCATTCACAGCGAGGCTTTTCAACCATAACAGGTCTGGGCTCTGCTGCAGCATCCTCTCCTTCAGCAGGAGGTGCTATTCTCACAGCAGTGTTGACCTTTAGAATTTGCAGTGACCCATCCTCAATCACTAGCCACATATCATCGTGCAGGGCTAATAGATGAGCCAGCATACGAATTTTCCAATCATCAAACTCTTCCACAGTAAACATGGAAATGCGAGTTAGATTTTCTTCCATGATAATAACTTTGCTTTTGAAATAAAAGCTTTAAAAACTCAAGTGTTGATTGTTTTGAAAAAGAATGAGATCTAGTTCAATAACCAGTGCGGAAGGCTCAATGAACCAACCACTCTGATACCACTTGTAGGTCCCATGGGGTGAGTAGTAAGGTTGAGAAGGGGGGTTGAATAGACCTTACCAAATTTTCGATTTAGTCCTTTTAAATATATTCAGAGTTTTACACAAATCAGCTTAGTCCTTGAGGGAAAGCTAGGTTGGATTACTCAGCAAAGTTACCCACTCAACAGACTCAACTGAGTTGTTGATAGTATGACTTAGCTGCTTTCAGCTAACACTTAGGATAACAGTTGATTTGGTTTTTGATCAGCGGAAGACTTTTCACCCTTATTGTTTTAAACATGTTTTACAACACTTGTTTTAGCAATAGTTATTATCACTTGAGTTCAACAATTATAACTTAACAGCAGATACAAAATATATGCAAGAAATGAAAGTGTTGTAAGTAAATAAGACACAAGCAATTTTTACAGTGGTTCGAGGATGGGGTAATTCCTCTAATCGACTCTTCTCCAACTCCTGGAGGAATCACTAGATAACAAGATCTTAGTTATAAAGCGGTCAACAGTCCGAGTCAGCTTTGATCACACAGCCAGCTGCTCCTAGGACTCAGCTTCTTCACAAAATAGTTGTTTTGCTATTTTAGCTCCTTCGAACTCTTGGATTTGATCACACAGCCTTGCAACGATTCCAAAATCTCTGGTTCAAACTTGAACCTTACTACTTATCCTTCAACATTGGAGAGTAGACACATTTGTTCTATAAACAGAATTTTCTCTTCAAGTGGTGGAGTAATCTTTCCTTCATTGAATATGTTGGATTGAGTTCCTTCGAATTGGGCTTGAGGATATCTTTGAAAGCTTGAAAGTATTTTGCAGGTTTTGCTTGATTGCTTGTATGCTTGTAATGAACTCGGTAACCTTCTCTCACTTTCTTCCTCAGCCTTTTATAGTGTAGATTTGAAATTATATCTGTTGAAGAGATAGACACACATTTCAAATCACACTCGTAGGTTGTTGGCTTGTCTTGTCTTGCAGCATTAATGTGGATCATACCATGATTTTAATGCTCTGCAGCTTTTCCTTCATCTCTGTAGGTTTTCAGGTACATCTCATTGGTTCCTTACTTTTTGCACTCTTTCAGCAAAACAGTTTTATGGTTGGCAGCCTGACAAATACCTATTTCTAGCAAAACCTTGACTTGTGTTGACAACGGATCTCTTTCAGCTTTCTTCAAGTCTTGTCTGTTGCATACCCCTTTGATATTATATTCCAATCATTTTGGAATGACTTAGTTGTCAATCAGCTGACTGAGATAGCTTTTCTGTCACTTGACTGATCTTTACTTAGCTTCACATAGTTGACACATAGTTGGGTCTTCTCTTCGATCTTCAGTCGACTCTTGTAATCTTCAACTTAGCTGATTTCAACTCAACTTATTCAACCCTATCTATTACAAGTTGAATTACATAGAAAATAGGGTGCCAACTTCTTAATCTAAGTTTTACATGGTATCATCAAAATCAAAATATAAATTTTCCTAAAAATTTTCCCATTTTTGATGATGCCAAAACTTAAATAAATACAGCAAAGTAAATAGTGCAATAACAAAGAATGTATGTATAGAATATGTCAATTTTATTTGAACATATCATTCTTGTACTTTACAAACACACTTTCCAAAGTTATTACAAAGTATAACCTATACACTGTATTAGAGCTATAGTATCTATACAAATGTATCAGAGCTATGATGATTTAGTACTGACGTATCAGAGCCTAAACTCAAGAATTTACAAACAAGTATCAGAGTTTCAAGGCTTAACATAAAACATATAAATTTTGTATTTACAGCTAAGTAAATACATTTGAAGAGGTTTCAGACGTCTTCAATGCCTCGGTTGCTTCCTTCTTCTCTCTTTATCTTCAGCTCTCCTTTGGTCTTATTCAGCTCTTTTCATCTTTTGATAAGCTCGATTAGCAATGGTCTTCCCTTGTCTGCCTTTCAGCCCATTCACGATCGAGCCTTTCATTTTCAGCTTATTGTCTCCTCTTTGCCTCTTCATTCTTTCTCTCCATTTCTATGTTAGCAAGAGTGTCGTACCCAGCCCAGTAGTTGGCTCCCTTCTTCTGTGGATCAACATATCTAACATTTGTAGGTCTTGGCTGTGATGGAGTACCTCTGCCTCTTCCATCACTTCCAAACCTTTTCCTTCCTCGGTATGACTCAACTCCTCCTCTAGGAGTGAACTGTACAAGTGATTTGCCAGTCGACTGACTGCTTGAACGCTGCTGCCTCTCAGCTAATTTGCATAAATCGAGTCATTTTTCCCAGTACAAACGTCTGGGGTAGAGTCATGTTCTTGAAATAACCTTCTGCAGCTAGAGTTTGAAACTCCTCCAGTGATCTTGGTTCAGATCATGCATCAGGCATCATGATTTCTCGATGGGGTCTTACAGCTGGGGAATCTTTCAACAATCCAGCTTGGGGGCCTTCGAACCTTGCTTTTATGTCTTTGATTCTTCCGGAGTGCTTCTCATCTTCTTTCTCGAATTCAGCTTCAATGGCTTGTCTTGACTTTTACATGGTATCATCAAAATCTAAATATAAATTTTCCTAACAATTCCCTCAAAATAATCAAAAGTTGACCACAAAATCAATTATCAAATAAAGCAATTCATTCAGGAAAGCAAATCAATTAGTCAATATTCATGAGCTTCTTTGTTTGAATCAAATCATCCTAAGCCTAGAACAAGGAAGTCAGTTCATACTTGGGGATAAGATCATAATCTCAATTGAAGGAAATAAAATAATCATAAACATTATCATGCAATAATAATAATCACCAACAATTGAAATCAGACAAAAGAGATGAAGAAATTTGTGTTTTGCTTAAGCCGCAAAAATAACTTCAATGGGAAGAACCCAAGCAATCCCAATGTTGAAAAGTAAGAGAAAACAGGGAAACCTAGAGTCTAAAAGTGTTAAGAAGTAAAGTGTGTCGAAAATAATGGCTCCCCAAGTCCTATTTATAAGCTTAGAGTTCTAAACAATGTGGAAGAGCCAAAAATCGAAAGAAATAATCGAAATTTTGGTGTTCAGCAAGACATCACGCGCGGCCGCGCATGCCGTCGCACGCCCATGCATCGCCAGTGTCGGTCTCCTCTCACGCGCACGCGCACGAGTCAAGTGCCCATCTCCACATGCGCCCGCGCGCCTGGTTGTCCGCTGCTGCCGCTTGCGCCCACGCCTGCGCGCCTATTGTGCGGCTGTCGACCGGTGTTTGCCTTTGGTGCCCGTTTTTTCCATTTTCATCCGTTTTTGAACCTCTTTTCACTAAGACCTATAAAATAACACAAATACCCTACGTAACACTTGACACTATAACTAATACTTAATGCCACGGAAATATGCATAATCACACACAAAATAAGACGAAAAAACACACAAAAATCATAATAAAAAACATGCAAAACAACTCCCCCAAACTTAGCCTTTTGTTTGTCCTCAAGTAAATATATTGCCAATACACCCAATAAGAAATATTATGTCCAATTTGAGAATCAATTAATCCATAACACCATGTTCCATCTACCAAAATAGAAACAACCAAAACTATAGTAATGACAACTAGAAATGGAAACACACTAATACATATGCAACACACACAAAAGGAAAGAAAAGAAAAAGAAAACAAACTCTGCAAGTGTCACTGCTGAGTGCTGACTATCCGATGGTGGGGAGGCGGGAACAACGAGAAAGACATGTTAACCCAGTTTTGTTCAATGTTTTGGACTCGAGTGTCAATGGACTCGACCCGCACATTCATGTCTCACATAAGTTGGTGGAGCTCGGTCATTTGATGCTGAAAGTGGTCAAACTGGCTCTGCATAGCATTGAGAAATTCCATAACGGCCTCCCAATCGGTGGCGGGGCCCTAACTAGTGCTAGTGGAGGGGCCGGCTATAGATGGATCAACTCATGGTGGTAATGCGTTGTGTGGAAGATGAATATCGGGATCAGCCTCATGCTCTTCGCCCATATGTCCCAACTGCTCGCCTGCTGGCTCTTGTCGTCGTGGTAGAATACCCATCAGGTTCCATATATCACTACGAAAACATTTTCGGGAGGCGGGGTCCTTTAAGGTGCATTCTTTCATTAGAAAGTCCGTATTTTTCAATAAAATCATGTTCAAGGACCCACATGAAATTTCCAAGGTGGTCGAGATGATCGGAGACCACGTTGAAATGAATAGCTAATTGAAAAATTAGGTTCCCCAAACCTAGCTTATGCTTACGGTTCCGAAGGTTTCGGTAGAAAGTGTCGAAAATGAATATCGTAGTGCAAAATTTGGTGTTATGACGAAAGCACCATAGAAAAAACAACTTAGGGGTAGTCACTCGACTACTCTCATCTTTTCCAAAACATAGCGAGCAATGAACTGTGCAGTAAGTATAAGGCGGGCTCTGTAATAAAACCATTCGGGGTTCCTTTTGTAGAAAAATTATTATAACCCGTCAATTCTGCCCAAAATCCACCTAGGGTAAATGAATTGGGCACCACCCCAACACCATGTCTAGATAGCCCAAAAATGGATTTCATTACTCTAAAATTCACTTCACATTCCTCCCCAAACAAACGACATGTCAAATCCGTAAGATGTGAACCCGAAAAATGCAATGTCGTATAAAATTCAACTACCAACTCTATCAACACCCTCAAAGTAAATGGGGCAAATTTTCTCCATAAAAAAAAATAACAAAACCCATAAACTCATCAAGCAGCCCCAATTCTTGTAATATTTCCATAGATAAGAAGGTAGACAGAGATACCTCACGAGAGAGTAGGCTAGTGTACCTTTAGCCCTCCTCCTCATAATAAATCGAAAAATACGCATTGAATTGTTCGGCTAAATGAATCATGGGTTCATCTTCTTGCACCCTAGGTTGTTGATATTGAGCCCTTTTGGTCCTTCTATGCATGATTTTTCGAGTAGAATTGGTTAATCGGAGCGGAATGTGATTTAGATGGTTGAATCTTGTGATTTGGTAGAGAGAATTTTGAAGGGAGGGGAGGATTTTCGAATTGGGTGTGAAAAATTAAGTCTCAAAACCCCAATTCGCGAACCTAAACTGATGTTTCTATATCTCACGCGCGATCGCACGTCTGGGCGTGTCTCGCGCGCCTGCTGCTGCGTCGTCGCGCGTGACCGCGCGCCTGCTATTTTTTTTTAAATCACTATTATATATTTATACAAAAAGAAAAACTCAATAAACCCATCAGATTTAGTTAGTCTAGAAAATAAAAATAAAAGAAAATTAAAAGGAGAAAAACTTGGGTTGCCTCCCAATAAGCGCTTATTTAACGTCGTTAGCTTGATGATACCTCAGAGAGTCATGGCGAGTCGTTAAGCAAGACCTCTGTCACCACCTTAGAATTTTTATTCAGTTGACTTGCGCTTCAAATCATATTGTCTTCCTGCCATAGGACATCTTTCACGGCAGACTCGGTAGAGTCAATAATAAAATTATCATTCAAGACACATACATGATTACGAGCTATATAAAAAATTGAAAATGTTATAGTTTTTACCAAGACATTCATACTAGTTTTCTATTTTTGACATCAATCAAAGTATCGATTGTATCTATGAATGGTATCCCCAATAATATAGTATGATATTTAAGATTACTTTTATCATTTCCGTATCTAAGACAACAAAATTAGTGAGAATTTTGAAATCACCTATTTGGACTAAAACATCTTGAACAATGCATGTAGGGTACCTAATGGACCTATCAAAAGTTGCAAACATAACCCAATGAACATCAATTCCCCTAAATCTAATTGTTTAAATATAAAGTAAGGCATAAGGTTAATTGCAGCCCCAAGATCAAGAATACCTGCGACTTCCTTACCATTCCCAAAAGAATTATTAACAATGAAACTTTGTTGTATTGGGAGTGGAGTCAGGGATATATGAAATAGGAGATTTTTGGAGATTATCAGTTTCGTGGAATGGCGATCCCTTACTTGCCTCTATATTCGTTTTTTCTTCACTTGCATCACTTTTCTTTTCTATTTTTGTGGTACCTGCAGGGTTAGGTGAGACAGTGGAATAAGGAATTTCAATTTCATTATCATAAATCTCACCAAAGTCAAGAACGGTGATGGCTTGAGCTTGCGCTGGTTGACTAGGCAATGTGTCCTTCTTGAAGACATGTCGAGCTATTTCACCGACTTGAGTAGCCAATTTACCAACTTGAGTCTCAAGACGCTCAAACGAGGCTTCCATAGATTCAAACCGCTTATTGTTACCTTCTTGTGTTTGCTGACTGGCCTGAATAAAAGAATTTAAGCCTTCTTCAATAGATGGAGCCCTTGATTGGTTGGTTGGCTAGTCTTGGGGTTGCGGTGGCCTTGGATAGATATGAGAGGGATTTTGTGAATTACCCCAACTAAAGTTCGGATGGTTCCACCAACCTGAATTGTACGTCTGAGAGATAGCATTACACACGTTGCCCCATGACCATATTCTCCATGAATACCACAAGACTCGGCAGAAGGGGGAACATGTTGATGCCCCCTTGTAGCCAACAATTGTACTTGCTTAGTCAATTCAACCAATTGCTCTGTCATCATCGTAGCTCGGAGCTACATCATTTACGACATCCTGTTTTCCTCTGGCACTCTTTTGTTGTGAGTTATCGCTCATCATCTTTAGAATATCATAGATTTCATGGGATGTATGTACACCCACGTCACCCCCAGCAGCATTGTAAACCATATATTGATAATTATACGATAATCCATCATAGAAAAATTGGTTTAATAATTCCAATGGGTAGTGATGATGTGGACATTTAATCTGTAAATCCTTAAACTGATCCCAAGCCCCATAAAAAGGCTCGCTTCCATTTGACTAAAAGTAGCTATTTTACCTCGCAGATCTGAAGTTTTCTGATGAGAGTAGTACCTACCCATGAACTTATTGTACATAGACTCCCAATTAGTAAGAGCGTTATGAGGTAGAGACATAAGCCAAGTTTTCGCCCGGTCCTTCAGAGTGTATGGAAAACAGCGCATCCTAAGTTGATCCTCATCCAAACCTTGTAGAGAAAAAGTTTGAATGACTGAATAGAATTCCCGAATGAAGTTAAGAGGATCTTCATTGGGCATCCCATATAATGACGGCAACTAATTAAAGTGTATGGTTTTGAGCTCGTAGTTCCGTGTTGCTTGTCCCAATGTGATGTAAGAGGTCGCAGTCCCAATGACAAGGCGTGCGAACTCACGCATCAAAGGCTGGCGTGCCTCCACGTTGTTTCTGTTTTGATTATCACACAACTCTGATTCGTCTGTTAGTTCTTCTTTCGGAACGTGATCGCGGGAATCCTCGTTACTATCCGTAGAAACATCCCCCTCTTGTCTTGTTCATCTCACAACTCGATGGATATCGTCCACAAGAGGCACAAGGTCCCGATTGAGATTTCTACGTCCTTGAATAAACAACACAGAAAAACAGATCAAACGCACCCGTGGAATAAAGTAACAATCAAAATAAACAAAAAGAGTCTCAAACTAAAAATAAACAAAAAGAATCCTAATCTAGAAACACAGAAAATAAATACAATAATTATTACGCCTAAAACCTTCCCTGGCAACGACGCCAAAATTCTGTTCGACCGCTAAACACCTAAAACAAATCTAGCAATCCTCGCAAGAGAACGAGATGAATTGTAGGGCAACAAGTTAACCACAAGCCGTCTTTTAAGGAAGACTTAGCCGACAAATAATTATTATGTATCACAATAAACAAAAAAGTAAATCCTAAACACTCTAACCAAATTTGTTTGATTTTAGTAAACTAAAAAAAATGAGTAATAAGACAATTTAAAACAAAACACGATTAAACTCGATGAAAAATGATATGGATGAAAGTCTAGGATTTGGAATCATCTCATCAAACTTGCAAGCAGAATATCAATTAATTGATCATGCGGTTAACAATTATAACAAACATGTAAAAACTAGGCATAGATCTGATAACTCACGTATCCACATATTAGGGTTATCCCAACATAATTTGCTATTTTCATTAAGCTAAGTTAGATAATACATCTCTGATTCATATCTAACCTCCTGAATAAAGTTAGCCCACGAATAATATCTTCTCTCGATCTCAATCATTCCCTCAAAATAATCAAAAGTTGATCAGACAATCAATTATCAAATAAAGTAATTCATTCAGGAAAGCAAATCAATTACTCAATATTCATGCTTCTTTGTTTGAATCAAATCATCATAATCCTAGAACAATGAAGTTAGTTCATGCTTGGAGATGTGATCATAATCTCAATTAAAGGAAAGAAAATAATCATAAATATTATCATGCAACAATAATAATCAACAATTGAAATCATACAAAATAGATGAAGAAATATTACGCTTTGATTAAGCCGCAAATATAACTTCAATAGGAAGAACCCAAGCAATCTCAATGTTGAAAAATAAGAGAAAAGAGAGAAAACTAGAGTCTAAAAGTGTTAAGAAGTAAAGTGTGTCGAAAATAATGGCTCCCCAAGTCCTATTTATAAGCCCAGAGTTCTAAACAATGTGGAAGAGCCAAACATTAGAAGAAAAAAAAAAATTCGTGTTCAGCGCGCGCGGCCGCGCATGCCGTTGCACGCCCACACATCGCCAATGTCGATCTCCTCTCGCACGCGTGCATATGCGTCCGCGCGCCTGGTTGTCCGCCTGCGCCTGTTGTGCGGCTCTTGACCGATATTTGCCTTTGGTGCCCATTTTTTCCATTTTCACCCATTTTCGAATCTCTTTTCACCACGACCTATAAAACTGACACAAATATCCTACGTAACACTCAACACTATAACTAATACTTAAAGCAACGGAAATATGCATAATCACACACAAAATAAGACGAAAAAACACACAAAAATCATACGAAAAAACATGCAAAACAGAGCCGATGGAGCTCTTTTATATAGGAGTTGGTCTCCTATTAGATGGTCTAACGGATCTAAGTCCAATATCCCAAACATCCGACATGAATCTGGAAAAAGAAGCGAAATTTGCTCCCTCCTCCCTCTCTCGACCCAAATATGTTCTCTCTTCCCTCTCTCCAAACCTCCATCCTCCCTCCTCCCTCTTTGCATCATCCTCCAATAGGCCGCAAGCAATCTCCATGACCACTGTCGCTAGGGATGGCAATGGGTAGGATTCGGGTAGGATTCTACATCCTCCATCCCCATACCCATTTATTATATTCATACCCATACCCATACCCATACCCATCGGGTATTCAGTTTTCATACCCATCCCCATACCCATCGGAGGATCGGGTATTCATACCCTACCCATACCCTCTTACCACTTACAATTGTATTTTTTTCAAATTTTAGTTATTTATTTTTTTAAAGAGAAAATTGAGTTATTTAAATAAAAATATAGATATTTACTAAATTCTAAAGGAAACAATAAGGAAAAAAGAATACAGATAAGAATTAGCGAACTATATATTATAAAAATATAGCAAAATATTAAAAAAGATTAAACAAAAGTGTTAGTGGGTTAGTACATTTTGGTTGAGACTTGGGGAAAAATCATTTTCTTTAAATATAAATAAATAGAGTTGTATAAATAAAAAAAATATGTAAAATATTATAAATAAATATATATGTAGATATATTATATATATAATATTATTATTTAATCGGTGTCGGGTAGGGTATGGGTAGGATGTACCTAGACCCACCTCCATACCCATACCCGAAAATACCCATACCCACGTACCCATTTATTTAATCGGGTACAAAACTACCCTCCATACCCTCCTCCGTTAGGGTCGGGTATCGGATCCTCCGTCGGGTTCGGAGGAAATTGTCATCCCTAACTGTCGCAAGCCATCACCATTGCTAGACTGACACTTATGTGTGTCTCTTTCTCTCCCAGTGGCGTAGCTAAAGGGGGGACTCTTCGATCCCCCGCGTACCTCAAATTTCTTTTGTCCCGTATTTTCTATGTAAAAAAATAAAAAAAATTATATATATTTTTTAAGGAGAAAAAATAGTTGAGCTAGGGGAAAAAAAATTTGGGCTAAGGATACTCATGCGGGTTGGCTACGCCCCTATTCTCTCCGTTGTTCTTGGCCAATCGTGGTTTATTGCAAATACATTAGATTGAAGAGTATTTTTGAAGAGATGCATATGATTTCTCTCTCTATCCTAATCGTCTTACTCCATTTTTTTGTTCTTTTGTAAATTGTCAACTATTATAAATATTTCATTTTTTTTTGTTTTGAATTTGGTGTAAATTAATTCAACCATTATTATTATGAAACTGCATTCATCCATGTCATCCAAGCAAGGTTGCAGAAATCACTAGGTGTCCGTTAGACGGTGGCCCTGCGCCTAGCGCCTAGGCGGGCGCTTAGAAATAGTATTGTTTTTCTCTTTTTTTTAGTTTTTTTTTAAAATTTTTACCATTTTTTGTCGATTTTTTCGCCTATATCGCCTAGCTCGCTTAGGCGGGCGCCTAGGCCCAATTTGTTAGCTGCCTAGGCAGGCGCCTAGGCCTCATTTCTAGCCCCCTAGACCGCCTTGCCCGATTTTTGGCCTGAACGATAGTTTTGGGCGATTTTAGCAAATTCGGATCGGCCTAGGGGTGCCTAGGCCGATTTTTACAACACTGTATCCAAGTGTTTGTTGATTTGACCGAATCAATCCTGAAGCATCTTCGGAGAATTACAAATACTTTTGGGATGGAATCTAGCGGACTACTAAATAAGTTTAAGAGAGACTACTAATATAGTAATACTGGACTAAAATTGCAATTTCAAAAGTTATAGGACCAATATTATAAAACCCCTATAGATATAGGATTGATTTTGCATTTTTCCCGATATATATATATATATATATAGGATTTGGTTCAAATGAGACCACCCTCCCTAGGTGAGACAGTGTGGACTCATCTTACCCATTGATCTTAAAAAATGAAGGGGCGTGATTAATTCAGTTTTTTAATTATTTCCTAATTTTTTGATTTTAAGGGTAAGATTGTAATTTTGTAATTCAAATTAGTGGTCCCAAAGTTTTATGGTTCAAATTAGTGGTCCCAAATGTTTTAAGAAATGAAATAGACATTCTTGGATTTTGTGGCGGAATTTAAGGAACCTGAAATATTTTTATTTTACAAAGATAGTTAGGGTACTTTCTTTGCATAATTAGACATCAAATAATGCATATTTAGTTATTTTGTTGCACTTTGTTTTATGAAAACAAGACATAATTGAATATAACGTCTTTGCGTATGTAGTTATACTACATCTATAAATAGGTTCAATATAATGTATATTTAGTTATGAAAATGGGATGTTGCTTTTGGAAATTATAAAAATGAGATGTTACATAATGTCTTTGCGTATTTAGTTATTCCACAACGATGCATAGATAGTTTCTAGATAATACATAGTTAGTTGATTTTGTTGCGGAATTTATGACATCTTGCATAGTTGGTTATCTTTGTACTACATATTAGTTTTTTTACGCCGCATAGATAGTTTTGAGGATAATGCATATTTAGTTGAGTTTTGTTGCATATTTAGTTTTCGAACTCACATTTTGGGTTATTTATCTGTAATATTGCACCGATTTTTCGTGTTTTTCTCTGTAATTTTCGAGTTCTTCAAAATGGAGGAATGAGAGAGAGAGAGAGAGAAGAGAGAGACGTGAGATTGGGGAAAAGGAGATGTATGAGAGAGAAATAGATTTGATTCCATTTTTGAACTAACTTGTTATGTTATTTTACCCTACTACCCTTATATTGATTAAATTAATATTTTAATATATTTTTTATCCATTAAATCATACCCATTGATTAATAGTGGGGGATGGTTGAGATTTTGCACCTTTTCACTGATCCTCCCCTATATATATATATATATATATATATATATATATATATATATAAAGCACCGGCTCCGACTCTATTTATATGCAATTTCGATATATATATATATATAAAAATAGAGTCGGAGCCGGTGCTTTTCACTTCATAGTTTACTCTGTGGGAAAACCAAAAAGAACTCCGATGGCTTCGCCATCTTCTCTGTCTCCGCCGGAGATTCCCATGGAACTACATGCGGTGAACCGAAAGAAGTTCTTAGATTCATTTCGCGATCATCTCTCTCGCTCCTCTCGCCCTCTCAGTGGCTTTGTCTTTCTCCAAGTACCCAAAATTTTCTCACTAACTATTATTTTCTCAATCTCCTTTCATCCTGAATATTTCTGTTGACATTCATCCACTCTTCATTTTCAATTTTGTAGGGTGGCGAAGAGCAGACTCGGCACTGCACCGATCATATTGAATTGTTTCGGTAATGTGTAAGATCTTTTTTGTTTAAATGTATTATATAATTTATATTCACATGAATTAATTTATTTGTTTGTGCACGTATTTGTATAATAGAAGGCGCTTTTGTATATGAGGAATAAGGGTCTTGAAATTTATAATCGTGAATTCTTAATCCATAAGTATTGTTGAAGTCTTAATGTCTTGTGGTTTCACTTTCAATAAATTGATGACAGTTGGCGTTAGGATTTGGAATAACAGTGTTTATGGTTATTTGTTACCTTTTTTAATCGGGATGAGTGAAGTTGGAACGTTCTGACATAGGCGTTGGGTTAATTCTTATATGTCTGAGTAATGAGTCACAAGGAATATGGTCGCGAAATATATGGAAATGAATCTGTGACATCTGTCTTTGTCCAACTTTGGTTGTATTGCCAATTGCCAAACTTTATGGGTATGGCAAATCTTGCTGGAGTAAAATGATGAATTTTTATCTCCCCTTGGTTATAATAACTACTATATGGATAAGCTATCAACACTATTGATACTTTAAATACTTTATTCACCCATATCTCAAGATACGGAAGCCATCTATCATCCTTTGTTCTAACCAGGCTCCAAATCCATGTCGTATCCTTAATCCTCCCAAGCTTCTGCATTGGAAGGGTACATGAAACATTGGGCGAGAAGACAATTCTAGCAAATGGTATTCAACTAAATTGTATTCTGGATGCTCTTAGTGCATTATAGAGGAGCAGCAAGTCCTCTGAGCCATTTTTAACAATCTTAACTTCATAGTTCTGAGCCCGTGGATGGTCATGCTGTGCACTAGCAAGAAGATAACTGTCCTAGTTTGATCTATATACTTATTACTTAGTTTTTGGAAATGAGAGTGATGCTTGAGAGTAATTTTCAACTACATCAGTTTGACATTTCAGCCACTCATCTTGCAGAGATGTAATCGAGTAAGTCGCCACCATATTTTTCTTTATTGACTTTTTAAGGTTCAACAGATATGCGGTTGAAATCATCATCCAACCCGCACTTAAATACTTCAACTGAAAATTCAGCACATAATCTCTACTCTGATACTGTCTGGAAGCCACTATGCTTCATTGGTATTTAATCGAGGGGGAATTGAATCATTGATGGAATTGATTGAGTCCTAAACCCCCAATTGACAATTTTCAGAAAAAGTAGAAGTATTCAAAGGAGGCAACAGGCAAGATACACTTATTTTGGATTTCGTAGTTGGTGTTTTGTAACAGTCTCTAGTTTTATGTCTGGCTCTTTCGGAGAGTGAAGCTCATGTAAGCACTGCATGTTTTTGCTAGTCTGCAGCTTTAGATATGGGATGCTAAGTCAGCGATTCACATTTCAGTTGAGGATTCCTTTAACCAGCCTTGACCTGATTGAGTGACCCACTTAACCTTCTGGGATTCTCTTCATGAATATGTATATGTTGGCTGTGTGGGTATTTTTAAATCCTTAGTTTGAAAATTATAAAAATATAAATAAAAATTAAAAATGAAAACTTAAATGTTTTGCTACCAATAATCAAAGCCACTGAAAATCACTAAATTTATTTGTACCAAACAAATATCAAGTTATTAACATTAGCACATTATTAGAGCTTCTCAGTCTTCAGGGGCTTACAGACTTTCAGTATCCAGTGATATTGGCTCCAGTATTAGTGATGCAATGACAAAGTTAATTATAGTGAGAGGAAGCTCTTCAAGTAGATACCAAATCTGCCAATTGTCAGAGAATTGCAAATATTAACCCTCGACCCCGAAGATATGTTGTTAATGAGATTATTTGTCACTCCTGTAGGTTATCCAAATTATACTTTGTGTTAATTCAGGTGAACAAAATGAAATGATCTATTCTGAAGCTACTTGTGCTAATAAGCTGTAAATGCTTTGGTGAGACATGAAATGTACTGTCATTTAATTATCGTCAAGCCATTTTTTCGTCCGTGGTCTAGATTGACCTTTCTTTCTTTCTCTTTCTAATTGAAAAATATTGTAGGAGGTGATTATTTTTGAGGATTTATGTCGGAGTTATTACTAATATGTAGTTTCATTGATCTCCAGACAGGAGAGCTATTTCGCTTACTTGTTTGGAGTGCAAGAGCCTGGGTTTTATGGAGCTATTGTGAGTTCATTGTGTTTTATCTTTTAATTTCACTATGACATTTTAGAAGGGAGTCGTATATGGATGCGAAAAAATATTTATTGAAAGTTTAAACCAATAATCCAAAGAAATTAACTTCAAAATGTCTACTTCGCTTTTGTTTTTTCCTTTTTTACTTTTTGCTTTCCTCTATAATATTAGGACGAAAATTCTACTAATTTTCGTCTAGCTCACTAGTGTTGAGGCTGTAAGTGTTGCTCACCTCATGGCAGTCTAAGGTTTTGTCCACTAGCAAGAAGATCAGGGATAATTGAAATCCCATTTTATTTTATTTTTGAAAATGCTGCTTGCAAGAATTATGTGGTCAGCATTCTGGCTCATTTGATATATCAAGATTGTGATGATCAGTTACCTTAGGCTCTTTGATATATCAACAATTGAGATGGTTCTGATGAATAGATTTTTTTTGTTTAGTTATCATACTTTTCAGATTGGAATATCATCATTTCCTGGAAAATATACTTTTTAATGTAGGCAACACTGGTCGTTCTGGTACATGAAAAAAACTCTAATGAGACTTGCTATATTTTTAAATGAAGGATATTGCAAGTGGGGAATCATTACTTTTTGCTCCGAGATTACCTGCTGATTACGCAGTTTGGTTGGGAGAAATTAAGTCATTGTCCTACTTCAAGGTGATAAAAATCTCAAAAATTCAAGGGTCAATCCATTGAGGATATTGAGTTTATATTGCTTACATCCCTCTTTTGCAGGAAAGATACATGGTTAGCTCCACTTACTATACAGATGAGATTACAAAAGTTTTGCATCACCAATACCAAGGACCAGGAAAACCACCGCTTTATCTCCTGCATGGGCTCAATACTGATAGTAACAACTTTTCCAAACCAGCGGACTTTGAGGTTCTTACATTTTGTTGATCTTAATCAATTTTTAAGAGTTAAAAAACTGCTGCATTCTGTAAGAAAATACCCAGACATAACTATGATGACAATCTGAAAGATACTGCTTTATGATTCTTATCTGTATTATGTCATACCCAACCTATTGCGACATCCGTACATGCATATATATATATATACACAAATTCCTTTATATAAATGCGAACATACATTAATACACTCACACACATAGAGAGGCATGGAAAGATGCATAAAAAATAGATACACACATAAATCTACCCACGCATTCGCACTTATGTACCTCTAATGCATGCGTATGTGGCTCGAGTTTAAACTAAGCTCATACTTGCATGAAATAGACATGTATGTATATATCAAAATAGCTTAGTTTGCTAAAAATATGCAAACTCTTCCTTATGATTTACAGTTGTTAGCAATAATAGCAATTTGTCGGATTTTGATGCATGATAACTGCCATCTGAATGGAAGTTGATTTTATGCTTATGTTTTCTCAGGGTATCGACAACTTTAAGACAGATCTAAACACTTTGCATCCCGTTTTGACTGAATGCCGGGTCTTAAAGTCAGCACTAGAAATTTCTCTCATCCAGTTTGCCAATGATATAAGCTCTGAAGCTCATGTTGAGGTTATCATTCTTGGACTTGTTCCATATGATATATGAGTTGTATTCTTTAAATTTTTAGTCTCGGATGTGCACCTTATATTTTCCTTAGTGATGTTATTTTTCTATTTTTGTATTGTTTTAAACAATTGACCGCAAAAGAACCACTTGATCTGAAAGTAACCCTTAATACATGAATATTACTATGACGTTCTAGGTTCTCATCCATCCTTTTCTATACTTGCAAGAATAAAAAGTGCAATTGCTTATGAAAAGGTATTCGAGAAAAGTATCCTTTTCTTGAATACGGATTGTGTTGTGCTGGATATTGATTTTGTCTTGGGACATGATCCTCGAATCCTAAAGCTCGATTGGGCTGAAATCCTGTGATACTAGATTTGTTTAAAGTAATCAAGACTGAATCATTGTTAAATTGTTATGTCCTTTTTGACGTTCATATTGAACATGCCGCTGCTATTCTCTATGGCTGTATTATACACTGACATTGATTAGAAGTATTTGACATATTCTATATGTTGATGCATTATCTCACAGGCTATTTGTGTAACTTCCACTCGATGGTTGCTGCTCTTATTCACTGATCTAATGGATTTTAGTGACTTTTTTTCTCACCTGTTTCATTTTAACATTTTAGTTGGTTTTAATTGTCATCTGAGAAAATAGACTCACCTCTGCATCTATTCAAACACGGCACTTCTTCCTTTTATTTCCAACTGCGATAGTTATTTACATTACTGTTGTTTTGTGCTTAAAAAAGTCCAATTCATAAACTATCATTAAAATTTTCTAATTGAGTTGGGTGTTCTAACTAGTATCCTCTTGACCTGATTCTGTTATGTGGAACTCCAGAGAGATAAAGAAACTCTTTTCATCGTCGTGGAATTGTCTACCCTCCCAGAGTAAGGGTATAAACT
Organism: Rehmannia glutinosa; assembly: GCA_016081115.2. Classification (NCBI taxonomy): domain Eukaryota; kingdom Viridiplantae; phylum Streptophyta; class Magnoliopsida; order Lamiales; family Orobanchaceae; genus Rehmannia; species Rehmannia glutinosa. The sequence goes on along the minus strand of JABTTQ020000388.1, from coordinate 39,001 downwards.
AGAACACAATCTGGTTTTTATCCAATATGGTTGGGTTTGAGTAAAATGGATTTGCTAGACAGGTTTGGGATGGAGTTGTATAGGATCATGTGAGCATGGCAAAATAACAGTTCCCTATCTTGTCATGATAGTTTGAGTAACATTTGAGTTGATTAAGTGGTCTTCATAAGATTTGTTCTCTTGTTTTTATGAGTGAATGCTTGTGTGATGGATGAGGTTGTTTGACTTGCTGTTATGTTTTTTGAGTAGGTTATGAGGAAAGCAAAAGTAGGTATGAAAGAGTATCAATTAGAGAGCTTGTTCCTTCATCACACATACATGTATGGTGGCTGTAGACACTGTTCATACACATGTATATGTGCCACTGGTGACAATAGGTATGTTTTCACTTATTTTCTCTATGAAATTTCAACATTCACGGCTTAAACATCTGAGTACATGATGTCCATGATTATAGGTTTTTCGAAACATTTACCCGGCTTTGTACAATTGGCTACAGGACTAAAAACTTGAGTTTCATTACTTGCATTATTAGCTAATTTCTCAATTTATTTTATTTCAGCGCCGTGCTCCACTATGGTCACGCAGCAGCTCCTAATGACAGGGTATGTTAACCAGTTATGTGTTTCCATCTGAAGCATAACGAGTGAGACAACTATTATGTTTACATGTCGTTGGTGTCAGAGTTATGCTTCTCTTACAATTCCGGTAATTTGGTTTCTCGTGTAATTTGTTGGTTGGATTTGGAAAATGAACGATAATAACTTAAGCATTACCATTAAAATGATAAATTTAACAGAAATAATTGCAAGAGGAACAAGGAGCAGCTAGGTTTTTTCTTTGGTTTAGTTGACTTGTCCAGGCTACAAAGACGTTAACAAATAACAAGTGAATAACAAAATGGGCATCCTGCAATCACGTCATGACAATGGTTGTTTTAACACAATGGGCATCCTGCAGTTACATCATCTCAAATATCAAAGTAAATGCAAGGACTTTGTCTTTGTCCTATCAGGATACTAAGGCCCAACTCGGCTTCTAATAATATAGATCATTGACACTTGCATTTTTCGTAATCTTCTGTATTTGACTCTGTGTATATCCTTTTGGATTTAGGAGATTTAATGGCAGCTCTTTTTTGCTTTGTGATTGCTTCAGTTCAGTTGTCTTCCCTTGAGTTTTCTTTTGTTATACAATCTCCTTACAGTTTTCTCTCCAAATCCTTTGTCCACTAGTGCATTGTCCTTTTCATTATGTGGTTATCAGAGCCCATCTGTCAGCCTTGTGTACTTGCACAATCAGTAGCTTTCTAATAGGCGATACTATCTCACTTGGCCTTGTTGCTATCTCACTTGGCCATGTTGCTGTCTCACTTAGCTGTTGTCCTTGTTTTGTAAACTCAGCTTTGTCCTTCACCCGGCGTTCGAATATACAGTCTGCTTTGAGACGTCTTTTCAGTCTGCTGTTACATCTACTTTTGCTGCTTCTCCAATGCCTGGCATCCTGTCAACTGGGAGTCCTTTGCATAGAATCCCAACAAAATGAAATTATGAGTTTTGGAGTCTCTGAAACTGATCCTAATCATGACCAGTATCTATCTAATAAACCTAACGTCAATGTTCATGTTGGATGGATATAGCTGTAAGCGTATCAAACTCAAAGTGCAAAGGCATATGGAATCGACAGAAATGGTTGGCAGTCTGTTTTCATGACCTCCATTCAAGGAATTGTAAACACTTTTTTTATTAAAGGGTATGACAGTAGATAGGCAATATCATGAAAAGTTTCTACTGAGCTATTCAAGTTAATTATGGTGGATTTTTAGGTATATATTTTGAACGAGGAGGAAACAGATATAATTCCAGAGGACCTATGTCCACTGGTGACAAGAGAACGAATAAGCATGTGAATATTGGGAATTAAGTCAAAAACTTTTGGGTAATGATTTGGTGAAAGATATCTCCTGGGAAGGCGAAGGGAACAAATTGTTATTAGCCCATCTAATCCCCAGAAACCCAATGAGGAAAAGTGTGCAGTTAATCTGTTGGAGTATACATCTAAAATATCTAGTTGATGGAAAGGAAGCAAAGCTTTTCAAAGCCAGCCAATTGTATTCTCGTTAACGCATTTAATTTTCATATATTATTGTAAGAACTCGTCAACAAGGAGTGAGAAAATTTTGCTGTTAGATTACTATTTAGGAATTACTGGTGGTAGACATGATGATTTCAGGAAGGATTTTGATAAATAAGTTGGGGGAAAAAACATGGAATAACGACAATGATAAGGTAAAAATATAGGTGGAAAGGATCTAAATTAAGTTGAAGGTGGAAACTCAAAATGGGAAGGTCTGTCAAACATTGTCTTTGTTCGAAAGCTAAGTAGTAGGGAAAGGCTAACTTATTAGGAAGAACCATTAGTCTATTATTTTTCTGCCTTCACCTGTTCATTATAAATTTGGTTCTAGCACAGGTAAAAGTTTCCTTTAGTTGTCCATTGCTGGTATTGGTTCGTGCTTCTCTGCTGTTTTTGTGGTGAAATTTAATGAAATGACATGTGAAGAAAAGAGTAAATTATACATGATGTTTGTTTCAAATTCCATGATCTTCGGATGATTAAAGGATACTTATATCTAGCATCATTGTTTGCTTTTCTTGTAGACTTTAGAAGATGGTGATATGGCATTGCTTGACATGGGAGCTGAATACCATTTTTATGGTTCTGATATAACTTGTTCCTTCCCGGTGAGCATGGGTATTTGTATCATGGATATGCAACATGCTATCAGATTTATTTTTTCTTCAATTTATTTTCTTGTTTCTCGAGTTTTTGCAAATACACACAAACTCAACTGAAAATTTACACGTCGTGTAGCTTGGTCATCAACGAAATAGCATTATGTAGCTGAGAGAAGTTTCATTTCACTCTCCTGTTGCTCTGGTCTGTGGTTTCTATGATATTTTAACAATATTGATCAGTTTTGCTATGTTGACATGATTTTCTGGAACTTTAATATTATTTCGATGGTAATGTGAGTTATGAGTATCTATGTTCCTGAGTATTCTCATACTTCTACATAAATTAGCGTCAGGAAGAGCTATTTGCTACATTTTTGCTGCCCTTGTTTAGGATAGAACTTGGACCACATGCTTTTTTCTGAATTTGAAGAACCTCTACTCATTTATTTTCATTCTTCACGTGTTTGCTCTTCTGGGTCTACAATTATGAGCAGTCTTCACTCAATGTTTCAAAGTTAGAAGGGTTTTAGTTTATAAAGGTCATTGCTGAGAATCTCTAGTCCTATTGTTCTTTATAGAGTAGTGTTGTAACATCTCTTTGTATAATAATGTTGGCAAATCTGATTGTGCATGCAGGTCAATGGAAAATTTACACGCGATCAATCCCTTGTGTATAATGTAAGTATTTTACTTATTTGGTAGATATTATATATATAGTACTACATAGGAAGTTCATCGATTGCAACATAAGGAAGAAGTTTTGCTGCTGTCTTTCAAATTTTAGGGTTAATTACAAAAAGTACCCCTGAGTGTGAGGTAATTACAAAAAACTCGGCTAAGGTTTAAAATTACAAAAAGTACCCTAAGGTTTGATTCCGTTAACATTTTACCCAGACGTTAGTTGACCTAACGGAATTTGATGACGTTTATCCCAAAATTGAACTGAAAATCCAAATATCCATGCAGTAATGTTCACAAATTTGAGGAGACAAAAGTGTCATTTGGTTGTTCACAAAAGATTGCAAAATAACCCCACCCAACTGTTAGAACTTACAAATACATCCTTCAATTTCAACTTCCCCATGAAACTCTTTTATGAATTTTGCAAGTATCAACTCAAATGGTTTAAGGACTTACTAAATTGTCACCAACTATCCTAAAACATATTTACAACCCCTTCCTGAAATCTTATAAATACCCTCTCTAGTTACAAAGAAGAAACAGTTTTCACTTTTCCATAAACTACAGAAAAGGTCCAAACTAGATGAGGGTAATTTTGTCCATACACTTCATTTCTATTTCCTCACTTTTTTTTTTGGAATTCCGTCAGGAGCATTATCGACTTTACACAATTCCATTAGTTTTACCATACTTCAAACCTTTATGGGTACTTTTTTGTAATTAACCCAAATTTTTATTGTGCAAGCATTTCATCAAGATTGAAGGCTTTAGGTCTCATGCCTAGTGCATAGGCATGAATAAAAATGAGAGTCCAGAACAAATGGTGTATATCTCACGTCAAAATAAAAGTCCACCTGTCTGAAGTGACAAAACATTCAGATTTGACATCCATTACCAAGTATATTAAAATAGATGGCTTTCGTGGCTGTATTGGAAAGCACAGTTTTGTGTATCTATGCAAACTTGATCGGCCTAGTGTCAATTTTGATTCTTTACTGAATTAGATTATCAAATTCTAGATTTTGAGCGTTAACACATGAGAAGCTCACAAGCATCTGTGTACAAGATTTTTTTTTTTAGGAAACAAATCTAGCAATACATTTCTTTAGGAAAATTAATGGGACTAATACTTACTAACCTGTTCACTAATTTTTCATTTTCAGGCTGTCCTTCGTGCACATAATGCTGTCATATCCAGTATGCGACCTGGAGTGAGTTGGGTTAATATGCACAAGTAAGAAATTCAAGCTAGAATGCTCTATGGAGTTTAATTGTGATTCTCCTAGTGTTATAGATGACGTATTTATTCTGCTGGGGAAATATAGTTATAGTAGGATTGAGGATGGCACTTGCTATGTTTGGTTGTGGATTTTAAGTGAGGAAAACATTAAGAATTTTTACTTTGTACTTGGTTCTTTATTCGTTGATACTTGTCCCTTTCCTTTTCCTTACCAAAATCCAAGATTCGAACATAGCATAAAACTCACATTTTGTGTTTAGGTTCTTACACATTATATGGAGATTGTATGAGATGTCGTGAATCTGAGTGCAAACTGCTTGTGTGCCGCTGGCACTATCTTAATAAGGTCTTTCCTCTACAGTAGGAGGTTCAGTAGGTATCGTAGTTATCTTGTTCTCGGTCATGCATATTCAAGAAAATCAGGAGCTCTTGATTAGATTGGAAATTGTAGGACTTCTATTAAATCGGGGACACATTGTGAACTGAAACCATTGAATCTGTTAGGTGCTTGAACATTTGTACTGATTGAGGTGCGATGGAATCAAGTCTCCAGCACATAACTGAATGGGGCAAAGTCTTTCTTGTTCTGTGGCCCTTCAACCACCATGAGTCTTAGGCGTGAAAATTGCCATCTTTCAACCATAGTCGTACCTCTTGTCATAGCTGCTTGGTTTTTCTAACATGGAACTTAATCATTAATACATGCCGTGGAACTACACTTTAATGAGGGTAGTTTGCTGCTTTTTGTTAGTTTTTTGTTAATAAATACTATGGAAAACAGCAGTGCGAAGAAAATTCTCTATTTAGAGAGCTATTAACATTGGCAAACAAGTCTGACCGAATGGGGATCAGAGAAAATATCTGGGATATTTTGCAGATTGTGTTCCTATTTTTTTGACCTATGAATTCTAGAAAATGATTCACTCATGTACCCAACCTGCCCAGCCTCTTGGACACCAAACTTGTTAATGTGATCTTACTGGGATGGGTTCGGTTTTGCTAAACGAGGATGATTGCTAGCTACTCCAGTCTTGTGTTTGTGTTTTTGTCTGTTTTCTTTCTCTCGTTTTTCCTTGTCGATTAAATTGGAGAAAGAGGGAAACTGGTCAAATGTTTGCTTCCTTTTTTATGGTTGGAAAGGCCCTGGGGGGTTGTTGATCAAACAGTATAGACAGTGACTTTTAAGGGCCAAGACTCACTTATGAGAATCCAATACTTCCACAGTTATTCTAAGCATTGATCACCAACCATTTGCCCCCTGACACTATGATAGACACAAGGGTGCAGAATTTGAACAACTTAATTGTAAATAACAGAAAGGAACTCAAAACTCACGAAGAAGATAATAGCGATTCGATTATTCGGGAAAATTACCCGCCCAGCTTTAAGCCGCAAACAATAACAATAATGTCTGAAGATAATTCTTCCTTACGCCTAATACTTGTATTTAAATGCCCTAATCCCTATGGGCCACAAGCCCATAAAATAATAGTACTGAAATAGAACATCAAATCCACAACTGAAAAGGAAATAACTAAACAACTGAAATAGAAACACTAATTAACTAATCAGCGTCCTCCACCCCTGTAAGCGGACCAGCTCCCTCCACCGTCGCCTTGTTCGCATCTCGCACAGCCCCAAGTCCTGCCTCGCCCACATCTCGCACAGCCCCGACTGCTTCCCTACGGCGATACACTGTGCGAAACGTTCGTATCAACTCTCCCCGTCGAAACGAAATGCAGCTTGTCCTCAGGCGGAATCGAGGAAATCCGACCCGAAATCGCCACGCCCACCCATGTCGCTTCTCATCTCCCCACGCCCGCCATTTAACCAACACCGCGGTACAATGACCCTCTCGCCGAATCTCGCGCGACCAGAATGGCCTCCGCTCAAAGGTGGGTTCTTCCACAAGCAAGTCGGGGGTAAGTCCATTGTAACACCATGATCCCCTACTACTGACCTTTTAATCGAGAAACGTGGAACACCGGGTGGATTCGCGACGGGCGCGGTAACTTAATGCGATATGCCATCGCACCAACCTTCTCGAGAACCCGAGCGGACCATAGTACACTGCTTGAACTTAGCATGAATCCTCCGCACTACGGAACCTTGGCGGCGTGGTTGTAACTTTCAAGAACACCATATCGCCCATCACAGATCTTTGACGTCCCGACGATGTTTATTTGCGGCTGTTTCATTCGGGCTTGGGCGCGTTCTAAATGCGACCGTAAGAGGCCCATCATCTCATTTCGTTCCATCAATTCCTCCGCCACCGCTTTCACGCTGGATTTCCCGGGCAAAAATGCCGAATTGTAGGCGGTGGACGCCCATAAACAACCTCGGCGGGTGTGCGACCCATCGCGATTGGAACCCTCAGTATTGAAACAATATTCAGCCCAAGGTAACCACATGCTCCACCGCTTGGGTTGCTCCGAGGCAAAACACCGCAAGTATGTCTCTAAACAACGATTCATGACTTCCGTTTGGCCATCGGTCTCCGGGTGATACGCCGTACTCATCCGTAACTTAGTCCCCACCGCTTTAAACAACTCGGACCAAAATGAACTGACAAACACCGAGTCCCAGTCGGATACGATCGAGCGTGGAACCCCATGCAACCACACTATCTCCCGAGCAAAAATTGCAGCTACTTGTTTCGCTGTGAAAGGATGCTTGAGCCCCAAAAAATGTGCGTATTCCGAAAGACGATCCACCACAACCAAGACACAATCTATCTGAAATGAACGCGGTAAGCCCGTAATAAAATCCATACTAATATCCTCCCATACTATGATGGAATCGGCAAGGGTTGGAGTAGCCCGGCCGGCGAGCGGGTATCGTACTTGTTACGTTGACACACCAAACACTCGGCCACAAACTGGGTAACCTGACGCATCATCCCAGGCCAATATAGATTGGCCGCCAAACGCCGATAGGTGCGAAAGGCCCCCGAGTGACCGCCCGTGGGGGTGGCATGAAATTCCTCCAAAAAAAAGTTTTGTCCAGGGAGATCGCTGGGAACAGCCACGCGCCCTTTATAGAACAAGGTCCCGTTAATTAGTGCGAATGGCGTTTGTTGTTGCCCGCTTCAAGATCGCGCACAATTGCCCCAGGATGCTCATCCGCGCGTGCGGTGCGCGTAATTCCGCCAATCGCCCACTTCGTAATGATACGGCCATACACTCGCTGCCTTCCCCCTGGGGGATAGCGCATCCGCTGCACGATTCGACACTCCGGATTTATACTCAATCTCAAAATCATACCCAAGCAATTTTGCAACCCAATTTTGTTGTGCCGGCGTCGTAATATGCTGACGCAATAAATAACGAAGACTACGCTGATCCGAACGGATGATAAATCGTCGCCCCACCAAATAAGGTCGCCAATGTTGCACGGCTAATACCAAAGCCATTAATTCCTTCTCATATGCGGACTTGGCCAAGTTTCGTCCTGATAATGCCTTGCTAAAGAACGCAACCGACGCCCGATTGCAGATGAGCACCGCCCCCCAGCCCTCGCCGGACGATCACATTCTATAATAAATGGCGGGAAAAATCTGTGTGGCAAGTCACGGGTCAAGTGACCTCAGTCGTAGCGCCTGAAAGGCTTCCTACGCTTCTTGTGTCCATATAATATTCTTGGGCATGTCTTTCTTGAGCAATTCGGTTAAGGGCTTCACGATTTTCCCATACTCACGAATAAAACGCCGGTAGTACCCTGTCAAGCCTAAAAATCCCCGAACGCCGCGTATCGTGGTAGGAATCGGCCACTGAAGGATGGCGGAGATTTTTCCCGGATCCATGCGAACTCCTTCGCGTGATACGATATGCCCCAAGTATTCTACTTCACGCTGTCCCCACGAACACTTCTTCTTATTGACTACAAATGAGTTGTCACGAAGAACCTGTAACACCAAGCGTAAGTGGCGAAGATGATCCGCCCAAGTGACGCTATAGATCAAGATATCGTCGAAGAAAACTAACACGAACTTGCGGAGGTACGGCCGAAATAAGTCATTCATAGTGGCCTGGAAAGTAGCTGGCGCATTTGTTAAGCCAAACGGCATAACTAAAAATTCGTAGTGACCCGAATGAGTGCGGAAAGCAGTCTTACGAACCGTTTCGCACAGGTGTATCGCCGTAGGGGGAAGCGGTCGGGTCAGTGCGAGATGTGGGCGAGCGGCAGACTTGGGGCTGTGCGAGATGCGAACAAGGCGACGGTGGAGGGAGCTGGTCCGCTTACAGGGGTGGAGGACGCTGATTAGTTAATTAGTGTTTCTATTTCAGTTGTTTAGTTATTTCCTTTTCAGTTGTGGATTTGATGTTCTATTTCAGTACTATTATTTTATGGGCTTGTGGCCCATAGGGATTAGGGCATTTAAATACAAGTATTAAAGCGTAAGGAAGAATTATCTTGAGACATTATTGTTATTGTTTGCGCTTAAAGTCAAGGGGTAATTTTCCCGAATAATCGAATCGCTATTATCTTCTTCGTGAGTTTTGAGTTCCTTTCTGTTATTTACAATTAAGTTGTTCAAATTCTGCACCCTTGTGTCTATCAAATTGGTCCGACCTGCCGGATCTCTTCATGCCATCGACCCGAATGGAATCACGTGTTGACACGATAGAAAAGGGTGTGGAAGAACTTTGGGTGGAAGTTGCGAAAATCCAAACCAAACTGGACAAACTAGATCGCATTGAGGAGATGTTGGACTCCTTACGCGATAAGGGTTCGTCGGCCGGCACGGGAGGGGATTCCGGGACTTCGGTACCTGCCCCCAGGCCCGTTCCCCAACCTGCCATCCCTACTGATTCCGCGGTGGCCGCCCGTAGGCTGGAGATGCCAACTTTCCGTGGCGAGGATCCCGTTTCCTGGTTGTCTCGCGCCGACCAATACTTCCGGGTCCATCGCATTGAAGATTCCTCTAAAATTGAACTAGCCCTCATTGCCATGGATGGCGCTGCACTCCATTGGATGCAATGGGTGCTTGGCCGTCAACCTTCGCTTACATGGAAACAATTTGCGGACGAACTCTTACGTCGTTATGGCGATAATCCAAACGCCAACCCTTTTGAATCACTCGCCGCCACTACACAAACGGGGTTTGTTGATGAATATGTTGACCTATTTATTTCACGAGTTGCACATGTCCACGGATTATCTGACTCCCATTGCTTGGGTCTTTTTCTCAACGGGTTACGTGAGGACATTCGCGTTCGGATTCGGTCTAAGGATGCGGCTGACTTGTTTGATACCATCCATCTTGCTCGCGAAATCGAGCGGGAAATACACGCGACACGGGGGCCACGTTTTGGCAGCGCTGCAACTCGCGCTCAGTCCTCTTCTTTTGGCCCGAGCCCGACGGGAATCTGTACAGGGACCCCATTGCCCAAACTGCTGCCCCCATCGAACTCGACTAATGGTCCGCCACATTTGCAGCCTACTCCTCCAGGCCGTTCATCATTCTCGACCCATTCGCGACCTCCGCCGAGCTCCATGACATCTACTGGTTCGTCACGGCCGCCCCGGGGTACACGCCAATTATCACATGCAGATTATCTTGACCTTAAAGCCAAGGGGTTGTGTTTTAAGTGCCGCGAGCCATACCACCCTCTACACAACTGCCCCAGCAAGTCCCTACGTGTCTTAATCGCAGCGGAGGGAGAGGAGGATGATTCACCGGGCGATATTGCTCCGCTTGAGCCACCTGACGAGGCCACGCCCCTTTCCGACACCGTGCTGCAGCCCTTAGAACTTTCGGCCCTCGCGGCAGGGGGCTTTGATGGTCCCCGAACCATGAAGATGATGGCCACAATCCAAACCCACCCGGTGAAAGTCATGATTGATAGCGGTGCGAGCCATTGCTTTATTTCTGATTCTACTGCCCGCCGCCTTGGCCTGCCTATCGATGATTCTGGCCACACGCAAGTCCGCCTGGGTGATGGGCAACGCAAGGCAATATTAGGCGTCTGCAGCGGCATTACGCTCGACATCGGGTCAGCCCAATTCCAGGTTACATGCTTTGTTTTTCCGCTTGGCGGTGTTGACGTAATATTGGGCGTATCATGGCTCGCAACCCTTGGAGACGTGCAGGCGAACTGGGCGAAGTCGACTATGGATTTTTGGGTTGATGGAAAATTAATTTCCATCCGGGGTGACCCGTCCCTTGCCCGCCGTGGGATTTCAGCGGCAAGTATTCATAAATTGCAGGATGTTGAGGAGTGTTGGGTCTTATGGGTTATGAATCTGGCACCATCCACGTCCTCCACCCCTGTAAGCGGACCAGCTCCCTCCACCGTCGCCTTGTTCGCATCTCGCACAGCCCCAAGTCCTGCCTCGCCCACATCTCGCACAGCCCCGACCTGCTTCCCCCTACGGCGATACACCTGCGCGAAACGGTTCGTATCACACTACCATCCTCTTTTGCCAGTATCCCCTCCTCTATTTTCTTTTCCAGATTTGGCTACGACCTGTTGCTTTCCATTCCCTAAAAATACATGTACACTTCCCCATTTTCTTTGGGTGGGGTTGGAAGAGGAAGAGCAACTTGTGAATTTTATCTTTATTGCCTTGTTCTGTATTTGGGTATTTGAAGGATCATTATATAACTATCCAAGATTATATTATTTTGCCCGGTTCATTACTTAATTCCATGTGCCAACCAAATGAGCCTCATAATTAGATATGGAGTAATATTTCCTGGAAATTTGTTTCTGAGTTTGCTTCAAAACCTTTTCCCTGATTTCCAGATTGGCTGAAAGAATTATTCTGGAATCTTTGAAGGAAGGACACCTCCTGTCTGGGTATGTTATATTTACATTTTTCCTTCACTTTCTTTTATGCATAGATAGGTGCAGAACTGGTCTGATTCTTGCTATGGCTCTTTGATTTCTGAAGTGATGTTGATGCTATGGTTCATGAGCGACTAGGTGCTGTTTTTATGCCCCACGGCCTGGGGCACCTTCTGGGAATTGATACTCATGATCCCGGGGGTTATCTAAAGGTGTTTGCGATTATTCTATGCACATGTTTTTGTTGCTTGCAATTTTAATTACATTAGAAGGACCTGTTTGCAAGCTGATTTGACTTTTAAATTTTAATGACCTGTTCTAGGGAGCGGAAAGACCCAAAGAACCTGGTTTGAAGTCTCTGCGTACGAGTAGAGAACTCTTGGAAGGGATGGTATGTAAAAGAAAACTTAAACTGTCTTCAGATAAATATGATGAGGAGATTTACTCTGAAGAAGTCATGGTCCTATATATTCGTTGACCAGTCAATTAGCATTCTCTATTCATTGCAAATGAAAATTACCTGTGGTTCCACTTTTGGTTTTTATACAGTTTAGATGTTTCCTTCTTCATTGGAGCCCTGCTGAAGGCATTTATGCATTACAAAAATCCCATACAAGCGTGATACTAAACATTTTATTAATATCTTCCCATCTTGAATATTGATGGGATGAAATTTAAACTATTATCTGGTTTCTACGAGAAATGATCACATGATCTCTTTATCTTTCAGTTGTGTTATTAATTGGTCTTCAATGTTATATTAGACCAGTATGATGAATAACATCTCATCTCAAGATTTGACATGCATTGCAACCTTCTTCACTACCTGAATTTCTATTGTTATTATCTGAAATAAGTTTGTGGTAGCCAAGTGCTCTGAGATGGTTTAACTGCAGGTGATAACAGTGGAACCTGGATGTTATTTCATTGATGCCTTGTTACTTCCTGCGATGGAAAATACACAAACATCCAAATATTTCAACCATGATCAGATCAGTAGATTTAGAGGTTTTGGCGGGGTTCGGATTGAAAGCGATGTGGTAAAGTTGCTTTGGCTAACCTTTCTTTAGTAATTAGGATTCGCTTCTGAAACTCTCATTTACATTGATTGGATACAACAAATGGTGACGCACAATGCAGGACTCCTGTTATATTTGCAGCTAGTCTATTACTGTCTATTCTTTTGTCTGTATTATTATTATTACTATTAGCAGTAGCCGTAGCAGTACCAGTATTCTAAGTGATGCTAACATGAAGTTAATATTTAGTATCTCCTCCTACAGCCCTTAGTGAAAAAAAAAAAAAAAAAAAAGCACTCTTTCTGCAGTCATTTAACAAGTTTTGGAAGCTAAATAATGAACCTTTGAAACCAGTAGTCATCAATAACTCCAAAAGTAAAATTAAGAACTTATTGACCAGCATGCTACTGAAGATTTGGTAATCCTTGTAGTGCTTGTTAACTATTTGGGAGGATAGCCATTGTTTTCAAAAATCAATTGTCGTCTGCATGGTCATATTTTGAGTTTTAACTCTGCTCTTTTTGGACTTGTTGCCAGTAATAGACATGCACGTTAATGATGACACCATGCTAAATATGTATGCAACACAGATGATAAATTATTGGGATTGACTTGTATATTTTACCTTACCTTGTTCTTATTTGTTTTGAATGTGTGTACTTTTCCAGTATGTCACTTGCGATGGTTGTGTGAATATGACCAAGTGTCCACGGGAGATACAAGAGATCGAAGCTGTTATGGTGGGTGCTCCTTGGCGATTAAGAAGACAAGTATTCCTTCTTCTATGAATGGGAAAACTTAACCCATCAAGGTATGGGGTTGTCGGGTATAACTGCCTTCACTTGCGTCGAAATTACTCTGGTATTTCATTTCTCTTTCTAAACTATTAGAGTGACTCGAATTATAGATGTTTGTTTGTGATCTTAAATTTCAATGAAGCTTTCGGACAATGAAGCATTTCCATGAAACGGATAAATCTTACATTGATTACTGCCCTGAGAAAACGTCATATTATTCTGCATTGCCTTGAACCTTGCCTTGCCTCGCCTCGGCTCTTTTTATTTTTTTATTTTTTTGTTGTTTGGGGCCATCAGTATGCGCTTCAGCCTCAACCAATACAATTTTATTATCACAATTTCCATATTAATTTCCGATGGATATTTGTCATCAGTCATGGAGCCGTCGTATTGTTTGCGAAAAAGAAATTTATACTCTTGAAAAGTTGCGATCTTTAGAAAAAGTTGGAGAAAGTGACTGAACAGTCAGTCAGAGTAGAGATGGTTTGCAAGAAGTGGTGAAAAATGAAAATAACTTAAATATGAGTGACTGTCCCAAAAAAAAAAAAAAAAAAAAAAAAAAAACCTTAAATGTGAGTGTGTAATTAATAAATTGTGATAGTAATTTTATTTGTTTTTTCGAATTAGGTCTAAATTTTCATTGAAGTTAAGAGGATTTTGCAACCAAGATATGCTAAATAAACATGATAAAGTATTTGACTATAATTCCAATTTTATATAATGTTATTATCCTTTTTCAATCAAAAGTTGGGGATAACTTTGTTTTAGTTCTTACAGACGATCTCTATACATTAGCGTCACCTTTAGTTTTCTTCTCAAATCTTTTTAGTTTTGCACTATTCAGAAACTTGATATCATGTTTATTTACCCAATTTTCATTTGAGATACCCATGTCTATCATTTTTTTAGTACAACGGGGATAGTAACCAGGGGCGTAGTCAGCCCGGCTTAGTACCCCTAGCCCAAAAAAAAATTCCCCTAGCTCAACTATTTTTTCCCCTTAAAACTATATATATAATATTTTTTATTTTTTTTCCATAGAAAAATCGGGACAAAAAAAAAATTGAGGTGCGCGGGGGCCGGGGTGGCCCCCCCTTGGCTACGCCCTAATAGTAACACACATAATCGAATTCGGGTCAATCATTTTTACAACACAAGAACCTCATATCTATTATTTCAAAATTTAGAAAACCAATACATATTAATTATACCTAATTCTTATAATTACTCATCACGTTCTTACATCCACCCATTAATAAAAATAAATAATATAATAATATAAAATCTTTAAAATAATATATTTTCAGCATAAAATCAAACACAATTATATATTTTAATCCAAAAATATGCTATTCTCACAGGGATGAAAGTGGGATGGATAGACATGGGTACTCATCCTCCCAGACCCTAATGGGATGGGTATGTGATGTAAAATTAATATCCATTAGTATACGGGTAGGGTACGATTTTACCCACTAGGGTACCTTCTACCCGAACCGTTATATTTTCACCCATGTAACATTTTCATATATATGTACATATAAATAAAAAATAAAATTGACTGTATTTATGTGTTGATGATGTAAGTATATGGATTAAATGATGTATTATTGTTGATTCTGTCATTTTAAGGAATTTATTGACTGCATTTGTATTTTTGTGTTTATTTTGATTTAGTTGCTGAATGATGATTGTTACTGACATGCAATATTTAACATGGTTAACTCTTACTATTATTAAGAATTTAACATGGTTAACTCTTATTATTATTAAGAATTTAACATATATACTAGGCATTTCTTAGATAATAACTGATTTACGATCTCATTGACTTAAATTAATGAGATGGATCTTACACAACACAAAATACATGGGTTTTTATTATTGGTTTGGGTTTGGGTTAGAATTCTAGTTACATGTAGGATCCGTCTCATGAACAATGACTATGAGACCGTCTCACACAAGTTTTTGCCTAAGTTGTTATATAAAACCAATGGGGTTTTAAAGAATTTATCAGATTTCATTGTATAGTAATCTTGAAATTTACTTACAATGGTATCAGAGCCCCGGTTTGGGGTTCATATGTTTTCGATTAAAATCGTCTGATTTACTTGATGAATTCGAAAAGAGTTAAATATGGTTGGTTTTTCCGATGCGATTTATTTTAATTAAAACCTCTGCTTGATTCGAGTTAGGCATATCTATTCTTTTTTTTTTTTTTTTAATACATATCTATTCGAATGCTTTATGGATGTTGTATATTAATTGTCATGTTTCCTGATTCTTGAATTAAGTATTAAAGGAGCAATCATTAAATGCCCAATTGACTTTGTTTGCATATGGCAATAGTTTATATATTTGTTAATATATGCCAAAGGTTAGTGGAGGAAATCTCGCAACATGCATATACGTGTTCTGGATGTATATATGTGGAGATAACTTTGTAAAGTAGGCTAGTACAATTTGTTTTATTTTCCCACCGATAATATTGAATTCACACACTAAATCATGTATACATATTCTGGAGTGATTGGTTAAAGTTTCAATTATATAAATATGCATATTGTATGATGGTTTTCTATAAAATGTGTGTGTATGTTTTCCCAACCAAATTGGAGTTTGTTTCTGATAAATGATGTGTTGGGATTTTATGTGTATATTTCTCATATGTAAATATATGTATATAACTGTAGAGTACATATATTTATGAAGTTTTGATATACAAAATGTTATAATTTGATAAAAGTTTCTTCAAGTATTAATGTGTGAGACATTCATGTTATAGATGACTTGTTAGTCACCAAAATGGCCTAGTTGAACGGAAAATTAGACACTTAATTATTTGAGTGTTGTCCAATTGTTCATGATTATAGAGGTGCCATTAAAGAATGACATGATTGGTAGATTGAACAATTGTTATTGTGGATTATTTTGCTAGGAGGTCATCCAAAGGTGGACCATTGCATATAGTTTATAAAATTAAAAGGGACCAATCTTCACACTTTAGTTAGATAGCATGTATATCCAAAGATAACATGTTTATTTGGCTAATGTATGTTCTGATTATTTGTTAAAGCATATTTCTTTGGCATCAATTATATTGTCTGTGTATTTAAGTCATGCCCAAAGGTAAACTTAAATGCATGGATAAAGTCTTTATATAAAGGTTTCTGAATCAATTAAAGTTAACTCAAATCGCTAATAGGTGAGATTGTATAAATGTTTGCAGCTTCTATTAATCTCTTCGCATCAGGAAGTACGGTTGTGAAGTTCAACGGGTTGAACTATGCTGATTGGTCCGAATAGATCCAATTTACTCTGGGTGTTATGGATTTGGACTTGGCTACATTGACTGATGAAATACCCCCAGCCATTACTGAGACTAGCTCGGAAGCTGACAAGTCTTGTATACGAGGTTTGGGAGCGGTCTAGCGATCGAGTTTGAACCTTATGAGAATGACCATGGTGAAAATATTAAGCCCCTCGTATACGCACTTGTCGCCTTCCGAGCTAGTCTTAGTAATGGTTGGGGGTATTTCATCACCAATGTAGCCAAGTCCAAATCCATATCACCCAGAGTAAACTAGATCTGTCGACCAATCAAAGATAGTTTAGCTCGTTGAAATTCACAACCGTATTTCCTGATGCGAAGAGATTCATAGAAGCTGCAAATATTTATACAATCTCACTTATTAGCGCTTTGAGTTAATTTTAATTGATTCAAAACCTTTATATAAAGATTTTTTAACCATGCATTTAAGTTTACCTATGGGCAAGACTTAAATACACACAATTTAATTGATGTCAAAGAAATATGCTTTAATAGATAATCGTAACATACATTAGCCAAATAAGCATGTTATCTTTGGATATACATGTTATCTAACTAAAGTGTGAAGATTGTTCTCTTTTAATTTTATAGACTATATGCGGTGGTCCATCTTTGGGTCTTCGATGCCGAAGACTAACAATGCAAGGGAATTCATGCTGAAAATCAAAGAATATTTCCAGTCGGACTTGGCTAACAAATCCATTGTAGGCAGCCTTATGAGTGAGCTGACTACGAAAAAGTTTGATTGGTCTAAGTCAATTCATGATTATGTGACAGAAATGTCCAACCTAGTTTGGTGAGGGTCAAAACCATAAAAAGATTAAATGTTACTTCTGCAATAAGATATACACTTAAAGAAAGATTGTCCTAAAAGGAAGGCATGGTTCGAGAAGAAAGGGATTCCATATGATCCAACCCATAAACGGATCAACAATTTTTGTTTATGGGAACAGACAAAAGCACGGATAGAAGGAATTGGGACTTACAGTGATCATGGACACCGGATGTCACATAGAACTTGAAAGATGTCTTTATGTTCCCGATTGTGCTAGAAATCTTGTTTTAGAGGAAGACTGGGCATTTTAGGTTTTCATTTTAAGATTACTAATGGTACTTTTTCATTGTTTAAGAACAAATACTTTTATGGTTCTGTATTTTGTTTGACTCACTTTACCATTTTAATCTTGACAAGAAAATTTGTTGAAACCCTATATCATGTTGAAAGTAGTGTGGGCATTAAACGTAGTGCACTAAAATGAAAATTCAAAGATTCTTGTGGCATCAAAGATTGGGTCACATTTCCAAAGAAATGTTATTGAGGTTGGTGAAAAATGAAATCCTTCCTCAATTGGATTTTGGTGACATGAGATGTGTGGGATTGCATTAAAGGAAAAAAGGACCAAAAATACACTTAAGAAATCACACAAGAAGCACTCGACCTTCGAAATGATACACACGATATATATGGTCCATTTGATGTCCCTAATCGGGGAGGTGAAAAGTACTTTATCACTTTTACGATGATTACTCACGTTTACATTTATATTTATCTATTGCATGAAAAGTCTCAATTGGTGAATATCCTCGAGGTGTTCATCAATGAGGTGGAAAGGTAGTTGGATAAGAAAGTAAAAGTAGTGAGATCAGACCGAGGTGGTGAGTATTATGGAAATCCAGGTCCATTTGCAAAGTTTCTCGAAAGTCGCGGTATTTGTGCACAGTATACAATGCCCGGTACACCTCAGCAAAATGGTGTAGCTAAGAGACGAAATCGTAATTTGATGGATATGGTTAGGAGTATGCTAAGTAATTGCTCTTTACCCCTATCATTGGATGCATGCGTTAAAGATAGCTTCATACCCTGACAATCGGGTTCCTAGTAAAGCAGTTCATAAGACTCCTTGTGAATTGTGGACAGGTAGGAAATCCAATTTGAGACATCTTCATGTTTGGGGTTGCCCAACAGAAGTAAGAGTGTATAATCCACATGAAAAGAAGCTTGATGCTAGTACAATAAGAACTTATTTCATTGGTTATCCTCAAAAGTCTAAGGGGTGTAGGTTTTACTGTCCTAACCATAGTACGAGAATAGTCGAGTCAGGTAATGCTCGATTCACTGATAATGGTTTAATCAGTGGGAGTGAGGAACCACGAAAAGTATAACTTCAGGAAATTCGGGTTGAAACTCTTTCACCCGACATTTCTTCAAAAGTTGTTGTTCATATTGTTGTATCATCATCAAACAACATACCAGAACAACAAGTCAATCGACAAAATCCACCGAATAAAAATATGATAGATGAACCAATCACAGTTCATGAGGTGATTAATGAACCACAAGAGGAAATAGCTTTAAGACGGTCTGTAAGGCAGAAATGACCTGTTGTTTCTGATGACTATGTGGTGTATACTCTTGAGCATGAATGTGACTTAAGCATTAATGAGGACCCAATCTCATTCAGACAAGCAATAAATAGTAAAAATTCTGAAAAGTGGTATGATGCCATGAAAGAAGAGCTTAAATCAATGTATGACAATAGAGTCTGAGACTTAGTTGAGTTGACTGAGAGTTCAAAACGAGTTGGTTGTAAATGGGTTTTTAAAACTTGAAAGGTACAAGACCAAACTCATTGCTAAAGGTTATACTTAGAAAGATGGCATTAACTGTAAAAAGACCTTCTCTCCGGTGCCAAAGAATGACTCTTTAAGAATTGTTATGGCTTTGGTGGCTCATTATGATTTAGAGCTTCACCAAATGGATGTTAAAATTGCTTTTCTGAATGGTGATTTGGAGGAAGAAGTGTATATGGATTAACCAGAAGGGTTTATAACCACATGAAAGGGAAATTTAGTGTGTAAATTAAAGAAATTTATATATGGACTAAAACAAGGCTCCCGGCAATGGTATTTAGTTCAATGATACCATTACATCTTATAGTTTTACAGAGAACATCGTTGATCGGTGTATCTACATGAAAGTCAGTGGGAGCAAGTTTATAGTATTAGTCCTATATGTCGATGACATTTTACTTGCTACTAATGATGTTGGATTGTTATGTGACGTAAAGAAGTTTCTCTCTAAGAATTTTGAAATGAAAGGATTAGGTTAAGCATCCTATGTGGTAGGAATAGAAATATTCTGTGACAAATCACAAGGAATATTGGGATTGTCTCAGAAAGCTTATATCAATAAAATTTTAGAGAGATTCAGAATGGAAAAATATTCTGCGAGGATAGTTCCAATACAGAAAGGGAACAAATTCAGTCAAATGCAATGTCCCAAGAATGATTTGGAACGAAAACAAATGAATTCAATACTTTATGCTTCAGTGGTTGGGAGTTTGATGTATGCTCAAACTTATACTCGGCCGAATATTGGTTTTGATGTTGGGATATTAGGCCGATATCAAAGTAATCCCAGTATGGACCACTGGAAGGCTGCAAAGAAAGTTCTTCGGTATTTACAAGGTACCAAAGAACACATGCTCACGTACATGAGGTCTAATCACCTTGAAGTAATAGGTTATTCCGATTGATTATGCCGGTGTGTTGACACGAAGAAGTCTATATTCGGTTATTTGTTCCTTTTAGCCGGAGGATGATATCATGGAGGAGTGGAAAGCGATCATCATTGCTTTGCATCCACTATGGAAGCTGAATTTGTGGCATACTTTGAGGCTACTGTTCATGGATTGTGGTTGCGGAACTTTATCTCGGGACTTGGGGTTGTTGACAGTATAGCCAGCCGCTGAGAATTTATTGTGATAATTTTGTAGTTGTCTTCTTCTCAAAGAATGACAAGTACTCTAAAAGTGCTAAACACATGGAATTAAAGTACTTGGATGTTAAAGAAGAAGTGCAGAAACATAGAGTGTCTATTGCGCATATTAGCAGATCGATTAATGGTAACGGATCCGTTAACTAAGAGATTACCACCTAAGACATTTTCCGCCATGTTGAAAGGATTGGTATTATAGACAAGTCCTTGTTAGCATAATGGTAGTGTATGTGTATATATACATAACAGTTATTTGCTCTTTATGTTAAGACACCCTGAACTCATTTATAGTTGTGTTTCTGCTTGCATACATGTATTATTTTGTTGTAATAACAGAATGGTCTTTGTTTAAGACTGTATGGTTGAGGCTTACGATTCACCTCATTAAGGATAATATTAAGTTAGACTGATCTTGTGATACATGGAAGAAATCATGTTAAATATATAACATGTGACTGCCATGATCCAATCAGTTTTAATTTAATTAAGGACAAGTTGGTTACATTATGGTGGGTTTAATATATGTTATGTGCACTTTAAAGTTATTATTAAATCCTTAAGCTGTCATTTGGGCCAAGTGGGAGAAATGTTGGATTTTTATTCCATTAAGTGGCCCATATGAATTAAATGTGGCCCATATTTAATGGTTTAAATTTTAACATTAAAGGCCCTATTTGATGGTTAATAGGGTTAATAGAAGTTAAAGCTGTGAGTTAATAAAATAACTCCCCTTCCTTTGCCTAGTAACTGATAAAAGAAAATAACCGCTCCCTCTCTCTTAAAAAGAGAACACGTACAAAATAGAGGGGATCGTGTTTTTTGTTTTCTTCTAACCATCAAGAAGAAAAGAATGGGAAAGGCAAAAAGGAAGAAAGACGAAAAATCTCTACGGCAAGTTGAAAGACAATTGTAACATGGATCATGGTAAGTATATTAAATTCATGTCCATGAATGATTTTATGTTTTGTGAGAATTATGATTTCCCAAGGTTTTGGGCATTAAAGAATTTATCAAATTTCATTGTATGATAATCTTGAAATTTGCTTACATGGGCAGGTATGGATAGTATGCGGGTATCAACAAATGGATTTAGGACGGGTACGAGTAATATGCGTAATTTTTTTATCGAGTTCGAGATGGGTATGGATAGTATTAATATTATAGGATTAGGGTACGGATACCATTAAATGGGTTGGTACCCTACCCATTGTCATCTCTATTCTTACACACCAATATAAGTATACAACCTCCAAAGCTCAAATAGAGATATTAAAAATTGAAAATTCATTTCGAAACAGAACCTGACGGTCGTTGGTCTTTGGATTATGGAGCATATAACTTCATGTAAAATTATTAATGCATGAAACCTCTCATTAATACAGCTGATTAGTGGTCCATCCAATCAAAAAAATAACCAAATGAAAATACCGTAAAGTTTATCTTTTTACTCGTACTTTCATAATTATGAGTGAATAACATTAACATTTAGAAAACTTCTTGTTCATTTTTGTGGTTGCTATATAAATTGATAGTCAGTTTTGTGGTTGGGATATAAATCGATAGATAAGAATTATTAATTGGATATTGATTAATTTGATAATAAATGTAATGTGCACTTATGATATAATTGTTCCAAATATTATATTTTTTGTTGCATTGTAGGATTAATGCGTAAAAATAGAGTAAGCAAAAAATTAAGGCTACGGTTGCTTGTAAATTCTTTTTCCATATCTTCACTTTTGAAGAAAAATTTTGCGGATGTGTGATTGTTTGGACAAATGAAATTATTTTTAACAAAATCTAATTTCTCTCCAAAATTAACTCACTTTTCTTTTCTCTTTTACACCCCCAATACCCAACCACACTATTTATTTTCCTTTCCCCATCATATTCATATAGAGAAATTCAATAATTTCTTTAATGTATCGCGATTTTTATTATTTTTCTCTTAATCTTGATAACAAAAGGTATAAAATAAAATTCATATTGCTTGTTTTTTGTTCAATTTTTTTATTCAATTCTATTGCATTATATTTTACACTATTATTCCCACAACAAATTCCACAAACAACTAACATCTCTAAAATATTTATTTTCACTTCAACACAAAAATTACTTTTTCTCTACACATCCTACTTTTACTTTTTTTTTAAAAAAAAATCAACTACTATTAGCTCAGAAAATGAAATGGATAGAATGAATGGACAAGCTATCATAACCTAAATTTTCTTACTTGTAAAAGCCCTAGCCCCCTTTCATGTGAAAAAACAATCTGATATTTATTTTCAATATTGCAAAAATAATTTGATGTTGAAAAAATAATTTATGTTTTCAGTATTGCTAAAATAATTTGATGTTTGCTTTCGTATAAAAAACTAATCTTATATTTTCAGTATTGCAATAATAATTTGGTGTTTCTATGCGGAGTGGATAATTCCAAAAGCCCCAAAAATAATTCCAAACATTTCTTGCACTAGCTCTATAAAAACTATTTTCTCATTTTTCTCTTAGAGTTTCTTCCGACGCTTTGCACTTGACTACGTTTGGGCGGATGAAAGTTGGATTATATATTAGATGCAACACAATCAAATAGAAATAAATTGGTCCTGTGAAGAATAAAAATATTTCTAGCATTTTCTCAACCACTCGTTGGGTCATCTCATCCAAACTTAGGAAACTTTAGCTTTGCGTTTCTTGGATGAAAACCAGCCTGATTATCAAGTGTCCGAGTAGTAACTTTGCATTTCTTATATGAAGGCTAACTTGATTTTCAAGTGGCCTCTTAGCTCATAAAGAATCCTAGTTTCTATTCTCCAAATAACTTTGCATTTCTTGGATAAAGACTAACTTTTAAGTACTTTGTTGCTCAAAGGAGGCAGAAGAATCCAATTTCTATCATACTTTTACTTCCATTTCTTGAATAAGGACTGACCTAAGAATCTAATTTCTATACTTGCATTTCTTGGAGACTAAGCTATCCTCGTTTAAATTTGCATTTCTTCGATGAAAACTAACTTGGTCTTGGTGGCCTGCAACTCGAAGAAATATTTCATCCAAATTTTGTTCACCGATTTATTTTGTTGGGACAGATCTTGGAGTTTCTCTCTGCTTGCAAAACTTTTCAAGTGGTTAGATATCTCATCTCCTTGTTTGTTATGTTTAGTGTATGTTATTTCTCTAGCCCTATCATTTTTGCCTTAGAAGTCGTCCATTTTCGTGTTTGTTCGTACCATCTGATGTTGCTATAAAATACAGATTATTCTGAATCAAGGAAATTGAATCAGATAATCCAAGTCCACAGTTTAGTCCAGGAGATGAGCCAGTCCAGGAGCTGAGCCTCCAAAATTATGGAAATCTCTGAGTTTAAACTAGCCTGCAACACACAAGAGATATCTTCGATGCTTAAGTCAGCGAATATAGGGGAGAAAAATCCAGAGCAAGGGAATGTAATTAAGAGTAATTGAACTTCTCACAAATAAATATGGATGGATCTTTTATATATGGGATGATGATTCTCGTGGGCTTAGTATGATAAAGTGGGCCCCATGGCTGTAAATAATAAAGTAAGCCTCATAGGCTGCTTCTTAATTACTTGGGTCACATTTGCCAATTGATAATAATCGGACTCAATAATTAAAATTTGCGAGTAAGTAATAATTAAATAATAATAAAATTAAATAAAAGAAATATAATTACTTTGGGGGAGTTTGGTGCTTAATTGTGGCCTTTGACGGTGAGCCTAATTCACACTTTTGAGTAAGAATTCAAATCAAGAATTGAGAACTGAGAGATGAGTCCTTCTAAGATATATTTATTCAGAGGTGAAATGTTTCTTGTAAGTGAGGAGTCCTCATGGGACTTAATAGGTGAGACTCCTCCCTTGACTTGATAGATGAGAGTCTCTTGTGAGAGATTAGTCCTCAAGGGACTTAGTTTTTTAAGAGATTTCTTCTAATCACCTTGACATTTAGTCTTTTAGAGGCTTCTCACGAGCTCTCCTAACTCATTAGTAGATTATCATCAGATTGGCATGTTTTGCTCACTTCTTTACTTGATTAGGTTAACACATCACCGGGAGTTGGTCAAAGAGATTACATAGGGATGGAGTCGATTCGGGATTCAAGAGACAAAGATAGATAAAGAGTCATAGACCACCGCTAGAAGAGGGACGGTCGACCGAGCGCAGCAGCTGCCGCACGCACCCCAACCATCTAGTTGGCCCGACTTGCGATTGATACGTGTAAAATATACATGCATTTAGAAGCTTATTTTGGTACATATTTGATACATTTGCATTTATATTTAGTGTGTTTTAGTTGGTTTACTTTGTTGGGCATGATACTGTGTATTCTTGTGATTTTTACAGGAAACGAAGATTAATTTGTAAATATATCAGTAGGATGGCCCCAGGCAGAATGCCGATGTGAAGAGACAATCAAACACACGAAGAAAACGATGAAGAATGCAGAAACACGGTACCCGCCTGTAATAATATACGACCGTGTATTTTGTACCCGTGTGATTTTACATGTTCATGCGATTTCGAGGAAAATTTCGAGAGACAAAAACATGACCCAATCGCGTGCAATAGTACACGGTCATGTATTTTGCTTCATAAAAACAGACAAAAACAAAAACATGATCGGATCGTGTATTAATACACGATTGTGTATTTTGTTTGGCGTGGATTTTGTTCCTAATTTCGTCGAGGACTCTACCAAAGGATCTCTCAAAGCATCTATAAAATTAAGACCAAGCTCTACACCTCAAGAGACGATTTTTACACTGAAATACACAATTACACATAATTTTGAGAAAAACATAATTCAATGAAAAATGACACAAGACATTTCGCGTCTACGAAGGCACAAGAGTTCAATACTTTGAAGAAGGATCCATCCTGACAAGAAGGGTTCCATCCTAATAGTTTAGATATTTTGTTTGTACTTAATTCGATGTCAACTTATTTGATTTCAAGTTTGTCTATGAATTTGCTTCAAATATGTTAGGCTAAATCTTCTTGATCCTATTGCATAATCAAAACTGTGGATTCATGTTAATTTTAATTTGAATGTTTTTCTTGGTTGGTTTCTTGTGTTCTATTTATGAATTTGAGTGCTTGTTTCGTGTAGATTATCTGAACAATAATTTGCATGTCATATTTATTAGTTCATAATTCGGGAGATGAGTTTTCTAACTTACAAAAAATGAGTTCATAACATAAATAGGTATAGAGTCGGGAGACTTATAAGTGTTTGTGGGGGTTTACTTCAATTCTAAGATCTTTTGGGAGTTAATATTAATTGTTGAGTAGGGATACTAACAATTGTTATTAATCAACTGTTTATTTGCTTCGGGAGGGAGAATAAACTACTTTAGGAATTGAACCCATAGATACACAAAAATTGATTTTAATGAAACATTAATTGACATTAATATTGATGAAGCATGTTGAGATTATGTTTTTAGGGTTGGTTTCGTATTTGTTGAAAACTTGTGAAGTTTGGGTCTTTAACAATTTTAGATATTTTATTTGATAATTTAGGATTCGTTTAAGATAAACAAACTCTTTGATTTTCGATCATTTCAATAAAATTGAAATACGATATATATTGTACTCTATGCATTTCGTACTCAATCCCTGAGGAATACGACATTGCTCATTGCTATCTGCTACCTACATTGTACACTTGCAGTTTAGTGAAAACATTTTGACGATCAAGTTTTTGGCGCCGTTGCCGGGGATTGAAAGATTCTACATACATATGGTAATAAGTAGTTCAATCTTAATTGAAGCATTTGTTTTTATTTTTGTTTTGTTTTTAACATTGTTTTTATTGAGAGCATGTAGTGCATGATCACACGTTCTAGATCTGTTGAACCAATACCCATTGGCTTAGAGATCGAAAAGACAGCAAAACAGTTAAGGAAAAGATCAAAAGCGATGGCGGAGGGAAATGAAAGGGACAGTGTGAATAACAGACACAACGAGGAGCGCCCACCAGAGGCGAATAGATAGAATCATATAGAGAGAGACCCATAATAAGGGCAGTTAGAGATTACTTCCAGTCGGAAGTTAATCAAAGGTATGTGAGTGTTGCCCGTCTACCAATTAACGCAAAGAATTCCGAATAAAAACCTGTGTTGATCCAGATGGTGTCGCAAAACCAGTTTTTGAGGAGAGCCTTAAAGGATCCAAATGTGCATCTGACGTAATTTTTTAGAAATCTACGATACTGTAAAGATGAATGGTGTTTCTGAGGATATCATTTGATGCCTCCTTTTCGCATTCTCTCTACGCGATAAGGCTAAGGGATGGTTATCTTCTTGGACACCACCTGCAGCAGATTGGGTTGAACTGAGTCAAAGATTTTTGGCTAAGTACTTTCCCTCGAGTAAGACATCAGCTTAAAAAGCAAAATCGCTCGGTTTAGGTAGTTGGATGGAGAGTCGTTATATGAGGCATGGGGACAGATTCAAAGAGTTGTTGAGAAAGTGCCCTCAACACGGATACCCGATTACCAACAGTGCAGTCTTCTATAGGTACGAGATTTGCATCCGGAGGTGTTCTACTAGGGAAATATCCGGGCGAGACATTATAATTACTTGAGGAGATGGCAAATAACAGTTACAATGGCCATCCGAGTGATGCAATGCCAGGCGTGTAGCGGAGGTCCAAGATGAGGATAAGATTGTCATGCTCACTGAGCAAGTGTCCATGCTAAGTATGAAACTGAATGCAATACAACAAACGATTTCGAGAGAGCCAACAGTTGTTGTAGAAGAGGCAAATTTTGTGGAACAACAAAATTTCAACAGCAACTACAAAAATAATCAGGCACCTACATATAATATGGGGCTGCGAAACCATGAAAACTTTTATTATGATAACAATAGAACGTTTTGCAGCCACCTCCGGATTTTAATATGGGTAATCGAGCCAGGACAGAGTCGAGGGAATTGTAGGTCCCAAGGGGTGTAAGTAAGGTTTAGAAGGGGTTGAATAAACCTTACCAACTTTTCAATTAGTCCTTTTAGATAAGTTCGAGTTGATTTCACGGCTATGTCCTTGATGGACACTAAGTTAGTTAACCAAAGAGTTAGCCACTCAACGCACTGATGAGTTGTTGATAGAATAACTCAAATTGTTTAGTCTAATACTTAACTTGGCCGTGATGAGATTTTCAGTGAAGACTTAACACCCTTGAATTTGGTTTAAGTTTGTTTTAACACTTGGTTTTAGCACTTTGTTAAATATCAATTGGGTAGAAAATTATCACAGATATAAAATAATAAGCGGTAAGTAAATGCTTTGAAATGTAAATGACACAATAAATTTTATAGAGGTTCGAAGATGGGGTAATTCTTCTAATCCTATGTTCTCCAACTCCTGGAGGAATCCACTAAGTATTGATCGGTACAAAGTGGTTATCAATCCCGGATGCAAGTCTTGATCACACAAATGACTTGATCCTTTAGGACTCGGTCACGGAGATGCCTTGATCACACATCCGGCTTCTCGTCCGACTCAGCTTCTTCACGGGCGGGTTGCTTGCTACTACACTCACTTGCTCAAGTTTCTTGGATTTGATCACGAAGCCCTCCAATGACTTGAGACTGGTTCAACCTTGAACTTTTCTACAATCCTCCTTGGAATGTAGACCCCTTTTGATTCTTCAAAAGTTTCCTCTTCAACAGTATGAGGTTGTCTTTCCTTCACAGCTTGGTGTTGGATCGATTTCCTTCGAAGTTTAGGCTTGAGGATTTGCTTGAATAACTTGAGAATATTTTTGCAGGTTACAACTCGAATAATAACTTGAAAGTTCGTGGTTCAGGTATGCAAGGTCACCTTTTCTCAAATTTATTCCTCTGCCTTTTATAGTGCTCCTTCAAAAATCTGCCCGTTGAAGAGATAGGTTGATTTTCAAAAGACACTAGTGGTCATTGGCTTGTTTTGTTGCAGTCCTTGAAATTGACATTACCTCGTATTAAATGAACCATCATCTTTTCGTGAGTCGACACAGTGCAGTGCTTCCCATTGGTTTATTCTTTTTGCACGCTTCTCGGGAGCACTTTAGAATATTACAACATGGAAGTATTACTTATTTAAGTAACTTTCTTGACTTAAATACCTGACGGACTCTTTTCGATTGTCTTGACTTGATGCATTTCTTAACTTCCCCTGGTGACTTAGTCGACTCCAATCATGGAAGACTCATCCGTCACTTCAACTCGACTTGACTTGTTGTCTTGAGTTGACTTGACTGACACTTCTCACAACCGATCATAGCGCTACTCCTTGCAATGAGTTCTTGACTTCTCCTCCTTGCCATACTCACCGCGGCTTCCACAATGAGTCTTCATTTTAGCCTTCAATTGACTTCTTGCATATCCAGCATAGTGACTTGGCTCACTCATAACCCTCTCTATTACAATGCAAATTACAAAGAAAATGGGGTGCCAACTTTCTAGTCTAAGTTTTACATGACATTCATCAAAATCTAAACAATAAATTTCAACAGGAATAGAAACCATCTCTGCCAAAGATGTTAGCCTCATTCATCGGGGAAACACGAGCTAGACTAAATCAAGATGAGGCTAAGATTGATAGAATTGAGGATCAAGTTACTCAATTGAACACCAATGTGAATGCAAGGCTGAAATTTTTGGAAACACAGGTGGGGCAGATAACCACAGCAGTAGGCGGCCAACACTAGAAAGGCAAACTCCCGATTTAACACAGAGGTAAATCTGGGGAACAGTGCAAAGTCATTTATCTGAGGAGTTGTACAAGATATGAAGGTCTGAAGATGCCGATTGAGCAGGAACATGAGATTGAAGAGGAAACAATTGATAAACAAGAAGAAGTAGTAGAATCGAGCCAAAACCAGTTGAAAAACCGAAGGCGGTTTCTACTCCAAAAATTCCAAAAACTGAGGTATATATATTTTCCTACAAAGGTTTCAGAAAAAGAAATTAGATGATCAATTTGCTAAATTTCTGGAAATCTTTAAAAAAATTCGAATTAATATACCTTTGCGGATGCTTTAGAACAAATGCCAAATTATGCTAAATTTTTTAAAGATATTATGGAAAAGAAAAGGAAATTTTCGGAATATGAAATGGTAAAACTAACAGAGGAGTGTAGTGCGACTATTCAAAAAAAGTTACCCCAAAAGCTTAAAGGTCCCGGAGTTTCACAATTCCTTGGGCAATTAGGGTTGCAACCTTTAATAAGCACTATGCGACTTAGAGCAAGTATAAACGAATGTCACTATCAATATTTCGAAATTGGGGTCGGCGAGTAAAGCCTCGACAATCACCCTACAATCATTCGAACTTATCCGAAAGGGGTGATCATGGATGTTTTGGTTAAGGTAGACAAGTTCATCTTTCCAAATGACTTTATTGTGTTAGATATGGAGGAGGATCGAGAAGTTTCGTTGATTTTAGGAAGACCATTAACAATTATTGATGTGCAAAAATGAGAGTTAACATTGAGAGTAAATGACAAACACGTGCTATTTTTGATCTACAAAGCAATGCAATTCCACCGAAACGTCGAACATTGCAACATGATTAATGTGTTAACACCATGCATGGAAACTCGCTTTGAGAAAGTTGTGATGAAAGACGATTGGAATAGTGCTTGAGCCACTCCACTGAGTCAAAAGGTATGTGTTTTGATACTACTAGCATGAGATTCTTGATTATGTGTTTGTCTTAGATTCGGAGGAAGAGCAAATACCGAGAAAGAAAAACCAAATACACGACCGTGTGAAATGTTGCAAGAGGAAGATAGAGTACACGGTCGTGTACTTTTACACGACCCAACCGTGTACTGTTTCTGAAAGTGAGAAATACAATATACACGATCGTGTATTAATACACGACCTAATCGTGTCAAATGCCTCTTCAGCTCCAAGTTTGATGGATGAGCTCCCGACTTCACTAGAACATAAACCTCTTCCGAACATCTTCAATATGCATTCTTGGGCAAAAATGAGACCTATCCGGTAATAGTTTGTTCTTTCCTTACTTCAATTCAATGGAATAAACTGCTTAGACTCTTAAGAAAACATAAAAATCTGCTATTGGTTGGTCTATTTCTAATCTAAAAGGTATCAATCCTTTTGATTTGCATGCATAAAATTAGAATGGAAGATTATTGTAAACCTACGTGCAACATAAACATGACTTAAACCAATTATGCAAGAGGTCGTTAAGAAGAAGTTCTTAAATGGTTACATATTAGAATCATATTTGCTATATCCGGCAAGAATGGGTTAGTCCAATACAAGGTTGTGTCTAAGAAAGAGGGGATGACAATAGTGAAAAGTGAATCACGATGAGATCATAGCCACTAGGATTGTCATGGGTTGATGAATTTTCATTGATTATAGAAAGTTATACGCTACAACTCGTAAAAATCATTTTCCTTTCCCTTTATGGATCAAATGTTAGATCACCTTGCGGTTTATGAGTATTCGCTTCCCGGATGGTTACTCGGGATATAACCAGTTGTGATTGCTCCCTTATGGTGTTTTCGCATTCCATAGATTACCATTTGGGTTATGTAATGCGCATGCGACCTTTCAAAGGTGTATGATGGCAATATTCTATGGCATGATTGAGAATATAATGGAAGTCTTCATGGATGACTTCTCTATTTTTGGTAGTTTGATTGATCATTACTTGCATAATCTAACTATTGTTTTGTAGAGGTACATGGAGACGAACTTAGTTTTGATTTGGGAAAAGTGCCATTTTATGGTACGAGATGGTATTACTCGGTTATCGTATTTTTTTCGCAGGTTTAGAAGTTGACCAGAGCAAAGATGGTAGCATTGAGAAGCTTTCACCTCCAAAGAAGAAGAAAGCAATAAGGATTGTTTTGGGACATGCGGGATTTTATCGGCGTTTTATTCATGATTTTTCAAATATGACTAAACCCATTTCCCATTTGCTTGGAAAAATGAACATTTTGCTTTCATCCCCGATTGTTTGCAAGCCTTCGATGGCACCACTTCACGATCACACCCGACTAGAGTCGGCCATTTGAAATAACGTGCCATGCAAGTGATTTTCTTTGTAAAGCGTCATTGGGATAGAAACACGATAAGCTCTTTCGCGTAATATATTGTGTAGGTCGTACATTGGATCCAACACATCAAAATTACACCACAATCGAAAAAGAATTACTTGCAAAGTGGTGTTCACTTTTGATAAGTTTGGGCATATTTGATTGGGGCGAAGACAATAGTCCACACGGACCATGCGGCGGTCAAATACCTATTCGCAAAGAAGGATGCTAAGCCAAGGCTCATTTGATGGATACTTTTGCTCACGGACTTTGACATAAAAATTCGGTATCGAAAAAGATGTGAGAATGTGATGGCAGACCATCTCTCATGACACGAGCAGACGACTAATGAAAACACAATGGGCATAACCATCAAAGAAACCTTTTTGGATGAGTTAATCCTGATGGCAGAAACTACTACCCCTGGTATGCTATTTAGCAAGGGTTCTACCACCGATATCACGTGTCATGAATAGAAGAAATTCCTTCATGATGTGAGATATTTTCGTGGGGCGAACCACTATTATCCAAAAGATGTTGATTCGCAATTAGGAGGTGTGTGCCCCAAAAAGAGTGGGCAAGATTGGAACAATGCCATTCATCGCTATGTGGGGGTCACTTTGGCCCAACGCGTACAGCGGCTAAGGTATTATATTCTAGTTTATTTTGGCCTTCTATTTTTAAAGATTCCTATAAGTTTGTTTTGCATTGCGATAGGTGTCAACGTATGGGAAATATTTCAAGGCGACACGAGATGCTGTTAACTAACATAATGGAAGTGGAGTTGTTCAATGTTTGGGGTATATATTTTATGGGACCATTTGGGGTTTCAAATGGGTATATGTACATTCTCCTTGCACTAGATAATGTATCTAAATGGGTGAAAGCAATCCCTACTAAAACGAATGATGCTTGAATTATGTGAAGTTCTTACAAAAAAATATCTTCATAAGGTTTGGCACTCCACGAGCTCTTGTTAGTGATGGGGGCCTCACTTTTGTAATAAATTATTCAATAATATGATGGAAAATATGGAGTGAGACATCGAGTTGCCGTCGTCTATCATCCGCAGTCAAATGGGCTAGCCGAAGTTTCAAATAGGGAGGTTAAGCAGATTTTGGAGAAGACGGTTAGTACAAATCAAAAAGATTAGGTTTTAAAGCTTGACGATGCTTTATGGGCTTATCGTGCGGCATACAAAACACCTCTCGATATGTCACCGTATCGATTAGTCTTGAAAATCATGCCACCTTCTCGGTGGAATTAGAACATAAGGCATTTTGGGGCGTGAAAAAACTTCAACTTTGATATGACAGGGTAGGTGAGAAAAGAAAATTGTAAATAAGCGAGTTAGAAGAATTTCATCAAGATGCATACGAGAATGCCCGATTTATAAAGATCGCACAAAAAGATGGCATGACAAGAGAATTTTGAGAAGAGAGTTTTTACCCAAATAAGTAGTACTTTTGTATAATTCTCGATTGAAACTTTTTTACGGGTAAACTCAAATCAAAATGGTCAAGTCGTTTGTTATTAAATAGGTATTACCAAGGGAAGCCATTGAGCTATTAGCAAAGGATGGACGAGCCTTCATAGTGAATGTACAAAGAGTTAAACATTATTATAAGCAAAAAAGGAAGCGGGAAATTTCGACCATCGACTTCATCGAAGTGCGTGAGACAATTGTGTGTCTGGTCAAGACGTAAAACTTAGCGCTTGTTGGCGGGTAACCCAATATTTCGAGTCAAGTAAGTACTTATCATGCATTCCTCTTTCTTTTGATAACTTTTTTATGATTTTGGGACAAAACATGATTTAAGTTTGGGGGTTGTCAAAAATGCATGATTTTGTACTATTGCATGTTTGCATCGCATTTAGGTTGCATGTCGAAGCATATAAAATATGCATAAATGTTTTTTAAAAAAAATCATTTTTTTTTGTTTAAGCATGTTTATTGCTTTAACACGTGTTATTGATTTTGTGTGAGTTAGATTTAGAAGTTCAATTTAGTATAGAAAGCCTTCATATGAGTATACTATGAACACTTGGTTTCATGAGAAGAAGTACTTGGTGAATATGTGATAAATTTTTGAAAAGATGTTTTTTGCTTGTTAGGTTGATTGAGAAAATTGGGTGTTGGGAAATTTATTGTATAGATTTTAATGATCTTCTCAGAACACTTAGATTAGAAAGTTGACACCCCATTTCTCACATTGTATATTCAACTATGTAATTGATATGATCTATGAGCCGAGCCAAAGCGCAAAAGTCGAAGATTGCGAGTTGAAGAAGGACAAAGTGAAGATTCACGTGTTGCGGCTAAGTGTCGAAGAGAAATCTCGATCAAGTACCAAAAGTTGTCTTTGTCACCGATCGATAGTTAAGTCATTCCCAAATGATTGGAAAGACTCAAGTTAAAGGGTAAAGCGATTATTGAAGTCAAAACAACTGTGATGGATATGGTGCACTCAAGTCGAGGAAGTTACTTATTTTAGTAATAAGGACATACTACGAGTCTTAAAGTGCTCAACCCGAAGCTGCGTGCAAAAAGAATAAACCAATGAGAAGCATCGAACCGTGTCGGTCCTGGGAAGTCGCATAGATCATTAAACTAGAAATGTCCCCATCATCGCCGCAACAAGACAAGCCAACGACCATGAAGTGGAGTTTGAAAATGCATATATCTCCTCAACAGATATATTTTTGAACCGCCACTATACAAAGGTCGAGGAGTTTATTTAAGAGAGGTTACCTATAATATTCAAGCAATCGAGAAAAGAGCAATCGAGCAAAATACTCTCAAGCAATACACTCAATCCTCAAGCTTAAAATTCGAAGTCTATCTAACCAACACTTTCATTGAAGGAAAGAAAAGCTTCAAGCTGTTGAAGAGGAACTTGTTTAAAGACAAAGGGGGTATGCACATCCAAGGATTGAAGGAAGTGCAGTGAGGTTCAAGTTAGAACTAGGATTTGGATTCGTGGGGGCTTCGTGATCAAATCCAAGAATTCGAAGGAGTTGAAGTAGCAAGGTAGCTGTCTTGTGAAGAGTTGAGTCCCAAGAGTGAAGCCAGCTGTATGATCAATGCTTGCTCGGACTGTTTATCCTTTTTGTAACTCGTTGTTGCATTAGTGGATTAGATCCAGGAGTTTGAGAAAAGTGGAGTGGAGAAATTACTCCATCCTCGAACCACTATAAAATTGCTCTGTGTCTATTTACTTTCAGCATTTAGTTCTTGCATATTTTATATCTGCTAATTGATAAATTTGCTAAGTCATCTGATAATAACTTAACTTAAAACAAGTGTTGAGAAACATATTTTAACTAAAGAGTGTAAGACTTCCGCTGTAAAACCAAGTTAGTCAGTATTTTCAAAAGAGCTCACTTCACCTGAGTGAGTTACTCTCTCAACAAATGCTCAAACGAGTCATTGAGTGGTTAACTCTCTTGTTGAGGTTGAACTAAGCCGCCCTCGCGGACTTAGCAGTGTTAAAACTCCGATTTAAAGGACAAAAATCAAAATTGGTTAAGTCTATTCAACTCCCTTTTAGACTTAACACAAACACCTCTTGGGACTACATTGGGTATTTGAGCATGATGCAAAAAATAAGTATGTGATCTTTTGTGCACTTTAACTCGATTTTATCATATGCGCCTTATTTTGTTGAGTGCGTCATTCATGTTGTTAGAACTCACAGAACTTGCATTGATATCTTTATTGAAACCATTCGTGTGCAATTTTTGAAGATGATTTAAGGTTATTTCCTAAAAAAGTCTACCTATGAACTCATGATTCCCTAGTTAGCTAATTTGAGCCTAAACATTGTTTATTGTTAGCCACATTTTGAGATTTTAACTTAAAATACTTTTATCCATAAAACTTGAGCTTATAGAGATGTTTATGATTGAGAGGAAATGTGGTTTAGACTCTGCGAAATATGTTGGCAAAAATAGGGATGAGGAGTGAGTAGGTGAATGATGATGATCGGGGAAAAATTGAATGAAACAAAAAAAAAAAAAAAATATATCGAGCACTTAAAAGAAAAAAATCTTGTAAATCAAGAAATCGAGCTTAAGGCAAAAAGAAAGAAGACAATGGCCTAAGTGTGAAAAAAAGAACAAAGGTGGAACAAGGTGTGAGTTGAAAAAGAAAAAAATAAATGATTGCTTTCTTTAGATGAAGTGGATTGGTGAGTTGAAAGTGTTAGTACTTAGTTCTATTTGCTCAAGTTTGAGTCACTTAATCCATATTTTTTACTCCTAACCAAAGAAAAACTCCTTTTTGATTTTTGAATTTTGCACACTCGTGGTAGAGATGTTGGCGATTTGCAAGTGCTGTGGTAGTATTACTTCACCAATTGATTTTAGCATATACACTTCCCAATTACTTTGAGAGTAGAGTGATACACTTTATCTTGTGAGTCGTGATGTCGAATACCCGAATGAGTATTGATTATGCCGAATTTGCAATTGATAACTTTTGATGATGACTTACATAATTACTAAAGTGTTCATTGATTGAAATTATGTGGTCATGGTGTTCTTGTGTTATTCTATCTACCCCATTACACGTGGTTATTTGTCTTAATTTGCTCGGGACGAGTAATAATTTAAGTTTGGGTTCATTTGATACTTGCAAAATATACTTGCATTTAGGAGATTAATTTGGTTCATATTTGATACATTTGCATGTGTATTTAGTGTGTTTTAGTTGGTCTCCTACGCTGGGCGTGATACTACGCATTCTTGTAATTTTTACGAGAAAAAGAGCTTACTTTGCAAAGATATCGAGTGGGGCGGCCCAGACGAGAATGACGAATACTGAAGAGACGATCAAATACGCAAAGAAAATGATGAAAAAGCAATACGGTCTACCCGTAATGCTCTTTACATGTCCGGTGTATTTTGTATCTGTGTGATTTTATACGTTCGTGCGATTTGTTCAAGGAGAAATTTCAGAGACGAAATACTTGACCCAACCGTGTTATAGTATGCGGTCGTGTACTTTGCTCAGAAAAAAGAAAACAGATAAAACAGAAAACACAATCGATCGTGTATTAATACACAATCGTATTTTGTCTGGCGGTGAATTTTGTTTCTTAATTTAAAATCGGGCTATACCGCTGATCTCTCAAAGCATCTATAAAGAAAGACCAAACCCTACACCTCAAGAGACGATTTTTACACTTGAAATACACAATTACACATACTTCCTCGAGAGAAAAAATACAGCTTGATGAAGAATCGACACAAGACCTTTCACATCTACGAAGCACAAGAGTTCAAGACTTTGAAGAAAGATCCATTCCCGACAAAGAAGGGTTCTATCCTCATGGAGATCTCTTTTTTACTTAATTCGATGTCAACTTATTTAATTCGATCTCTATGCTTTCCTATTCAATCCCCCGAGGAATACGACATTGTTCACCGCTATCCGATAGTTACACTATACATTTTGCAAATAGTGAAAAAGATTTTCACGATCGAATATTTTTCTCGTTCTCATTTTTTTAACTCTTTTTCACGAGTTTTTGTCAGGTCCCTTTTTGTAGGGTGTTTTTCTCAAGCCATATATGTTGGCATTTCATGACTTGACGTTTTTCCATACTCGTCTGTAGTATGGTCTCCGAAAATGCTTTTAGTGCCTTGGTCTCACTAAGCTTGGAGGGACTTCTTTGTTGTATCTTAGATGACATGGAGTCATCTTTTATCAGGGAATCTTCATGAGTTGCCCCCAGGCACATAACCGCTTTGGAACTTTATGCTTGATGATAACCATGGACAACGCCGTAGATATCTCTTGGGGTTTAGTCCGAGAGAGTGTCATGGATGGCGCGTAATCACCTCTTATAGGACTTATCTTTTTTCTCGACAATATTTAGTTGTCTTTTACAGAATACTCCTTACAAGATGTGATAACTTTTTCCCCTTGAAGTAGCTAATCTTGTGATTGCATTGAATACACACATGGTTTTTAGGAAATTTGGGATCTTGTCTTTTACTTTAGGAAATGAGAGTAGTTTAGTTTACTTTTTATTGTATAAAGACATGTCGTTTTTTTATGGGCTTCTTTAGACCAAACTTTTAAAGTATTTATCTTTTTCTTCTTCCCGAAAGTAAAGAAACATATGAGACATGGGGAGTTGAAGGACTCAATGAGCAGGGCATGATGTAACATGCATACATGGCTAAGAAGTGTGGTAGCTAAAGTTGCAAGTATGACCACAGAGGTCAACACAAGAGAGTATCTCAAGTCCTTTTGGGGGTTGAATGGCTAAATGGATGAGAATCACCGGCGTAAAATACTATAAGGCCTCATAAGGCTCTGATTGAGCGTGATGGATGAGTCATCCGCTTTTTTTCTTTAACAAGGTTGTCGACATCGCTGCAAGACGCTGGGAGATTAGGAAGGCTTCAAAGGAATTAGTGGATTTGCTGAGACTGGGAGTCTTATATGATGATGAGATGCAGATAAGTGACTCAAGACATCTCTTGAGGACGCCAATGATAAATATGCTATCAAGAGATTTATGGACCCAAATCCAAGCAACCTTAGCCGCCAATAGCTTTTGACAATGTTAAACTCTTGCTCATCCGTTAGAGCCTCGCTTTGAGCACTTTTTTTTTTTTCCATATTTGATATAAGTGGGATAGATGATTTTTCCTCGTTTTTGCAGCATGTTACCTACTTGTCCTCGTATGTGTTGATTCGTCATGTCTTTGTGATTTTTGTTCTTTGAAATGAATTTAGTTTAGAAATACCCTTTCAATTAATGTAATTTATAACACAAACAAATAAATACATACAAATTTAAATGCATTTTTTTCTTTTGTTGCAAATAGTTAAAATCTTTTAATGATATCGTGAATAATTTATTATACAAATACGAAAGTGGAAAATCTGTACATAGTGCACATGACCATTAAATTGACAATTTCTTTTTTTGAGAGAATTAAATTGACAATTGAATTTCGAAATAGACGCAAGATCCACACGCTAAAGAGGTATTTTTTTATAATTAATGTAGTCGCATACGACATTGCAGCCCACGGTTAACCTTAAAAACAGGTTCGCCTGGAATTTTTGACCCGTTTAAAACCTGGGCCTTTTTGCCCAGACAGTTTGGCCCACGGGCGGAAAAGGTGGCCTACTTTGTTAAACTACAGCCAAAGGAACCAGCTTTTTTATTTTATTTTTTTATAATGCATTGAAAAATTATATAAATGTGTTATTTAAAGTAGAACAAGAATTTATTGTTTGTGTTATTTAAGTAATAAGAATTCTTTTATAAATCAGGTTATTTACAAGAATAAGAATTTATAATAAATGTGTTATTTAAAGTAACAAGAATTCATTGTTTGTTGTTTTATATATATTAGATGAATAAGAATTCAAAGATAATATTTTATCTGTGATTGGGGATGATATTTGATTAATATTTACTAGAATAGTAATGTCATACTTGTATGACTTTATTTAATTATTAAATTTTGAATGTATAAGTTTAAGATTT